>VXAU01004203.1:5192948-5281533 GCA_013399695.1 Formicarius rufipectus | reverse complement strand
GGCCCCGCTCACAGGCCGGGCGTGCCGCTTCATCTCTGCCTCTCTTCATCCATCACTCCATCTCTCCCTCCCTCTCTCCATCCCTCCATCCGTGTGTCTCCACCTATCCATGCCTCCATCTCTCTCTCTCCATCCATCCCTCTATCCATATCTCTCTCTCCATTCCTCCATCCACCTCTCCCTCTCTCCATCCCTCTCTTCATTCACTCGTGTGCGGCCCCGAGCACCGGTGGTTCCCCATCCAGCCGCGCCCCCGCCCACAGCGACCCCCCAGTCCCCCGCTGCCCGGCCCGGGCACGCTGATCCCAGCGCTCCTGCGCTCTTGGCACGGCCGCAATGCCGCGCTCAGGTCGCTCCTGTCCGCTCGCGGCCGGCTCTGCCCCCTTCGCACCGCCCGGGTGCTTCGTTTTCACCCTCGCCAGCTCCACGACAAACACCCACAAGCTCTCCACGCTACGGCTCCCAGCGGGGCTGATCCTTGTACCCTCATCCCACTGGCACCTATTTTGACTCCTTCCTGTGCTCACACCCCCACACAGGCTAACCCTAAAAAAGCCTGCACCCCATACACACCGTTTTAAAATCCGTTCCCTCCCAGGTGGGGTGCCCGTCGTTGCCTGCCTCCCACTCTCACTCCAGACCCCAGCTCACACATAATGTACTTTACTTTTCCCCAGCCCTCCAGGCAATCAATCACACGCCATCCACTGCTGCCTTCCTAAACCGGAAAGGACAGAAACTACAAAGTTACCAGCTCTGTACAACTGCTTGTTTCTCTGCATGGCAACAGCAGGAGCCAGCGAGCTGAAGGGAAGGCGGTGCGCTGCAAGTCACTGTAATTTGCGCTCCCCGCAGCCCAAGAACCACGTACGGGAAATCTGCCCCATGTGTTGACACTTCTGTAAGTTATTTTCACTCCAATTTTCACTGTTACACTTTGCCTACACCTCAGCTGCCTGATGAGGCTCCAAGGCACATAGTTCAGATGACACTGGAACATTTCTTCCATGGTTGTGGCTTTAATGAACCCGTAGTGGTACATTCTAAAAGCCTCCCAAGCCTTACACTAACAACAGAAGCATCTGCACCAAATGCCAGTTGAGTTTCCACTGTGTTGTCATACTGGAGGCAGAAACTGTGGTCTCAGCACAAAGTGGCAGCAGTCACCAGCTGAGCCAAGGGTAAAACAAATCACAGTATAACCCTAGACCGACTGGAAGCTAAAGAAAACCTTTGTGTAATCACTTATATATAGTGAAACACATACTACAGTTGCAGTGAAAAAGAACAATGTAGCACTCTGGGAGTCTCTTTGGTTGCAGAGGGTAGTACAGCCACCCCACACCTCCTCAGGATGTTCTTTCAAACCATCATCAAAAAGCCATTTTGTCTTTGAGATCACCTTGTAATTAAATGAAACATTTTGTCCTGCCATCTTTGCTCTCCACATTCTCCTTTAAAAAAATCATATGTTCTGCATTTATCCTTCTCTCACGCATGCCAGTTACCTTCTGATAAAAATTCATACTTTTCAAATTTTGTTTTCAGCGATGTACTAAGACTGCTTGTTCTGGCTCTCACCTATGGGTGATGTTCAGAGCACAGTCCCAGCAGCCTCAGGATCTGACCCTGTATGACCCTCACCCCAGGTGAGGGCGAAGTCTCCTCAGGCGTTCAAGCCAGCACAACTTCAGGGCCTGATTCTGGGCTTAATTACACCAGTCTAACTGCACATTACTCCACTGGATAATTTTAGAAGAATCCTACCTGTGCTTTGATTGAAGTCCCAAGCAAGTGCTTGTTTCCACTCATCAGACAGATGAGATGAGCAGGAACACATTCTCTTGAAGAATTTTATCTAAACTTATGATAATGAATCAGGATTGGCTGCACTTGCTGCATTTATAGACAGAATAAGCAAAACTGATGCAATTTAAATTAGAGGGCAATACAGCCATCAGTTATCACAGGCAAATCTCTCTCCCCTTACACACCTTCTGGTCTTGGGCCACAGCCTTTGTTGTAAGGTGTGCTGCTTTGGGATGGCATAGACTGGATTTTCTTCACAGTAGCTGGTATGAGGCTGTGTTTTGTGTTTGTGCTGAAAACAGTGTTGATAATTCAGGGATGTTGTAGCTGTTGCTGAGCACTGCTTGCACACAGCCAAGGCCATTTCTGCTCCTCACCCCACCAGCAAGGAGGCTGGGAGTGCTCAAGGAGATGGAAGGGGACACAGCTGGGACAGCTGACCCCAGCTGACCAAGGGGATATATTCCATATGGCATCATACAAGCTGGGGAAGAAGGAGAGGACATTCAGAGTGATAGTGTCTGTTTTCCCAAGTCACCCTTACACACGATTGAGCCCTACTTTCCAGGAGGCGGCCTGCCCACAGGAAGTAGGGAATTAATGCCTTGTTTCACTCTGCTTGTGTGGCTTTTGCTTTCCCTATTAACTTGTCTTGATCTCAACTCTTATGTTTTCTACTTTAACCCTTCTCATTCTCCTGCCCCACCTCAGAGGACTGTGTGGGGCTTAGTTGCCAGCTGAGATCAAACCACAACAGAAACATGTGCTACCCTCTATGCTATTTTGGGTAGGATCTCTTGAAGGAAAGTCTGACCCAATCCCAGTATCTTATTCTACTCCTATAGGATGAAGTTTTCTCTGGGATATTGCACTAAGAAATTCAAAAGCAGAATCCAATTCCTGAAAATTCCAATAATCATCATCATCAACCTCTCATAGAATGCTTCAGAAGCTACAGATATTTCAGTCTCATTTGTAAATACTGATGTTTCTTCCTTCCACTTCAGTGACAGGGCCCTGGACCAGGCCTCAACTTGCTCCTGTGGTTCAGGTAAAAGGCAGTAAAAATATTACAGCTACCCATGTGAGCAGCAAGACTTCAGTAATCTGTGAGATGAGTGCCAAATGAAGCAGAGAAGTGATTACAACAGAAAGAACATTTCCCTCTGGCAGTCTCCGTCTTTAATTCCAAAGTAATAGTGCTGCAGCCACGGTTTAACAAACTGATTGAGCTAATCCCTGCTGTACACAGGTGACTGTTCACTTTCTCCATTGCAGGGCCTTGTTTTGACACCTTGTTGAGCTACTTTAGCCCACCAAAGCAGCAAGAAGGTTCAGCTCTTTAGGAGAGCGTGACTGGGAAGCAGCAGTTTGGTGCGGTGAATGCTGAGCATGGTTTCCTCTCAATACCAATCCTACTGTTACAGTCAGCACCTACAGAAAGGAGCAGCCCCACTTCACCTCCCTTACAGCTGTGCCTTCCTGTCTCCTTCTTTGTACAGCATTCCTGCTTTTGGAGGGTGAACTTTCTGCAACTTAGCTTTCTGAACTGGGTCACTGCTGGACCACACAAGAGCCACTCCTGCATCAGGAAAGGAGGAGGAACTCCCAGCCTGGAAGAAGAAGGAGGATAAGATCAGGATGGCTCCCCTTCTGCCCAGATTGCCATTAGCTCAGCCTTAGCTCAAAAGGAAGCCACACACTGATCCCAGCAGCACTCCAGAACTAGGTACGTTAGTCCGTTTCCTTCATGGGCGATACTGAAGTTCATGGGGTAAACTCCAAGTCTATGAGCAGGGTAAGATCTGTGCCAGTTAATTCTTGCTTGGAACAAGAGTTAAGAACAATCACAACAAACAATGCTTTTTGTGCTGTCTTCAAGCTACAGTCCAAGCTATGTTAATGCCACAATTTACCCCTGGTATTGGTAGCCAGAAACACTTGTTGCTGTGACTTTGTAATGATGTGACACTATAAACAGTACCACTTGCAAGTAAAGAAAATGGAAAATCTGAGCCTAAGAAGGATCTTCTGTATTCCATCTGACCTCAATCTGTCTACTTGTCTTAAATATTGCACTATAAATTATTACTCCCTGTACTACTCAACATACAAGTACTGCAAGGCATCCTCATGCCGGAGGGCATAAAAATCACCCACTACTCCTTTAAAGAAACACCTCTACCCTGAAGAAAGATTAAACTGTGATGCATGACCAGAAAACAAAACAAAAAAATAGCCTACAAACCTGTCCCCCAGTGTTCACAAAGGTGAGAAGTTATTTATGTGCCCAAAACAAACCACTTAAGCCAATAAAATTTACAAAACCCAAAATAGTTTTATTTACTTTTCAGATTTCTGCCTCAATGAGACATTTTGCAAACATGCTAAGGCTACAAAATGTCCAAGTTGACAAAGACATGCAACGCTGACCATTCAATAAGTCACGGCTAATATAGGAGCAACCGTGTCCCCCTGGGCCACAGGTCCCAAAAATGGGGATGGTGCACAGTGATCATGGCAATGCACTACACAGGACCCAGTAACCTGAGGTAGGTCATTTACAGTAAGAAAACCATGTCCTACACCAGTGTTACATCCTGATCGACAGGAACCTCTTTAAGGTTCCAGAAGATGTGGGGTTGAGGACTGCTTCCTTAACAAGTGTGCAATAAAGAAACAGGAAATACTGATGTTGCTTAATCTTAGTATAAGTGAGCAGAACAAAGAGTTAGTGTTACCCATGCCAGTGAAAGCCAACCTAAACCTCCAAGGAGTGTTAGCAGCTTCAAGATAAAAGAGTCAGTCAGCTGAAGCAACTCTGAAAAGGCTTTCCTGCTAGCACACAGGGTATGATTTGAACCTTATGATTAATTTGTTACAGATCATTCCACAAACAGTTAGATTTTGGTTGTGTTAGATCAGCGAAGCAGGAAGAGCTTGGGCTTGCTTGCATTAAAATAAACTCTGCTGATACAGTAAAAAATACTGTGTCAGGACACTGAGAAAATACAAGGCCTTAATGGGACCCAGGAGTGGTTCTCCAGTTGGATCACTAAAAACCTGCTTTGGAAAAGCATCATAGGAAGCAGCAGCCGCTGCCATGGTGAACATTAGCGATGCTCCAAATAGCTTTGATAAATTACAACGCAATAGTTACCACAGAGCTCTTCTCTGCTGCGCTAGACAAAGATGTGACAATAAAGGACACTATTGCAAAGCTTCACTTCCACTCAGACACACAGAAAATCCGGCAGTAGGAAAAGACGAACTGTAAAAGACAAAATGGTGTCTGATACAGCCCGATAACAAAGCCAGATCTCTGGTACCATAAACTGTACAAAAATGATAGAAAAGAATATGCACTGTTATTAACACAGTGCTTATTTTAATATAAAATAAACAGCTTACATTTCCACTGTAAATATATGCTATATACAGAATTATGTATAGATATAGCTACATGTATAAAGCTTCATTATAGGCCTCTGATACATTTATAACTATGGCTCCCTGAGCCATTTATAGAGTGCATTTAATAACAAAAAATTAGTAACATGGAATAAATACAATAATAAAAACATGAGTTCTTCTGACATGGTTTTAAAAACTCTCTGGCTTGACACATTGTGCTAAAAATTAAAAGATGAAAAGGCAATAATCTGCTTGGAGAAAGAGGAGAAAGAGCTGGCCTGCCACAGGCAGGGAGGGTAGCTCTCCAAAATTAAAGTGACTTTGCCCTGAATTTTAGCCCTTGACAGCAACCTTGTTCTCCGCAGCAGCAAACATAGCATAGAAGCGCGAGTTCTCGTTGGCCAGAAGGGCAGACGGTGTGTCAAATTCCACTACCTAAAAGCAAACAAGGCAGGTAAAGTATGTCAGTAAAATCCAGCAGAAAATGGATTCCTACCCCCTGGACCTGTGACATGGTAGTAAAGCATCAAAACCACAGCATTCATCTTTAGCTTAGACAACAGGCAGTAAAAGTATGTGCATTTATGGATATACACTGTAAGCTTGAACGCTTCAGACTGGCTCAAACATTGGAACTAACCCACAGGAAGCAATATCTGTTGGCTCCATGGCAGACCCCATGGATTTTTGCCTTCTCTACCCTTAAGAGCCATGCCTAATGTTCTTGCATTTAACTGTTCACAGCTCCCAAATGGAAGCCTGAAAATAGGTTAAATATCTGTCACAGGCCTGCCTGATGACACAGGGCTTTGTGAAAGTCATGGGAAACTGCCACAGAGCCCTGGAGGTGCTTATATTATTACCCATCCCAGAATGAGCCTACAAATGGAGTTTTAAAAACACTTTTAAAGACAGACTGTTTCTCTACAATACTTTCTTGGAACATAAAAGATATTTTGCCATCTTCAATCTTATCAGTGTCAGGCAGCAACTGATTGTGTTGGAGTATTATTACCAAGAATATGAATGAACACAGGATTTTCAACCCTGCAATGTTAGCTGTCCCCTCAGTTCAGCCTGCACACATGGCATCACCAGGCAACAGGGACTGCAGCCACAGAAGCCTTCCTGCTCACCTGTCCTTGTGTTAGCACCATGATCCGATCACAGCCCAGTACCGTGTGCAGGCGATGAGCAATTGTTAACATAGTGCAGTCTGCAAATGCCTCTCTGATGGTCTCCTGAATCAGTAAGTCTGTCTCTGTGTCCATAGCAGCTGTTGCTTCATCCAGGATCAATATCTGAAAGCAGCACAGAATCTCAGCTGTTACTCATAGCCACACTTTCCCTCACTAACATTAAAATATGTAGAGCAGGCAAACTGCCATGGCCAAGAGTTGTCATAACTGGCAATCCTTACAGAGTTGTGGTCACAAAGGTAGTTTTTACAAACACCCTCTCAGTTTTCTTGATGTGATTGCCTTCAAAATTACCCTACAGATCCCACTTGCTTTTTATCTTTCTCACTGTAATTATTGTCCTGCAAAACCTTTCACTTTGCTGGCATAGCAGGATCCCAAATTCTTCCTGGAGACCATTATTTTAGTGGAATACCATGTAGATGGCAAACACTTGGTTCACATTCACAAAAAGACAGGAGGAAACAATCTGATGCTCACCAGTAACAGGACACTGAATAAATGATTAGGCCAGTCTGACATACTATTAAAACTTGAGAGCAATGCCTTTACAACGGCAGGACATTACAGGAACTCAGAGCTGGCTACAGATGCCTTCCTAGTTGTTCTAACCCTACACCTCTTTGGGTTGCAATAATCATTGGTGTGATTCCTCTGACAGAATCTGGCATAAAAAAGGCTTGCTCAGTCCTATCAGTTTGGCATCTCCAGCTATGACTGTCACTGTCGTGCTCACCTTGCAACGACGCAGTAGAGCTCTAGCTATGCACAGTAACTGTCTCTCTCCAACAGAAAAGTTTTCCCCATTTTCCATCACTTCTGAATCAAGTTTCATAGGAAGCTGTGCAATCTGTGCAGGAAGGAAGAGGTAAAAATCTTAGAGCATTGCACAGAATCATATAAACATGAATACAAATCTCCTGATAACCTTGTCACCAAGGGAGCAAGACTAGTCCCTGCAGGAATTCCTGCAGCCTGTGTTCCACAGCCATGTGTTCCACTTGACTCACAAGAAAGGCAGATTTTAAGTTCAGTATAAATGTGCACGTGTGACATGTACACCCACAAATATAAGTACAGAATACTCATCTAAGGCACGTACAGAAAAATATCACTTAAAGTATAAAAACAGCACTGGAAATGTTTTAACACCCCAAGAATCCCTGTGATGAAGCAGCACTCAGCTGTGCTATAGACTTAAAAAGTACACACACAGAATAGGGTATGTTCTCAAAACCAACAAACAAAGCTATAGAATAGTCAGGAGAAAAGAAAAATCAGTTATATAAAGCATTGACAACAAGGAGAAAAATGCAAAGGAAAAGCTTAGATAGAGTAGATCTAAAGTAACTACTAACAGAATATGTTGGTTTGGAAGCCAAATACAAACATGTATCTCACAGGACACAATACTTACACATTCCTTCATATGAGTCCTTTCCAAAGCAGCCCAGATTTGTTCCTCACTGTATTGATTGAAAGGATCCAAGTTTGATCTGGAAGGGGAAGGAGAAAGCAACCAGCAACTGATTAACTCAGCAATGACTGACAAACCAGCAGTGTGCTAGTTCATCTAGACAAATGATTCACACCTAGCCTTCCACTGACAGAGCTTCCTTGCCAAGGACATGAGATGTTCCCAGCACACTGGGGTTAGAAGAGTCAAAGAATAAGAGTAGGGATGGAAGAAAGTCAGAAAAACTTCAACCAAATCTAAAGAGAATGCAAGACTTGCAGAGAGGATGATCACACACAGTGCTGAACTGGGCCAGTTAAAATCATTTAGCACTGACTTTTTTGTTTCAAAACCAGAACAGAAGCTAGAACAGCTGAGAGCTACCACCTCACCAGGAACTGATTTGAGTTCAAGTATCAGCTGGTAGATTGTTCAGTCCTTCCTGCCTTCTCACAGTCTCACTCACCTCACAGTGCCACTGAACAGCACAGGTTCCTGAGGGATTATGGAGAGTTTGCTGCGAAGATCTGCCAAACCAATGTCATTTATTTTCACTCCATCAATTTTAATGCAGCCTCCGGACAGTTCAACGAGACGAAAGAGTGCCATTCCAAGGGAAGACTTCCCTAAAAAGGAGAAAGGAAAAACAATATTGACGTTTACAGAGTGTCATAGCAGTTTTCAAATGAAAAAGATTTTTAAAAGCTATCCCATGTGTAAGAAAAGTATTTTAAGCTACCATAAAGCCCTGGCAAGCAATCTGAGGGTTTAAGCTTGTAAGCAATTGTAGGGACATCTCCTAATATCCTCACAGAAGCCACTCCCACAGTTCCACTGCCAAAACCTTACCATATAAACCAAACACAGCTGTATTAATTACTTATTTCAAATCTATATTTTGGACTTGATTTAACTCAGTTCACAAACAGAGGTTTTGATTCTTCCCATTACAGACTTCTCAGATAGCTTAGAGCCAAACCTGGCAGCAACATCAGTACAAAAAACTTCTAAGAGAGTCTGCAATGAACTTGTTTTAGGTAACATTCTGTGCTGGCAAGTAGCTTGGGGAGTTAAACATAATGAACTTACTGGTTGAAGCATAGTAGGATATTACTCTGATTTAAATGGAAACTTATTTTCATTATTGTTTAGAGGGATCTTGCTTATGTATGCACACGAACAGAATCCACCACTTAGATTACTGGATCAGTCCTGTGCAATCAACAATTTATTCAAACACAGGAGAACCAATAGGACTGCTCTAATCTATTCTTTTAAAGCAGTAATTTAACTGTGCTGAGTGTTTGTCCTTACCTGAGCCTGTTCTTCCCACAATGCCAATCTTTTCCTTCGGTTTGATGGTAAAGGACACTTTTTTAAGTACTAAAGGAAGGTTTTCTCGGTACCGCATCTCTGCATTTTCAAAAACAACTTCACCTTCCTGTGGCCAGTCCAGAGGAGGAGTTTTGTTCTTAATCCGAGCAGGAGCTTCCAGGGAANAAAAAAAAAAAAAGAAAGATAGAAAGAGAAGTTCAGTTTCCAGTAAACAAACCACCAGAAAGGAAAATTATTGGCTGCAGTTTTGAGCAGTTCTTCCCTGCAGACTCAGCCAGG
The DNA here is from genome assembly GCA_013399695.1 of Formicarius rufipectus. Taxonomy (NCBI): domain Eukaryota; kingdom Metazoa; phylum Chordata; class Aves; order Passeriformes; family Formicariidae; genus Formicarius; species Formicarius rufipectus. Next base: position 5,272,041 of record VXAU01004203.1, on the reverse strand, counting down.
ATCAGTTTATGGCAGTTTCATGATGAGCCACGTGGCTGAATGTGGTCCCAGTGGATCAGGAGTTCACTGTGTTACACTTATCATACTGTTATTCCCCTCCTGTAGCCTCAATAATCAGCCCTTTTATACAACAGTGTTTTTCATGGAATTCAAAATGTATTTTAGGCCCACTATTTATCAGCACAATCCTATTGAATTTTGTGTCACTCCAAAGACTGGATGCTAAATCTGTTGTATTTCTATGCCTTATTTGCTGTGTTGTGCCAGGGTCACCTCCATTGATCCTGACACAGAAGAAAATGCCCAAGCGACACATTGTACAAATGCCACCCTCTTCTTCCTCCTCCTGGTGTTCCCGTCCTATTAATCACTCAGTCAGTCACCCCCTTCCAGCTTGCCCACTTCTGCTATTTTACTCTGCCCTCTGACAGGTCCCTAACTGAGCAGTTCACCCATTAGACAGAAAAGCAGAACCTCTGAAAACCAAACACAAGGCCTTATTGCATGTTCAGAGTGAAGCCAAGGTCACTTTCCCATATTTGGTACAAGCAGCCTCGAAGAGTGGCGGAAATCAAATCATGGGATTCACCTTGTGTAACTTACAAAGCAGAATCTCCAACTGAACCAGGCCCTGACAACTCCTTTATAGTCTCTACAAAGAGAGAGATCTCTACAAATGCTACAAAATAGCATTTCTGGAGTGTGACATTTCTCATTCTAATATAAATACTTAGAAGAGGTAATAAATTGCCCTCTGGAGATATCCATTTCCTACACTGACCACTGAGAGATCCCACAAGGACTGTCAATCACAGACATCTGCAACGTTGAGTTAGGGGCAAATTAATTGTACCCCAGGGGTTTGAGAAGAAGAGCCATCTGCTACAACAGTGCTCCCATTCTTCCGGCTTGGTGCATAACAGCACCTCAGGCCCCCACTGAAGAAAGCAAACCCTGAGCCTCAGAGAGACCAAGGACCTGTACAGGGTTCTGCTGCTCACCCACCCCTTCAATTCAGCTTCAAACTAGTTTTACAGATTTATAATAAAATGGCTGTCTAGAGATCTCAATAATAAAAATCACAGATAGTGTTGTCTAATACTGATATAATAGATGTAACTTTAAAAATCCCCAAACAACAGCCTACAACTGTAGGCTTTGCCACTAAATGCCTGACAGTGATAAACCCATCCCAGCTCTGTGGGAGATAACAGGCAGTATCAGTTGTCAACTTCTGTGGTCACCAAGTCTTCCACACACAGAAATTTTCTACTTAGATGCCACAAGAGAATTTATTTAACTGGGGGAAGGGGCAGGTTTGTTTTTAGGGTTTTTTTTTCTCTTCAGGTTAAATCAACAAGCAAAAAAAAAATTCTACAATGTCAAGTACTAAATAGGCCAGATTTACCCAACAAAGAGATATCTCCCTCTGAAGTTCACAGGGAATATTAAGTGACAATGCCTTTCACCTCACAGACCAGATCCAGCAGAAGGCTTTCTCCTGGCTATGCTTTCCCCACTGACCTTTGCCCATTCTGCCCACACAAATCCTAGTTACAAAGGGTTACAGATAATCAGAATAGCTTGCTAAGCATTTATCCTGGTTTATTTCTCATGTTTTGCTGAGCACATTTGTTGTGTTTGTAACAAGAGCAATTCCTTGACTTTGCAAGCATAAACATACTACATAAGACTGCTGCAGAAAAAGTAGTAGGCCTATTAGGATGAGCCAGAATTACATGTAGACAAAGTAACAGTTACTTGTGTTTAAATGAAGGAGTTCCATTAGGTTTGGAATGAAGGATGCCAGAACACCATCCTTTTGCTGTAAAACATTGTATTGAATCCTCAGTTGCCCCTTTTCCACACTCCACTCTTTAGTGAGAGTGCCAGAAAAATTTCAATATCCTCATGTAACTCCAGTGACACCTGTAAGCTTAGGTATCTACCAGATCATGGGCCTTTCATCCCACCAGTGCTTACATATGTGCTTCATAAAACAAACTTACTCTGCAGTATTACAGCACAGGCATTAGTCCCCTTACAAGATTAGAAACACACATTGCATACTAAGGCAGATTATGGCTGATGACAGCAACAACAAGCAACAAGAAATTTAGCAACAGACAGTTGAATGCATTAACAGTCCTACCTTGATATAATGGTCAATCCTCTCCACTGAGGTGAAGCGAGCTTCTGTCTCTGAAGCAAGTCTGACTGTAAACTGGAATAACCCTGTTAGCTTAAGGGATGAAAGAAAACAAAGTTTTAGAGAGTATGACTTATTATTGAATTAAGACATTAACCTAATGTATAGTGTGGCCAGCAGGACCAGGACAGTGACTGTGCCCTTGTACTGAGCACTGGTGACACCACACCTCAAAACCTGATTTCAGTTTTGGGCCTCTCACTACAAAACACACTGACACAATGGAGCACATTAAGAGAAGGGCAACATGATGGGTCTAGAGCAGAAAACCTGTGAGGAGCAGTTGAGGGAGCTAGGGGTGTTCAGCCTGAAGAGAAGGATGCTCTTCTCACTCTCTACTACCACCTGAAAGGAGGTTGTAGCCAGGTGGGGGTAGGTCTCTTATCCACATAAGAAGGGATAAGACAAGAGGAAATGGCCTCAAGTTGTGCCAGGAGAGGTTTAGGTTCGGTATTAGGAAAAATTTCTTCACTGAAAGGGCTCTTAAGCCTTTCAACAGGCTGCCCAGAAAAGAGGTGGAGTTATCCTTGGAGTTATTTAAAAGACAATGTGGCACTTGGACATGGTTTAATGGTGAGTATGGCAGTGCTAGGACAACAGTTGGACTCAATAAACTCAGAAGTCTTTTCCAACCAAAATGATTCTGTGATACTTGATACAAGTACCCTTGGCACCGCGCAGCACATAAGTGTTCAAGGCAAGTTAATTTAATAGTTGATTTTAAAATAACCATAATTTATGAATCACTTGAGAAATGAGCAGCTTAGAAACGTTTCCCAAGAGCAACAGCTTATGTATGAGCCATCTCAGCTTTCTAATTTCACCTCGCTACCACGAGGAGGCAGAAGATGCCAAACAGCAGCTCCAAAACCAGTGCTCAGAGCCCTGCAGCCTCTCTGACCCAGGGCTGAATGTTGTTTACTGTGAGAACACACTGCAGGCAACACATTAAGGTATCAATTTGGCAGATGCCTAATGTACCATCAATGCAATCCCTAGAAATATTCAGGAAAATTGCAATTTTCAGCATATGCCTCGAGCAGTTTCTACTTCTTTACTTGAAGAGAGGTAGCTCCCCAGAACAAAAGCCTTAAGTACCTAGGCTCCTCAGAATTGGTAATCTGACTGCTAACTAAAGGTTGTGACTCTGAATTGCTTTCCCCTCCATTATCCAAAGAGGTAATAGTATATTTTTCCATTCTTGCGCATTAAGGAAAATTTTAAATTATGTGTTTTTTGTACTTATTAGCAATACTTACATTAAATGAGAAATAAAATATTACGTGGACACACTCACCTGCACAGCATATGAAATAGCCAGCCCAGCATAGGCAGGAGGGATCTGGCCATGCATTAAGACAATCATAAGGCCAGTGGTTGTGATAAGAGCAATGCTGATAATGTCCAGCCTCACAGCCAGCCAGCGCATTGCACAGCTGAACAGGTAAAACGGTGCCTGATTATCATCCAGGAGCTCCTGGTACCTGAAACAAATACAGGAAAGGTTAATAGACTCCATGAGCTTGGTGTTCTACAAAGAGCAGAGCTACTTAAACCATTGTTTTAGTATCAGAACTCAGGGTGGGAAGGCTCATCACTGACTAAGTCTCGAATTAGGCCATGAAAGCAGAGCTTGTGAACTTCCCTGAGCAATGTCAGAGAATGACTTAACTCAAACTCTCAAAAGTCAAATTGCCAAGCCTCTGTGTACAACAGTGAATTATATGGGGGTGAATCAAAATCAGGAACATTATACACATTTTCACCACATCTTCATCTATGCAAGACCTTTCAGAAGATGCTCAGTGGCTACAAATTACGGGTAACAGTAGCAGTGCTTCAGAATGTGTGTTACTTTTTATGCAAGTAAAAAAGTGAAGTCTTGATCGGACTAGTGATACAAACTAAAACACGTCAATAACCACTTAATCCTGACGTTGCAGAGCTGAGAAAGCATATTGAAGGCAAGACACTCGAGATTCACAAAGCCAGTAACTAGATATTCTGATCATCCAGCTCAGCTCCTCACCAGTCCCTGTTGCACATGTGTACAGTGCCTTAGTGCTCAAGCAACGCCAAGGGACTGCTATTTGCACTTCTACAACCTTCCATCCAAGCTGATCTAGCAGTGTCTTTCCAGAGCTTCTGCGGCAATTTTCCCTGCACTGCCATGCTCTTGGTCTCATGACCTTGCACCTGCAAAACCCTGATACTGTTACAGCAGGTTCTCACGGGAAGCAACTACCACTCGCATGAGAAATGCTTCACTTTCCCTCACTAACATTTGTTTTGAAGACTTTTATACTAGAGAAAACAGAGCACAGAGCACAAGGTGGCTAATGATCACTGAAATAATTGATAAATACTCTCCAATTACACATATGCACAGCAACAAACAGCTCAACTATACTCTCACTGAGGTTTGGTTAGCATGCCTTAAGCAATGTTACTAACATAACAAGGAGAAATAACCCATAGAAAATATGAGCAGGATCTAATCAAAAGTACTTATTAGTAAGGAAAAAGCATGGTCAAAAGGTTTTCCTCGCCATTACCACTATCACCTGCTGCACTGCAGAGACTGCAGAGGAAGGCATTCACCTGGGACCTCACCACTGTTCTTCCCACTTGGCTGCTGGGGAGTTTTCCCTTACCCTTCTTGTTTTCCCTAATTTTTTTCCCAGAAAAGTAACTTTCACTCTTAGAACCATTGATGCCATCAGTCATGGACCTCATTAATAATCTTTCTGAATGACAGCCCACTGCACCCTGCTCTGTGCTCCACCACTCTCGGATGGATATCTAGACTGACCTGTGCAGAAATTCCTGCCCTTTGTGGTAGGCATGGATTGTGGAGAGACCCTGGATGCTAGATGTAATGTGAGACAGGAACGGAGACTGTGTGATGTTGTCCAGACGCTTGAGCTCTCGAATAAAGACTCTGGAAGGAAAGAAGCACTTTAAGTGACATGTAAAACCACTATAGGTCAACAACTACATTGCTGTACTTGAAGGTCAAAGTATCTGTACATTCAGTCAAAGCAGCTGATTGATTCACTTACCTAGACACAACATGCAGAACTGTGAACAGGACAACGAGGGGCCCCACTGCCACCAGGAACCAGGGGAAAACCCCAGAAATCACCCCCACACAGAAGAACACAAGGATGACATTCTGGATGAACATTTCTGCTTGAAATGGCAAACGAACGTCAACTGGAAAAGATGGAGGGAAAAGAGCAAGATCTTGAGTACAGAAAGCTAAAACAACCTATATAAAACAATTCAGTTTGGCTGTACATCATCATCGACATGCACAGTGATTTTTGTGGCTTATCCAGATTAAAAAAGAACATTTTCATTGGGGTGCTTTTACCTTCTGAGTTGCTGGCAGTCTTTCCAATTATTCCCATTTGCAGAAATAGCACTGATGGAACTCTGACCTAATTACCACCATGGCTGCACATCAGCTTCACCCTGATATTTCAGGTTGCCCTTGTATTAAGTACTAAAGTCCATGTGCAGCCTGTAGGTACAACAGCAGCTACATGTTTTCTTTAGAAGTGACTGGAGAGACCTGAGACATCACCTGCCTTCTAGAACCATAACCCAGGTATGTCCCAATTCCATCTTTGTCTATTGCAAGCACACATTTCCCATTAGATTCAATCACCCCAACAGCAAGAGACTGGAGAGTACTGAGGAGTTAATTAGGAGGGCTGAATGTGGGATTTACAGTACACACAGTGAGAGATACCTTCATCCATGTCTTTGGAAAACCTGTTAAGAATCCTCCCAGTGGGTGTAGTGTCAAAGAACTTCATGGGGCTACGCAGAATCCGTCGGAAAAGCTCATCATGAAGCCTTGAGGATGCTCTGAGAGTTCCCTGACAATGCAGAAAACATTGCAAAGTTATAATAGGATGTTTGCCTTACTGTCACTGCATCTCCGCTAGCCACCAAAACATTCTGTTCAGTTTCTCTCTCCAACCATAAGGGATTTTTTATTGCATTCCATGCTTCCAATCAATGGAAGGAAACCCAGTTTGGGCAGAAGTTTAGCAGAAAGCACAATGCAGTCCCAAGAGCTGATATGGAAACATCACAGCCCATGATTGACTTCCTCTGGTTCAAAAATCTCTCTTGCAAGATGACCAAAGAACCACAGTGACAGCAATATGCAGAAGGGGGGGTGGGAGGGGGGGTAATAAACCCAGCATTGGCACATACCTTCACAAAGACCACACCCCGAACAGCTTTCAGGATCAACATAACTGCCATGGACAGTGCATAGATGCCAGCATAGTAATGCATGTGAGGGTTATCTTTCATACTGCTGCTTATGACAGTTTCATTTCCCAAAGTCACAGTCGTGTTCTGCAGAGAATTCAAAGTTTCAGTGGTTATTAACTCAAGGATTAAGCATATACACATTGCATGTGGTAGAATTTAACTCTCGTGCCCTCTCCCACCATATTTAATACTTTTTTCTTTAAAGTATTTCAGTGACCTCTGAAAGTTTTCCCTGGCAGAGATACTTGACTGGCAGATTTGTAGCCCTTAGTCTTTTTTCTACAATATCTTTCACAATACTACCACAGTGCCTACTTCATTCGATTCCTTATCTCTTGTTTCATGCTTATTTCTTCTGTTCTTCTGAATAATAACAGATATTTGCATATCACCATTCCCATTACACAGCAATATTCACCTTGGACAGGTTCAGTCTTCAAACTGCTATTGTTTTGTGTCACTATGCAGTAAATTCTTTAAGGTCACAGTTATGCATTCTCATTCCCTTTTTATTTTTAATCTTTGAGAATGTTTAAGGGGCCTCATTTCTTATTTTCATATTGTTTGCCATCTGCACTTCATTATTTAATCTCTGAGGTTACTAGCTTGCTCTCTACACCCCCACAAAAAAGTCTTGCAGTTATATTTTAATCTTTAAATGCAACATGATTTGCCATCAAAGCCCTTAGGAGTGGAAAAAACTGGAAACCATCACAGACCACCAGAATCTTCAAACAAATTTCCAAGAGTCATTTGACTTAAAGCCATATCTTAACAAGATTATCCTGTTAGATGTAAAATCACGTTCAAACAAAAATGCTACACTAAAGTTAGCTTGTTGGCCCCTTCCACATTTTCACTTCCTTTTCTTAGCCTAACCAAGTCGAGGAACAAGAGGGCAGTATAAAACCACATGAGCTATTGTATCTTTCTTATTACTGGAGCTCTCTTCTTGGAGATTAACTCCCTAGTGAGATCACCCCCTGGGGAGCCTGAGAACTAACTCAAATTAGGAAGCACCATTTGGTCTTACAATACTGCTTGGGATTAGCCTAGCAGAGCAAACCTCCTGCCCATTAGACACAAGAGTAGAATAGCTTTAACTTACTCCACTGCCTTGCTTGATCCAGAAACTCAGCCACCAGTTGCTAAAAGCTGTACTGCCCACATTCAGCACAAACAGTGCCATGATGATGAGGAATGCAATTGGGCCTCCAGCTGCCTGAATGTAAACACCATAAACAGACCAGGGGACAGACCCTTTGCCTTTCTCTTCCAACTGGACCAACTGGCCTGTGAAACAACAGAGGAAGAGGGAGTGAGGAAAAGAAAGGTGTTCTATGAAACTGTAAATTTGCAAACATACACAAAATTAGTCATTTTCAAACTGTACAGAGCACTATCAGAAACACAGACATTACTTAATACATACAACAAAATGATTCAAACAGTTTTTGAAAAAGTCTCATTTCCTCTGCAGAATCATTTATGTTGTGGTACATCTGAAAGAGCATCATCAGCACAGACAACTGTTAGGCTGGTATCAGCCTCACTATTGCTTTTTAACCATGTGCTCAAAGTTAACATTAAATAGAGAACTACAGAGGTCACACCTTCCAATAATTCACAGATAAATGCCATGTCCTGCCCTGGACTCTGAGTGCCAAGCTACACACATGGCCCTCTTAGGATAGGAGACAGAGGCAGTGTGGGAGACAGGACACAACCAGCTCCCTTGTGCCAGTGGCATCTGACCAGCAGCAGCCTGATTGAATTTAAACACTGTGCAGGCACCCAAACTTAATTAGCTGATGAATGTTCTTCGCCCACTGCCTGTGTCCTATCAACCACACTGAGTGATTAGGATTGGGACAGCTTTTAAAACCTGAGAGGTACATTCACAACACACTTTTAAAGCAAATGTTTTGGAGCTTACTGGAGTACAAAATAATTACAGGCAGAAATTTGATTACATAGTTACCCTCCTCTTCCTTCTTTACAACTTTTTCCTTCTTCACAGACCCTGTTTTGGTACTTTTATCCTGGGGCCTTTTCAGTGAACTGTTTGTGTTCTTCTTTATATTAATCTGCAGGAAAAAATTACACTAAACATATTGGAGTGATTTGCTTTGACATTTTCATATCTGAACTGAAACTTCTAATAAGCTGCCTCCTAGGGACAAAGGCTTTCAATACCTTAGCACTCATGTCAAGCAGGATATTAACTTTGCTGTTATTACAGATGACTCCTATCTCTGGTGGATTAAATTCTCCTCCTCTATCAACCTGAATCACTACTAACCTGCACTGAGAGTGTGCAAGGGTAATTTCCAAAATCAGTGACATTATGACTGTATATGGTAGAAGAATGACACCCCTACTACTGAGAGAAAGATACAACCCTCTTGTCCCTTGTAAAAGTAACTCAATTTTTCAAGAAGCTTTTTTCCCCAAACATCCCAGTACTTGAGACATTTCTGACACCTTTCCTAAGAACAGTCAGGTTAACTTGTCTTCCAGAAATCAAATATCCAAACACTAATCTGCACACACAAAAGCACTGTTCTAAACCCAGCCATCTTCTCACAAATGAAGTTACTACCTGTTCAGACACAGACCATGTTAACCGAAACCCTCTGCACACAACCTCCAGGGTCATCTTCCCACCCTTTATATGAGAGGCAACATCTCACACACCAAACCATAGACAACCCAACTTGATCATCCATTTCTTATCATCCCACAGGGAATGCAAATTAATGCTCCTTCCATGAGCTACTGTTTACAGAGAGACATTGAAGGTCAGCCAAGCATGCAGACTGAAGAATCTCTTCTTAACTGTCATTACATTAAAGTGACAGAACTATTATCTTCATGCTTCAAAGGATATGCAAAGCAATGCATTATATCCCTTTGCTTCTTTCACAAGCATCTTCCAGGAGAGTATTTCATCAAGGACCTTCTATATCTGTATTTCTCACAATGCTTCCTTCTCAGAAACATTTTTGGTTTTGTAAGTGTCTGCAACTTGTGAATAAGAAGCTTCTTATATCTTAGAAAATAAACTATTGATCTACTTTTAATATCTTCTTGCTAAAAGAAAATGCACACAAAACTTAGAGAAGTTATTATAAAACAAAAGGCAAGGTTCTTTCCTCCAAAGATTAACTTCTTTGTTTCCTGAAGAGAAGGATGGGAAACATTACATTGCTGGAAAATTAAATGCTTGTTGTCCTGAATGGTTCTTGTTATTTTCCAGATTTACTTATTTTGCAAACACTAAAATACTTGAGCACATAACCCAGTTTGTATTCAGACTTTTTTTGTATCAGAAGTAGTGTCAATCCACAATTCTGTTTTTCTCAAAAGCCCCTAAAACATAGCATTTTCAGCTACATTTCCAAAATATCTAACTTTTGACAAGCTGTGTCACTTTTGCTGTCACACTCTACTAAAAAAGTAGCAACAAGCCAGTAAAATTTTTTCAGACAAAGGTTGGTTAAGGTCTGTGTTAATTTGGATGCAAATTAAGGAGTGAGGTGGACAATAGGATTGACAAGATTCCTGCCCTAAGTATCCCCACGGGAGATGCTACATTATTTTCATGATCAATGCATGAGCTTGTTAGCAGAGTCCTCTCTAGTACACATTCCCTAATAACAAACTGTGACTGCAAACACAAAGTGCTAGTGAAGCACAAATTATTCTGTAGGCAACCTGCTGGTCAGATCAACACATGTGTGAAGCCCTTTTCCAGTCTTCCAACCATGTCTCTTGGTTCATCTCATCAGAACAGTCAGCATTCAAAGCACTTTAAGACAAACAAACAAGTACCTCAATATGTGGTGTTTCTCCCAGCTGGAGGCTATTAAAAATAGTTGCATAATCCCCATTTAAATTCATGAGCTCCTCATGACTTCCTCGCTCAGTAATGCAGCCTTCTTTCATGAAAACCACTTCATCACAGTCAACAAGATACTGGAGAAAATGGTAGTAGAAACAAGTCTCTATCATTAAATCTGATAATCAAACACAATCCTCAGTAATTTACAGATACTTGCACACAACAAACCTATTCCCATGCAACAGACACCTGATTCTCAAAGGTCCTGCTCTGACTAGAGCACCATGATTGACAGAATATAAAAACTTGTTATTTGTGTGGTCTGAGCAAAGCCAGTCTCTTACTGAAGACACTTATATGTACAGAAGATAGGAAAAAAAAATAATACATCAATGATTTACTGACACCAAATCGACATGTTTTCTGATGTTAGCTTTATAGCAAGTTAGCCAAAGTGGTTTTGAACAGGGTATTTATTTCACTGTAAATTTTCTTTAGCCAAGTGTTACCAGTTCCAATCAGACACCAAGCAGCACTGGTATCAAACAAACTATTAGACTGTGCTCAGTGCATGTTCGTGAATCTGCAAATGTAAAACACTCTACAGAAATACAGGGTTCTGCTGTTATGGGTCAGGGCATAGAAATTTCAGTTTGAAGGCACTTGATTAAATATTTTAAGAAAGTCCAACAAAGAAGGTATGAGAGATGCAGTACCTGAAGCTGATGTGTGATGAAAAGGACAGTCTTTGACTTCAGGTGTTTCCTTATTGCACTGTTAAAAATGTGATTTCCAACGTGAGCATCTAAGGCACTAAGGGGATCATCAAGGATGTAAATGTCCCTGTCACTGTACAGGGCTCGAGCCAGACTGATTCTCTGACGTTGTCCTCCACTCAGGTTAGCCCCTCGTTCACCAATCTGCAAAGAGACATTTATTTTACTGCTAAAGCATCACACAACACAGATACTCAGAACTTAAGAGGTGACCAGAATGAAGCAGACCATACTATTTAGATATATAGATACATTCCCCCACAACGTTATATATAATACATATATATTCTAGTTTAGGTGTCTTTGTGAAATGTATTAGACATTCAAACTCAAGGTTAGTATGCTTGAAACATGGCAGTACTTCTTTTTATTTAATTTTTTTTTTGTATTAACAAAGCCATGCTTTTTTGCTTAGCTATTTTAAATCAAGTTCCAATAGGACAAAGTTAAGGCAACTAAATTTACAACATGAAAAAAAGCTCCCAAATTATCAACATTCAAGTAAAAATCATGGCACAACTCAATATCCAGGGCCTGCCTGGTTAAGCTCAGCTCAAGAGGGCACATTCAACAGCTTGGCTCATTTGCACCCTAGACTGATGTACCCTCACTCAAGTCCAGCCTGCCAAACCAAAACCCTTTTCTCCATCTACTAGTTAGTTTAGGATCACCAAAACACATACTTCTGTCAGGTCCCCATTTGGAAGGATGGCTAGGTCAGGCCTTAGACAGCAACCATTCAGCACCGTATTGTATCTGAAGAACAATTAGATAAATAGTAAGAACACTGCTTTTGCCCCCAGTTATTTAGCTAGTGTAGCATTATCTGACTTTCTGCACTAACAGCAGACATTACAACAGCCTAAAACAAATCATCTGCCTTGGATTCCCAGGAGGAAACTGAAGACATTAATTAATCACCTACTTCAGAAGCATTGTGAAGATAAGGAGACAATTTCTTTCCAGGGATAGCTGGCACAGGCCACAGGAAAGGCCCCCGCTGGAGGAGGGACATGGAAGATGCCAGTACACTGCAAACAGCAGTTGTTGTGTTTAAACAGAGCAAGGTCAGGATAGCAAGAGCAAATGTCACTTCAGTGCTGCTCCACAGCAGCTGCTAAAACCAGAGGTCAGGCAGCACTCCAGCATGGGGTACAGCCTCACTGCTGACGAGCCATGACAGGCACACTGACAGCACCAGCCACAGCAGCCACGTGCAAGAGAGGCAGGCTCTTCCATGAGACTTAAGGGAGACTTAATGACAGCCTCCAGAAGGATACATAGGCTTTATCTGCTCTGTGCTCTGCACTGAATCTTTCCCACACTTGGGCCAAGAATTTCTGAGCTTTCACAAAAGTCAGCAAACAGTCTGACAAACCTTTCTTCATCATATTCCTTGCCAAAAAGAATGTTGTCCCGAAGTGTGGCGTTGAGAATCCAGGCCTGCTGGGCCACATATGCAAATGTTCCACTTACTGCAATACTTCCCTCCAACAGGGTCATCTGCAATTACAGATAAACTGTGAAATTATGCTATTCCATGTTTAGAATCGACTTCATTCTACAGAGTACTAGTAAGTGAAAAATGAGATGGGAAAGAGAAGAGCAGGAGTCAAAACAGAATTTCTCACCTGTCCTAAAATTGCTGAGATGAGCGAAGTTTTTCCACTCCCCACACTGCCACAAATTCCAACAAGTTTTCCCTAGACAGAAAAAAAATTAAATCTCTAAATGCTCATTTCATACATTCGCCATCCCTTTTGGAATTTGAACTACCTTTACTACCTCTGAGGAGAGAGTTGGACATTAAAGACAGCTGAAAAGGGACAGAACATACCAAAAAAGCTAGAGTCAGCATTTTAACTCTCAAATAGTGCAGTGATCACTATTCCACAGTGAAATAAAACTGAGATCAACTCTACAGCTTACCAGATCTGATACAGACACAGAGAATCAATCAACCAAAAACAACAAGGCATGCCTGAACAGAATGCACCAAGATGCTTTTGAGAGTGGTAAGGAAAGATACAAAGAGGGAAAGTCTGAAAGAAAAGCAGAATTTAGCATATACAGGTCCAGTAAAACTCCCTGCCTATAAGATCCAATTTGCTAAGAAAAGGCCAGAATTCAGTTGTTTCTCTGTAATAAAATGGGTGGATTGATACCAACATTAAACAATTAATTTATCAAAAGTATTTTTGTTCCTTTTATAAAAGAGTTAAAGTGAACAAAAACAGTATATAGCTGTGGAACACATTGCTGGCCTCCTTTTGATTGCAAACTTCTGACAAAAAACTGGCCTTCACATTTTCAAGTAACTGTACTCCTTTTTGAGATTTTTTTTAAACTATCTTCTTAACAGTTTAAAACACAGGAGTTGTTAATAATTTAAAATAGTTTGAACTATCCCTCTATTCATATGACTACAGAAGAAAAAACTAACCATAAATATCTTGATAAATCTATGTATCTCATTACTACAACATTCAACTGCCAGACTACAAAGCTTCTACAGCTGGAGAAAATGTTACCAATTAAGTTCACTGCTTTTTCCTCTGACATTTTACATGGTTTTACCCATCTTGAAATGATGACTCCAAATGCTTCTAAATTCTTGAAAACTTGTGTCCTACTGTACAAAAATTCTCAAGGAAGTAAAAGACACATTCTTCAATGAAAAGCACCGTTATGCTCCCTTAGAACACCTAATCACCTAAAATGCTCACCCAGAATAAAGCTGAAACCCTGCAGAATTATCAAACCACTGCAGGAACACACTGTCCACCAACATCCCATGGGTACTCTCACTGCCCTATAGATTTTTTCAGCTCAGTGACTCACACACTGTACTGAGAGCTGCAAACCCCTCAACTGGATGTGGAAGCTGTAGAGCCTGCCCTGGTTCACAGGCTGTTTGCAAAGATCTAGTTTGCTAAAATGGCACAGCTGTTTACAGCAAGATCAGACACTGCATCCTGGATACTGCTGTTGCCATGGATATTACAGGAGCACACAAAAGCAATATGCTCCATTTCATGTGAAAACACAGCTCTCTATTCCAAGGGACAGCTGAGGCCTTATGAAAGCTCAGATTTCTTCCTTTTTTCTCTCTTACCTTTTCTATCTCCAAGTCTATGTTGTAGAGAGTCCTCTGAAGCCGAAGGTTAACCAGGTGGATGATTTTGTGCTCCTCTTCAGGGCTATGATGGTCATCATTGTCCACTAGAAGATGGCCCTTCTGCTCTGCCAGCACAGCTTGCTGTCCCTCATTCTGCAGCTTCATTTTCTCTTTCTTGACCTTGGTGACTTTCTTGTCTTTTTTCACTTTGGGGGTCAACTTTGGTGAGCTCTGGACGCTGGCATGGGAGAAGTCCCAAGCCAAGGTAGCATTTTTCAGCTCTATCGCGGTGTGAGGATTGGCTGGTTTTTTCTTTATCATATGAACCTCTTCCATTAGAAATAAACTCTGATAGGAGTTGTGAGAGAGGTGTAAAGATGAGACACCTGATCAAGACTGGGAGACAAGCCTACGGCACACTCACGCAGCAAAACACATCAGGCTATATAGTAGGAGGAAGCTGAAGAGCAAAAGGTAGCTCATTAGTGTAAACTAACTCCAGGTCTGCTAAGTGGCTGGGGCATTCCTGGATGTGGTGGAAGCACTAAGATACACTCAGACTTTTACAGAACTGCAATACTCTGGGGTTTTGCTGTGACAGGGGTTTACTTCTTCAACATTGTTTGCATCTGCAGCTCTGTAAATTCCAGATTAAAAACATGTAAGTAGAGTACATGGGTTGGAGAGGAGAGCTCACTTTGAGGCAAAGTGACTGACTTTTCCTGCACACCAACTCATTATGAAAGGAGAGGGAATGGTTTTTAACTTTAGCTTTTAGCCTTCAACTTTTCTGCTGGGAAAAAGTCATCTTGCACAAATGTAATTGACCTATCATGTGCTGCTTGACAACAAGAAGTAAGCCAGGAAGTCCACTGTATCATGTTTTCCACCACATCCATCAGTATTTACAATCAACAAAGATTAGGAAGACATTTTTCACACAGTTTAATTACAAGATAAAATGTTTGCCACTCATATAATTCGTTTTAAACTAAGAAGCCTTTTGTGACCACGAACTTCTCAATTCCCAGCCTTATTTACTCTCGTAATTGCTACATCTGAATCACACATTCATAACAAAGCATATACTCATTTAGAGAGCCAAAAAGTCAATTACATTTATACTGTGATGTGGGAGTATCCCCACCTTGTGTTATATTTACTATACAAGCAGTTTATAATCAAATTGGGAGATAATACAAATTCCTCTCTCCTTCTCTACCCTTCCAAAAAACTTCTTTTGTGTATTTGGACTTAAGAAAGGCTGATTTAGGGTAACTCAGAAGATGAAACAAAATTGCTCAAAAGCAATAGGATCTCAAAAATCACTCTACAGATCCTGCTCTTTGTAATGAATGCATTACACAGAATCCGTATATCTGTCAATGATCTGGAAAATTTCTAATTTGAAAATTGCTATTTTCTACTTTGAAAATTTCCACAATGTGCAATTATCTTCAAGATAGAAAATAAAATAAAGGCCTATTCTCTGAGTTTATGAAGTATACATAGTATATTCATCCTTCAATCTCCATGACATAAGATTGTTCCTTCATTACAAGCATTTTTAATTTTCTGCTGTAGTTTGTTTTGTCAGATGACAACAGCATTTCACCCATATAATGGACTTTCAGTCACAATCTAGTCTGGAAATACACCACCTCAGTTTTTCAGGACCACAAATAAAACTCCAGTGGTTTGTGCAAAGCTGCCTACCCATCACAAAAATCCTAAAATAATTAAGTTAGAGTATTTTGCTTCTCACAGTGGCATTATTCTTAAACTTCTAATATTCCTTCACTAGATTTGTATGTCTTTTGCAGAATCCAATAAACTGTAGTGCTAAGTGTAAAGAAAAAGAACTCCTCAATCATTATAAATCACATTATCTTCCAGGTGTTCCCTTTGCATCTACTATACACATACAACACTCCACATTTACAGAGAAAACTTTAAATGAATGCTTACCTTAAACCTGTCAACAGAAACAGAGGCCTCAGACAGAGACTTCACTGAGAATGGAGTTACTTTGAGAGCAAAAGTCATTGAGTTAAAGACAGTGACCACTGTGAATGCCTAAAAATGAGACAAGAAAGAGAATCACATTTGGATGCAACATACTAACAACTCCAACCTTCCAAAAACTGAAATGTCACAGAAGCAATTCAAAGTTGCAGAAAAGGCCGAGTCCAAAAATAACCATTTAAACATCCAACATATTTTCAAACAGTAAAAAACCAACAGATCTACACAACTCTTTCTCCAGTGCTTTGTAAAAGACTGGGACAGACATCTTTGGTGTTTGTAGGTCTAGCAAAAAGTAGCAGTCAGCAAATTCTGCACTAACATAAAACTTGTGAAGAGACAAGTTCAAATCCTGCTTTTAGAATCTGTGCTGTTTGCATCGAAGCACACTGAAAAACAAAAACATCCAGTAATCCCCATGCCTTGTCTGAGCAGCAAACAGGAAATCTCACTTATAATTCAGGTGAAAACCTCTTCTGAGGAATACCAGGACAAATGAGCACTGGGAGTTTTCTGTAAAAATATAAGACTAGACCTGCTGCTGGCTCACCTATCACATACATCTTGACTTTTGTGAGCAAAGATACAGCCTGGCCAGGGGAGCACAGCCACACAATAAAGGAATCAGCAGAAAACCTACGGAAGCAATATCAAAGAATACTTTCAACAGTGCAGTAAATTACCTGAGCTGCTGTAAGGTCATAGCCAAGGATCATATGGACAGAAAAGGTCACCACACTGGCAATGACCACAACTATGGGAGCCACTCCCACAGTGATGCTCTGGAAGTAGCCTGCACGCTCCAGGATTTTACGTTCCTCCTCACGAATTTCTAGAAACATAAACAGGGGCATCACATATAAGTATGATTTTGGGGTTGTCACACATAAAAAAAGACATCACCACAACATTGCAAACACTAAGTAAGAGGCCTTACTCAAAGTTTTGGTGTTTATCACATTATAAACCTTCTTATAAAGGCAGCAATTATTGAGGAGGAAACTATAATGGCCTGTAAACCTCCATAAGAATAAAAAGGGTTATTTTATTTAAAAATTAAGCAGCCAGCACATTAATTTAATGATAGAAGAGAAATAAAATTTAAAAATTTAAGACTAGTGCCAAGCCACAATCATCATTATTTTAGAACATGAAATTTTAGAAGCAGGTCTGTTTGTCCAACCCATTGTGCATAAACATACAGGAAACCCAAAGGAACAGTCTTCTTATACTGCAAGTACTTCAGCATCTACAGTACAAAGTCAGGATCCAAGAGGCCACTAAGCAATGGGGCATCTGCACAAAAGGAAACAGTAACAGACTGTGTGAACTCACTTTGAACATTCTGAGAAAATGGTTTGACCCAGGCATACATTTTAATGAATTTAATGTAATTAAGAACTTCATTCATCTTTTGCACACGCTCATCTGTTGTTGCTACGCATTTTCTTCTGAAATAAGCAGTGAGGCGTGATACAAACATCTGAAACGAAAGGCAACACCGTGCAACACTAATGGCAACTCAAAAGCAGCAAGCACATTCAAATCCTAATTACCAGAGAAAATTAATTTTGAATCTGAAAAACAGATTCAGGGATAGGGCAAGGTGACTGCTGTTCTAACAATACGAAGGCTGGAAACACCATTGATATCCTCCTGCCCCACCTGCACTGAGCACTAGACTCACAATAGCATTTTTCAACAAAAATATGTGAAAATAAAGGTCTATGCTTTTGCCAACATTGAATAGTACTAGCTCTGTTGAAGTTTCTGAAGCACAAGGATTACAAATACATTAACCCGAAGACCCTTGTGGCAAATGGACTCTAGAGCCCATTTTAGCCAAGCTTTCAACCTGGTTCTTAAGGCAAAAAAACCAAGCAGGTCATTGCACAGATCAATTTCCGCTCCATGCTAGTGCTAGGAAGGTAGTAAAACAGTTTTAACATTTTTACTATACCAACCTAAACACAGATAGTTGTTCACATGTTTATAAGAAGCTGCTACTCTTACATTTGTTCCATTCCTGGTCTGTCATTCAAACCAAACATGCTACTTTAGGAAGTTTTCAGCTCTTTGCCCTTCTTCATGCTCCTGCAAACTCTTTTGAAGTCCTCCCATCAATAGAGAAAGACTTCTGTAAAGAACTGGAAAACATGATCAAACTCCACTCCTCCTTCCCTTCTAAAATATAATTCCCATGGTGTAATCCTTACTTTTGGCCAGATATATTAGACCACAGTGAACCTCCATAAAACACATACTGTGAATACAACAACCAATCTTCAGCAGTCTTATAGGCATTTTAAAGGCAAGAAGATTTTAGCTTGAATGAGCCTATTTTACAGCTCAACAGAGGCAGGAATAAGTCATCAAGAACACCCTGTGCCAGATGTGGTGCTTTTCAACACCTTTTTTTTGGACATCAAGAACTGAGATCCCATACAGAAACTGAAGGCCTCATCTCTTTCCAACCTCAACCACAAACACTTGATCGTCCTGTAGTTTAACTTAGCTATGCATCTTAACTTCAGCCAAATCTATCAGCTTTCCTACCTCTATTTTCTAATTTTATCTTTTTGAGCTTCCCTGTTTCCAAATCTCTGCTTCATGCATCATCTTTAGAAACACCTTCCATAACACGCAGTGCCATAAATGAGCTAGATCTAGCACATTTCAACACTTTTTATTCATAACTATACATATGTCTGACACAACGAAAAATAAAGTAAGCCTTAATTCTTTCCAACTCACCATTGCTGGGTAGAAAAGGATGAAGACAGCAGAGCCCAAAAAGCCTGTTGGACCCAGAATAATCACGTTATAAACCATGCCCAAAATGGCCACAATAGGGCCCCCAGCCAACAAACTGCCAACTGCTGCAGCTTCAAACATCCTCTGACCATCATTGGAACATACATTTATGAGCTGAAAGAGACATAACAGATTATTTAGATTTAAGGCACAGCTCATTCCCAGGGATGTATATTGCACATCCCTTTTCACACTGCAACTTCCAAACCATTGCTGCAGCTTACCTCTCCAAGAGACTTCTCCTTGATGTTCTTCAGCTTAAGAATTTTCTTAAATGCCATTGTCAGGACAGCTCCACGCAGTCTAACCCCCGTGCGGTAATTCAAAGCCCAGGTTAGTGCCAGGGACCAAGAGCGCACAACTTCCGTCATAAAGATGCCAAAAACTAAAAACAAGCTGTACTGCAGGTTGGACTCAGTCTGTTGGGTATACTCCAATAGGTGTTTCACCACGAATGCCTACAGGAAGAAATGCAAGCTTGCATGAGCACCCCATCACCTCAGAAGACCATGCAACAACTTTATGTTAAGTCAGAAATAAGTAGGCTACTTTGCTTTTAAAAGAGCCATTTAAAATAGAAAGCATCTTCTTTCCAGAAGTAAAAGGTGTCAATACAAGAAGTACTGCAACACAAAGCCCTGCTGAGAGCCAAGCACTGAGTCAAATTTAGTAAGTAAAGAGAGTTTAATTTGGAACCATATTCCTCGCAGCACGCCTCTAATCCTCCGAGTCTTCTAACTTAACATAAATGTGTCAGTTAGCTGAAAGCAATGCATTATCATATAGAAGAGTTTTAAAATAGTCACTACTTATACATCTGCACATATTAAGAAACATTCCTTTATGTGACATTAAAACCTTTTTTTTATTTTATCTTTGGTTTGCTTCAAACGTGCTTATTTGATAAAAAGGAACAATGTACCTACAGTTGTAGAGGGGAAGAGTGAGAAGGACATTTGCAAAACATTCCTGGAAATAAACATCAGCAGTTTAATAGTAAAGAAAAAAACAAGCAGAAAGCACAAGGTACGCAATACCACAAATCATTGGGGATGGGAAAGAAAAAAAAAAAAAAGGGACAAAAAATTAACCATTCAATCCCTCCCCTTACCCTCTCCCCCCAAAGACATAGACATTTTACCTCAGGAATCACATTTCAACCATCACCTGCAGAAAGAGGACAGCTCCCAGAACCACCAATTCCCGCCTCCAGCTCTTTGTGGTTCAATGGCACAATATAACAACTCAAATGGCCAAAATATAACAACTCACAACCACCAGCATTAAATACTATTGACTGCAAAACAATATGCTTTTATTTGAAATGAAGTGTCATTTTAAATAGTAACATCTCAAAAACACTGTACAACAGGTTGAGCATTGTATCAACATACATTCTGCACATACAGGATAATCATAAGCACTAATATCTAACAGTCAGTCTTAGCTTCTAACAAACGAGATTTGAAACTACACATAAAATTAAAAAGATACAAAAACAATGGTATTTGTTCACGAAGTCCAAAAGAAGTCAAACTTGCAGGAACCAACAGAGGAGGCTTCTGAAACTGCACAAATTCTGAAATCTGGTTTCAGAGGAACCCTACAGAAAGGCTTCACAGACAGAAAAAGATTTCCTAGAGAGCTTTTCAACAAATGATGTTTTAAGATACTGGTGCTTTTGCTATACTAATACAGAGCGGAGAATTACCTTTGCCCACAACAATAAGCAACAAAAAAAAAAAAATCTGTGACCAAAGAAAATACTTGAAGCCTTTCACATCACAGTCCGTTGAAGTCCTCTTGGCTAAACCATGTGTTGCAAGTAAGAGTTCTGTATAGTTTGAAGAGAGAGGGGAAAAACAAAACTCCACTACTCCAGCAAAGGTTTTGATAGCTACAGCCCAGCACCAAATAACAGGAAAAAATGGAGATCAAATTCATCTGTTCTGAGAAAAATAATTCTGCACATCAGAACCAAGGAAACATGCTGTAAATAATTTTGCTGGGTTTTTTTCACAGATGTGAAGTCAGATGTCCATCAGGTTCTAGAATGGCCACTGAGAAAATTTATATACCGATCACTGAACAAATGTGAGGAGCTCACATTCACAGATCTATTGCACTCCACCTTTCTCCTGATTGGATTTAATTTTACATCAACTGTTTGGATCACAACTGCATACAGTTGGTCTGCAGTTACTATGGAGATTACTGATTTCTTTTTCCAGCATTCAATCCAACATATGCAACCGAGTCACTGAGCAATTGGGGTGAAAATCCCCCTTTTTCCCCACAAGCTGTAACTCAGCGTGGTCGCAGACTGCAAGCATTTTCTCACACACAGCATTTCTGAGAGTCTCCAAGAGGGGATGTATAAAGATAGCAGATGTTTCCTGGGGTCTCATTCCTCCCAAAACTTTAGTGCAATTTTGCAGCACTATTTTATAGATTCAGCATCTCCCGTGATGAAATAGAGACCAGTTTACATTATACCCCAGTTTTGGGGTTTTTTTTTGTCCGGAAAGAAGAAAAGAGGAAATAGTAGATTAAAGAATTTTGAAAAGGGAGGGGGGGGAAAAGTCACAGAAAATTAACATTTACATCTGAACAAATACTATTTGAATTCATATCAGTTTAATGACAAGAATCCAGCATAAAATTTCTTTACAAAACAAAAAAGTTACTGTATAAAAACTAAGCTAAGGGGGGGAAAAAGGAGCTCCTGTGACTATTGCCATAGTAGTTGGTACAAGCTGCTTGGCTGTCTTAAGCATTCCCATTGAATAAACATTACCTTACCTTTGCTCGTGGCGTTGGCTCTGCCCAGCAGGACTGTCTCATTCTGACGCAGAAAACAGCCATCCTGAAAATGCTGAAGAACAGCTTCTGTCACTGGTCCCACTGCAGTGCTGGCATCCCTGCTGCAGCCAGCGTGTGACAGCACGGGGCAGGCTGCAGCTGGAGCCAACAGGGAAACTGGAAAACTTACCTCCAGGAGCTTACCACTCCCCCCTCCAATAACTGACCAAAGCTGTGCTCCATTAACATAGCAAGTTGCCCCATCTTCCAAATGGGAAGAACAGCTCTGAACACTTGCAAACAGGTACATTGTTCAGACCTTGAGTTGAACTGATTATGTCTAGTAGTCAAAAAGCTTCTTTGCTCCTCAACCAGGACTTAAAAGTTTTGGTAGCTGATCAAACAGCAGCAAGTACGTATTGGAGATAAATAGCGTATCACCTAGACTAGTACATTCTGATGGTTATTACAAGGCAGTCTGACACATGCAGCTGACTCACCAGGTTATAGGTTTGGATTCTGTGCCAGATGCAAAATTTAACAAAGTTAAAAAAAGAGGAAGACCCTTGAAGGATCTATCAGATATAGAAAAACAAAAACAAAACAAAAAAACCCACATAGGAAGTCTTGAACTACTCCTTTCTAGTTTAACCATCACAGTGTTCATCAGCAAAGCCACAGCTGTTTGCTGATACTCCAAGGTCATAGACATTCAATTAAATTTTTTGAAGTTTAATATGATGTTTAACTCCATTTTTATAATTTTCTCCAATACATGAGTTCAAGTCAAGTGCTTTTCCTATCTCCCTTTTCACCTTCAGGTGACTGAAAGGGTTAACAACACAAGAAAGCACTGATACTTCTGAGGAGACAGCATAGGCATATCCCTGAGGCATGCCATTTTTAAAAACAGGAAGGAGGGATGGTAAAGACCTATTTTTCATGCCAAATGATGGAACCAAAAGTGAATTGTGCCTTATTCAGAGAAATGAATAAGGTTGTGTCTTAATGGGCAACTGTCTATAGATAATGTTAAGTTACCCAAATTAAGCAGCAGTAGCAGCAGTAGCCCCCAGCCTAGTCAAGTTGGTTTGGTTTTTTTCTCTCCCCTCTTGCTCTCTCTCATTCAGCAGTTTGGCTGAGACAAATTGAGAAACTTAAACTACAGAAATTAGGGGTAACCCTGCTGCAAGTTCTTTGCTAAAGATAAAAGCAGCTCCTAAAGCCCTGTAGTGAAACAATGACAGAAGCTCTTCTTGGGAAAAACTAATGCTGTTAAAACCTTCATCATGATTTATCATTAATTACCAAAATACATTCATACATTTTATAATACAGGCTACTATAAATTACCAAGCAAACAATACCACAAAAACATTTATTGTTATTCATATTACATGAAACAAAGCAAACTTTAAAAATACTTAAAAAACAGAACACCATTTTGTTAAGACATTTAAAAGTAGGAAAACATTTTAAAAAGACATTTCACCTAACAGTTCACCCAAGCGTACTTACCCAAGAAATGAACCTTCAGGTTACCAGCACACTGAAACGTGTACTACTAGCAGTAATACTGCTCCTACTCCTCAAGGGAAATGTGTAGAGAATAAATTTAGTAAAAATTTCAACTTTAAATCTGCACAGCATGTGCCACAAACAGGTGACAAAAAATGGTGTGAATGTCAAGTCCCATGTTGTTATCTTCATTACGACCCTTAGCAATAAACAGCAACAGTTCCTAGAGACAATAATGTTTTCTAATGCTTATACATGAAATCTGTCTGGCCATTCTCTGTAGGATCAGTAAAGACTATACCCACAGACTTCTTGAGACCTGCTCACATTAGTTTTTAAGCAGTGCTCTCATAGAATTGTTTCGGTCCACTTCTTGAAGACTGTTATTAATGCCAATAAGATTAGTGTTTTATCAGACTGAATTTTATTCCAAGATAAATTTACAGAATTTCAAAGAGAAAAACAATTAGAAGACCTGAACATAAGAATCTTAGGCAAAAATAAAGTTACACAGTTAAGGAAGAACTTTAAACTATACTCAAAGCCAAAGAGAAAAAACAAATGTGAATTTCCTCCAGGATACCTATGTTCCCCCTCCCTTCTCCAAGAACTTGCCTGGGTATTCAGCAACTGATCCATCAGCTGTAGGAAACCTATCTCAGATTATTGAATCACTCTGGAATTTTGCCCCAGAATTCCTAGCTAGTCAAAACATTTAAGTGATTCTGCAATGAAACCTTAAGATTTTACAGTTGGCCATGAGATGGAGCCCTCTGAGATTGTTAAAAAAAGGATGGATATTACTTACTGGTCCACTAAAACCCGCAAGCTGTGTGATCATCAGACACACTATGGAAAGGATGAGCCTGGTGCGGCAGAAAATCCACACAACCCTCCGGAGAGAAGCATCATCAGGACCATTTTCTTTCAGTTCTTCCTGCCACAATCTCTCCAGCCTAATAAAAACAGAAGTCTCATGTCATAAATTTTTCACCATTAGAGAAGGTACAATCTCACAGGTACTTCTTTGTGAAAATTCCAAGCACCTCCTAGCTCAGAACAACATAAAATTAATAAATACCAAGCGAAATAAATGTATTCCATGACTACTAAGAGGTAAAGAGAAATATCTGTATCTGGAAATATCTATGCTGTGTTACTTCCATGTAAGAGATGGATGAAAAACACAATGTTGTTTTCTTTCTCTGAAATCTCTTTAGTAATCTTGACTTGTCATAGTCTCTCCTTGCTGATCTGACAGGAGAGTTAAGAAGTCAAACCCTGAAAGAAATTGTCATTAGCCATAGAAGGTTAGTCTGATCACAAGATCTGACTCACACTGAAATCACCTTGCTACCAGTATTAGGACTCATTATTTTAGCACAAGATTTTTTCAACGTAGCCTTGATAAAGAACTCTGTTTTAATAGTTTAAAGATAGGCAAAATCAGAAGAACTACTGCAAGACACCCTTGAATATATAATCCTCTAAGTTCACTGACATTAGCAAGACTACAGAAACCATGCAGCAGGAGGAAGTGGTCAATGAAGGATAAAACTGAATTCCACCATTCTGAGAAAGCCAGACCAAAGGATCAGTGCCGCTTTTCTAGGGCAATACTATACCATTGCTCGTGAACTAACACATAATAAATGGAAACAAGAAAATAATTAGGAATAAGATGTCTTTACCTTCTACAATTGACATCTGAGGACTCATGCCTTGATAAAGACCATACGTCATCCATAAACAATTCCCCTTTCTTGTACGCTCTGTGGGCCAATGGAGTGAGCCAGGAAAAGGTCATGGAGGAGAAAAGCCCAGCATTATCAACAGGGTGCTGGTGTCTAAAAGAAAAAAAAAAAAAACAAAACAAAACACAAACAAATGAAAAAGGAAACAGAATTGTAAACTCTTCAGAAAAACAAAGTCTCCTCTCATGAAAAGCACTCAGAGTACCAAAAGGTCCATTCCAGCCACACTTGCTAAACAAATTCTGATGTTTCCAGTACCAGCCAGCAGACCTACATTTGCAACTGTGCTTCGTGACTGGTTTGAAAAGCAAGTGCTGTATGAGTTCTTTGGTAGCCTAAAGACGTACTTGGAAGTGGTCCGTATGGGTTTCAGTGCGCTCAGACCATGGTGGTATTTGCCCTTGTGATGCTCTTCGTCCAGCATTCGCAGCTGGGAATGCACAGAGGTATCCAGTGGCAGGCCCTCTGCCCGAGCTGCTGCTTCCAAGGCATCCTGGCATTCAATCTGCTTTTACAAGAAAGACAGCAGAGTCAGACTTCAAAACTACATTTGAAGTCCACGACTCCCAACTCCAGCAACTTTTCACCTATTTCTTCTGTAAATTACTGTGCAACAACAATCATGATCATTTAAAAATGTCTTAGACCACAGGTTTCATTGACGCAGCAAAGCCATGGAAGGCACATATTCTAGATCTGCACCAGATCGCTGCATTTGTAAAATATAAATTAGCACCAGTATTGTGCCTGTGCATTCAAAGGTTCACACCAGACTAATCCAATGTCCTGCCAGAGAAAATACAATAGAGAACAATTATAACATCAACTACTTATGACATCAGCTCAGGAAATCAATGACTGGCTTACGCAATGAAATTAAGACATACATTCTTGATGAATTTACACCCTCTTAGCATAATTTCAATATTCTTATCTGCAGAAAACTCAAATTATTTTCAGAATACTGCAAAAGCCCCTTCTTCAAAAGATTAGATCCAAAAATCCCAAATATGCATTAAGTAGGATTGTACTTCCTTTTTATCAAGTTTCCTGTTTTTTCTCTTTTCCCCTAATCTAAAGGGAACAAATATGACAATTTTCTCTGCTCCCAGTCACAGCTTCTCAGTGGCTCAGCAACTTTAGTAACAACCACTGACAAAGAAAACCTTATTTTGTAGGCAGAGGGTGGATTACCACAGCCCCTGGTGAAAGGCAGACTTAAATGCTAATCTATGAGGAGAAAGGAAACAGCAGTGATACAGAATTGTCAAAATGTTGCAGAGTTCGAGCAAACCTTTTCATGAGAAGCCAGATGTGGCAAAACTACAGGAGTTAGCTGTACGGGCAGAGGGCTCTAGACTAGTTCTAAGTTAATGGGCCATTTACTGCAGTGCCATGTTACCGATCCGTATTCTACTTTTTGGAAAGGGAACTTAAGAAAAAAAAAATCTCATTTCTGAAAAAAAAAAAAATCATCCTCCCTCTCTTACAAATAATAACACTATGAGTTGCCTTATTAGTTGCCTTACCAAGAGCAAAGTTGTTTATTTATTTGAAAACAGCCATTGCAAATGTCTCCTAAAAACACACTACCTTCAAAGCGCTAAATATGTATCACTAATAAGCACTTGGTTCCTAACTTTCCATCATGTAATTTCCATTGGAAGTGCCACCATTTTTCATAAGTTCTGTCTGTACTACATTAACATACAAGAATATAGCGCATTAAGACATTCAGCTTCCACCCATGTGAAGGATGAGAACAGGAAACTGATAATGTCATAAATCTGTCCCTTATTTATTTAACAGAAGTACTTAAACAGTGCCCAACCATGTTGTCAATCCATGGTTCGGATCTCAAAAAACATATTTGCTAAGCTGTCACCTAAAGCTATGGTAACAAGAGAAGACAGACAAGTAATGAGAACACAAAAGAACATTAAAACTTTATGACACATGGGCTGACTCAAAAGTATGCAACACTTGAAATCTGAATTAAAAGGCTTCTCACTCAATTTATATTCAATTACTGACTCACTAAGGCAACACCACCTTACTAATTCTATTCGAATCAGCATTAATAAGGGACCTGTCAAAAAATATCCAAATGGAGTCAGTGGTGGGAAAGAGTTTTGCAGCATTGCTTTTCAGGTTACAGCAGAGGAATTCCTAACCAGTTTGCAATGTCACCCTCGCAAGAGGCCCCCGGCAAATCTGCCCAAACACTTTGTTGCTGCTAACAAGATGGTTTCTAAGGGATGCCATAGGTTCGTTCCAGAATCATTGTTTTTTAGAGCACACAAGACAGCGCCTGTAAGTTAAAAATAGTCTTCCTAAACAGAAAACGCTATATTTATGAGCATAAAAGTAGCCTTTCACCACTTACTAATATGAACAGCTTTTTAACAAGAAACACAGTTGTAAGATTTTTAGGCAGTCCAAAGATACTGTTCTTACACGCTGACTGTGAAAAATAGTTAAACTCTCCAGAGCCGCTCAAGAGAATTCTCTCAGCAAAGGTGAAAAAGCTGCATCAATAAAGACCAGGGCACTGCCTTGGAAAGGCCTTTATAATGTCTAGCCAGAGGGGCAAGTGTGAGCACAAACCCCTAGATAAGAACATTGCTCATATCCACCTCAGTCTTACATGTGGGATTTTGACAGCCTTGCTATCCAGAAACCTATGCATCACACTACTGAACACTTAAGATTCTAAGGAGAACTCCATGGTTTTGTGTAGTTCTTTGAAGATTAGAAAAATCTTCAAAGCAGAGTTTATCAGGAAGAAATGAGACTCATAAGCAGTTCTATGATGCACTTCAAGAACAAAAGACTGAAGTGAAAAAACAAAACATAAATAAAAAACCAAACAACCCAAACACTGTTAATTCAGGTTTCTGATTAGGGTTCCTGATTGCCTGAATAGATGTACAGTTTTCTTAGGAAACCAATGCCTTGAAGTCATTATCAATGTGATAACACGTTCCAGTGCTGCTATTGAAATAAATCAAACACTGTCAAACAGAAATCTGATAGCACTTTTTCTAACTCATTAGTATACCAATATAAGCAATGAACCAGGTCATACAACACGATACTGATAATTCTAAAGAAATGTTCACAGAAACAACACAAGCCTAAATCAGATATCACTAACCAGAGTGGGAGGAGTAAGTCAGATATTTCTTGAAAAACAGTTCACTACTCAGCATCAACAAAAAGTAAAAAAAAATAAGGAAGAATTGTTACAAAAGATACAAAGGATAAAGGAGGAAATGTTACCATACCACTTAAAAAACCCTAGGCTTTCCCTCCTTTTTGAACACCAGACACTGTCCCTTGTCACTTCAGTTCAAAAAGGATACTATACTTAAAATTACTTTCTGTGAGTAATGAGAGCAGTTGCATTTGGAATAGCTTCCACTCAAGCATAAATTTAAGATTTTTCAGCTGGACAGAAGAAAGGAATAAAGGTTCGAGTATTGAAGAGGTCCATAAAGTCACAAATGGCATGAAGGAAATTACCACCAACTGTTCTTCCAACAAAAGAACAAGGCACAGTTAAATTTAGACTTCCCTATTATAGGATAAAGTTCAAATGTATAAGTGGAATAAACACGGGAGAATTAAACTCACTCAGGACAAGCATATTATGGTTTATTAAATACATGACAGAGGGCAACAGCAAACATTTATGCAGCATCTTATATCTGGTGGATTAGAAAAAAACTTCTTGCAGCCATGGACATCTCCTAACAGACAGTAATGGTTCTGCAGTCCCCATGACATGAATGTCTGACATACCTGGGTACTGACTGATATGACTCAATAGATACCTATAAGAATTAGCAGATTAAGAAAACAAGGTATACTTTTAATCCTGAGGGCGATGTCCAACAGTATAGAGAGTACCAAGGAAGCATCACTCCATACATGGTCTTTCTCCATGGGTGGATCACAGACAGGCAGAGAAAGAGAAACACGACTGGTGCTGCTATCACAGAGCACACTTGTCCACTCTGACTTTCTGCAGCTTAAGAAAACAACAATATCCCACCAGGACCTGTTAGCACGATTTCCTTGTCCACAAATTGGTCACAGCAATGGTAAGCACATGAGGTAATGAGAGAGTCAAAGTCAGAGGGAGGTGAGGAAAAGGAGTTAAGGGCAAGGGGAAACTATTTGCTCAGTAAGTTAGAGACAGCAGTACCAAATCCACAATCTGAGGTCATGAAAACAGAGTATTTATGAGCCAAGCTACAAAGCTGTCAATTATATATGTCAGAAGCTCTGTAAGCAGCAACAGGGGCATGAGGACCCTTAGTCAGAAAGGCAAGCAAACTCCAACACGTGAGCTTGGGCACTGCTGAAAACCTGCTCAGCAGGCAACATGAGCATTTATCTCCGAGTATGGGAAACAGGCAGAGAGGAAGAAGGCAGCTGTGATGTACGTGGGAAGGAAAAATCCACCCAGAGATTCTAGCCTTTCACACAGGCAATCTCCTATGTAAGAGAAGGTAGCAATTTATTGGTTTGACAGCTGTAATATTATATGATAACAGCAAAACCAGACAAGACCGGAGGCAAAGCAAAACAGATTTTTCCCTCCCTTACTCATCTTGCAGAGGAAGAATTTGATGTGTCAACATGCAAGACAAACCCCACCTACCAAACAACTATTGTCTCTTCTTCCATGAGGCAGAACATTTTCCAGGGCTTAGATCATGACATGGAAGAAGCTGCATCTCTTCAGTTCCTACCATTACCTGATAGAAAGCTAGAACAGAACTATAAATGCTTTTTATTAATCCTTGCAGCTAATATAGAATGCAAAAGCTACTATGGTTGACTTACTATTACATAAAGTTAAAATTGTTTTATTTAAGTAAAGAACTCTGAGTTGAAAACACTGCAGAATAGGAACTCCCACCTCCTGCATTTAGCAGGCAGAGCTCAGCAAGCCTCCTGATTCCTTTGTTCAAGTTCCCAGCAAGGCAAATATCCTAGAAAGCAGCACAACAGAGCTCAGGACTAGGTGGGCATGTGATGTTGAAGAGAAGGAGCATTATATGATCACCTGTTCTGCTCACTGCCTAGAGCATTCTCCATATTACAACTCCAGGATGAAGCGCAATTTCAAAATATTTAAGACTTCATTAAAGGACTGGTGTAGCAAAACATGGTTAGTTATTAGCTCGCATAGGATGAGGAAGAATAGGATCAAGTGTTCCAGGTAGCTTAAGGACAACTAAAATAAAGTTTTGGAAGAGGCACTCTGTAGTTATAATTACATTCTTCCAAGAAATTCCTCTGAGTCAAAGCATAACCCCACTTGAAAGTAGTTAGGACCTTTATACACTGCTTTTGCAGGTAGCACAGGCCACCCCTAAAACACTGTTGCCCAGACTGCAAGTCACCAAACCCAGTAGCATCTGAAAATTAAACAGGTTTGCAGCTCCAAACATTGTCAAATCTGTTGTTGCTTGATGAAGCAGCAAGTGCATTATGAACTCTACAATCCACTAAGGCAATTCTTTTCTCCTTTCACTGGATTTGATGCAGTACACTATCTACAAAAATATTAACAAGGGGATTTGCAGCATTAGGCTCCCAGCCTTCTCTGTAGCTAGGATACTTTATAATACCCTGCCCGATTAAAACACGAGCCTGTTTAAGACTAGTTTGGTTTATCATCCACCCATACCAGCTGTCTCCCTGTCGCTGAGGCAGCAAAGAACAAGCACAGGGCTAGATCAAAGACAGTGGGTGTGAGGAAGGAGGCAACGATCCTTTAGGCACCTACATACTTTGACTTTAAAGCAAGGATAGCACAGCTGAATTCATGCAGCACCAAGGTGAAGCCCTGAGATAGTTTTAGATGCCTAGAAATTATGGTTATGGTTTCCAGAACTGCTAAAGTGAAACAGGTCAAGAAGTTAGAGCCTCCATTTTCTTCGACCTCCTGACAAGGGGCATATAAATGAAACCTTGTATCTCTGCTGCCTTCTCAGCTACTGCTGCAGGGAATAACAGCACTTCATACCACCAAACATACATCCAAATGCAGGAATAAGTACAGCTGTGCCATATTTCTCTTAAGTGAAAAGAGCTGCTCAGAAGTGTGCTCTGATTTGCCATAAGAGTTCAGAGATTTAACAGCCTGAAGTCCAGTAATTCACTAACACAGTTATATGTGACTTCACTACACAAAATCTGCCATTGTTTTTCTTGGACAGGATTAGCAGAAGGTGTATTAACATTTGAGTCATGGTTTCAAAGCTAGCCTGAGTTTATGTATCCTTATATTAGAGCAGAAGTCTGAATAGTGCTTGGCACTAATACCAGTGCTCTGTAGCCAAACAAGATTGGGTATGTATATCTGATAAGCCTGAATATTTTAGAAACATATATTGAGCACTTTACTGGAGGCACATAAAGTCCTTGATGAGGACAGGTATATCAGCTCCTTACAGGAATCCTTCTTATGTTACCTTGCCCTTGAATTTTGGCCAGCATCAGACTGAAGTGAGATGTTCTCACCTCTTCCCTAGAAAATCCACTTATTCCTGCAATTCAAGAAATACAGAGTTTGGCATGAAGTGCTCATTTTAGGATTTTACAACTGGAGTTACTGTGAATGCATCTGATTAGCAGCTGAGCATCTGCTTAGGCTTCTGGTGTCTATTAATCCCCATCTTTTGTTTTGTATTAAAACTAGTATTCACAATCTTGTAATCAAAGGATATAGGATTCACTCAAAACTAAGGTTATACACTGACCATCCAGAACTGGAGCTACATAGCTTATGCACAGTAACAGCACACTCCTGAGAAATTGGAAGTAATAAGCTTTAACTATAAGTTGCCCTACAGAATTAGACCCTACATGTCTCTGACCACAAAGGTGGTAAACCAACTCCTCACTAAGCAGATCAAATACCACAGCACAGGCTGAGAATTTGGCTTCTGCCTTCCTCACATGTGCTCTGCTATCCTGAACCTCATGCAGACACCCTGCCATACACTGGGGGTGTTGTTTAATAACATCCTTTACTCAGGCCATGCTTAAGGCAAGTCACAATAAAAGCTATGTGGGTGAATTTTGTACAACACAGGGAGTATTGAGGCAGGCTTTGAACTATTGAGTGGAATCACCAATGAATGAAAGCAGGGGCCTTGATGCCACAGCCTTTACCAAGCCTAAAAACCATCTTTTATTTAACTCACCTTCCCATACCAACATATGCTTCCAAAAGCAAGGGGCACCTTACTCAAGAGGCAAACAAGCCAGTAAACTCAAATTAAACACTTCAGGGCTCTAAACACATTGACTTTGAAATGCTTTAACCTTAGTACTTGAAAGCAATTGAAACACAGGTTTGGTTCATGAAAAGAGCGTGCCTGCAGTGTGTGGTTCAGATCATAGCTGACTATTCCTTATAACCATGATATGAATGCCCAAAAACTAATGAATGCCCAAAAACTAATGAATGCCCAAAAACTAATGAATGCCCAAAAACTAATGAATGCCCAAAAACTAATGAATGCCCAAAAACTAATGAATGCCCAAAAACTAATGAATGCCCAAAAACTAATGATATCTCAGTGTCTCAAGGCATCAGAACTCCCTGAAGAGAAGTGAGTTTTGACTCATTTCAAGTTAAGTTCTCTAATAGTTTGTGATAGATGCATGTAATACTTCTGGCAGCTCTTACAACTGTACACTGAGTTTCTGGAACAGCCAAAGGGCAGAATGCCTCCAGCACTAATATAGAACACTGCAATGAAAAAGATACTGTAAGACTTCCTTCACTGATGGCTACTCTGCTCCTTACACACTTTTAGTCATGAGCAGCCTGATTTAGAAATCTGCTTTGAACAGCAACCTACAGTAGTCAAAGACAATACCAGCAAGCAATCAGATCTGAGGTTTCACCATGTGGCTAAGTCTTAAACAGAAGATGTCTGGCACACTAAGGAAAGCAATCAAGTTCCAATGGATGCTGTGAATTATCCAGGACATCAGTGCTCCTCTAGAGGATGTCTCTGCCCAGTTAGGCATATCAAGCTTTTCTTTCTTACTACTATGTGGAAAGTTTATGGTATCCAGAGAAACTCCCCTTCAAGTTTCAGGTAAGCTTTTGGTATATAACTAGCTGTGGAGATGCTTCTTTCTCAGATGGCGATATGTACATATAGACATGGAAGACAAGGTAGAGATTCCTTCTTCAGTGTGGGTTAAAGAGTCATCCTGAAACATTCACCAAACAAGTCCAGGATCTTCTGTCAAGTGGTCCTTGATAGAACCACTTGATTCTGTGATAGCTCTGTTAGTGAGTACTTTATTAGCAGAACTTCAATGGTAAAACAACTTGACAAAACACAGTTGTAACCAACACATTCAGTTCTTTGAGGATATCATAGAAATAATGCATCTTTAGAAAGCACCATGAATGTTTGCTTTTGCACATAGTCTAATTGTGTTCAAAGTTAAAGATAATAAAACTGCTGGCAAAACAGATTTCAAAGTTTTGCTTTTGTTTGACTTGAAAAAGTAAAAAAACTCTGTATTTACTTGGTTATGAAAACATGGAATCTTCTGGGAAAATGCAGACATCCAACAGCTTCAGCTATAAATAAAACTTTACAGTTAAGCTTTCTAGGGCTGCTGTAAGCATGGGGTACAAATGCAGTACCCAGGCTACATTCACACTCCTATTTTTGAGCCTGCTGTTCAGCACAGTTGATTCAGACACTACAGGGATGTTGAGGAAGAATTGATCTTAGTATTAAACACAGAGACAGTGATAAATCACTTCAAAGTTATCAGTGCTTGAAGGATTTACATCAACTCCAACAAGTTCTGACCACATATCCTCCTGTCTTTGGCAAAATACATCAGAGACAAACCTGAAAAACAAGAGATGGAGGTGAGGACAAGAGTATTAGTAGGGCTTCTGATAGCTAAAGTTAACAACACGTTTTCCCTGCATGTCTGAAGCCATGGCTGCAGTTCCTCACTGTCTAGTGCCTTGAATTGCAGCAATTTGCAGTTGAGGTTTACCAAAGATGCAGTCATTATGCGTCAGCAGCAAGAACCTAATCCTAAGCAGTACATCTAGTCAGAACCAATTACAGCTTGGAGTACAATTTGTAAATTAGAACCCTAGCATCAATAACTTAGGGACTCAAATTCCAAGAATTGAGTTCTCATAAGCATTGTGTATCATGAGAACAAGTTGCTTCTACATGCTCCTCCACTGTGAACATAATGGGAGTAGGAAGCAAAATCCTCACTTGCCCAATGTTCCATCAAATAAACACAATCTACATTTGAGAAGAGCCTCCTCTGAAACCACTTTGAGAACAAATTATTTTTCTTTCTTGTTTGTCATTTTATAGTGCATTTCATGGACACAACAGGGTCTGCCCTCCTCAGGACACATTGCTACCATAAGAAAAACTACATGCAATTACTCCACATACAATTTGAAGGGCACACACACACGCTGAGAACAGAAAGTTCTAAAGGTGTAAGTATAAATCAATATTTCAAAAGTATCCCTTAATTATTATTCACTGGTCATGCAACAGCTTCTTACAGATGCAGACTAATGACTACAGTGCTACTAGGCGGCAAGTGCACCTACAAGTTTTCATCATCCAGCCATGTCCCCACATACAATAAGCCCAATTAGTACTATGCACTAGGAACACGTAATTAAGATTCTGGTTTTTAAGCTACATTAAGGTCTCAAAAGACTTAAAATTCCATTGTTACAAGAACACACTGCAGACACTTATTCATGAGGTGAATATACGTATTTGCAAGCTGAATACAGTTTTTTCTTGAATTTCAGTCCCAGAGTGCCTATTTCAGAGGTCCATATTTCTATAGCAACATTCCCATTAAGCACCAGGAAATGTTGGATTAGACCTACTTATATTGCAGAATAATTTCAATTATGATTCCAGGAAGCCTATTCAAAAAGCTCCTGTCTTTCAAAGTGATCTTTCAAGCTGTGACCAAGCAGTATTTAAACTCCCAAGGAAAGAATTGCAAGTTTTTCCCTTGTTGTCATGAAGACATTACAGCATCTTCTCAGCAGGAAATAAACACCAGTATGGAGGATTCAGGACAGAAAATGCAAAGTCCAATATAACCTTTACACAATGCAGAGAAGAGAGACACATACAAAACTACTCTGGGACCTTGGCTTAGCAGCAAAACAGATCTTTCATCTATAAAGAAAAGCAACTAGACTTGTCTGCTTCACTTTAAGAAGGATGCAGAAAAATGCAGTCATATAGGCAAAAAAAAACCTCCCAATGAGTCATGTTATTACTGATCAGTCAAACGTACCTGTAGCCCTGCCAGAAGTGGTCGTCATCACTGGCCATGAACCAGTGGCCCTTGACCACTGTCCTCAGAGGACATAGGATTCTACCTCACTCTGAGGTACCTGTGTAACATATTAGCAAGAAATCTACCTCATGCAGTGTAAGTCTACTGCAAAACAGTCCCAAACCTGCATTCCACAAAGATGTGATGTCAGTGATGAAGTAACAGCCTTAATCTGCTTGCAGCTTGTTCCTGGCACTCTAGATCATGCTTACAGCTTCATCATTCTCTAGTCAAGCTAGTTCAGATCCTGAGCCAGGTCTTCTACAAGAAATATGAGTCACAACATCTGTTGATGGTACACTGAACATTGTTGTCCAAATGACAGTTTCACTACAGCTTAACCCTTCTGTCTGAACTGCTGTGGTCCTACCCTTCCTCATCAACTTCCATTGTGCTTGTCACCACCAGCTGTGCCAAGTAAGGCACCTAAGCCAATCCAAGTTCCACAAAAGATACAAAGGACAGCCCTTTCTCTTCCCTTGAAAGATTTTCTTAACAGCTTCCACTCTTTTGTTACAGGCAGAGGGCAAGTGCTTGACCAAGCAGATCAAGTTCAGCCTTATGAAAGGGAAGTCTTTGCTCTTCCCTGTTACCAAAAATATGAAGCATCTCAACACTGATAATACAAGTACTCTGTTGAAAGGAAAGCTTGTTTCAACTAGAAAAGAAGAAACTCAGTAGATGAACAACTTAGATAAGTAAAAGGAGCTGTATTCATAACAGCTTAACCCCAGTATTCTGCAAGTAAACAGGATTTAATCTCACTGACATGCAGAAACAAATTCAGAGTTGTTTGTTTTTTATGGACTGTGTATATCCAAGTTGCAAGGCCAGTAAAATAAAAAGGGTACCAATATCTGAGCTAGAAACTAACTGAACAAGATAAAGCAACCTACCAGAACCAGATAAGTCAGGTAAGTTCAAGCCTCAACTCAGAGGCCAAACCAGATAAAGCTCAAGGTATGAACATAGGTAGCCATTTTCTTGCCTCAGTAAGCACAAATGACAGAACTTCTGCTTTGCAGTCTTATTACCTGGGTCTACAACCCTGTAGTCAGAGGCAGCATATCAAATGGCAGAGGTTGAAGGATAAACAAGACTACAGAAACAGAGTTAAGCTGATCTGCAGCTGCCTCAGGTTTTCGTGCTAGGAAGTACAGACATGCAGGACTTAGCCTGCATTCAGTCTTCAGGGAAACAAACAAAAAAGCTGGTTTCATTATTTCTCTGTATTAAAAGGTTTAGAGGTAAGATAAGGATGCATAAGGTATGTTTTCTTTTAAAAGGAAGTTAAACCCTGATTAGATGATAAAGACCAACAGGGAGAGATAACATGCCATGATTACTGCTGAACTCCACTGCCACTGGTCAGGAAATAGCTGCCTGCCAACGGCATCACTGTTGTCACCAGTAATTTGGCAGAGCAGGTTTGCTACTGGACAGGGTAGGGGGGACGGCAAGCCCACTACATCAATACAATAAACACCACTAAAAAGCTGCACCACCATGCCTCCTCCGGAGGGCTCTTGGCTCTGCATCAGTGCCTGCTCTAATGCAATCAGACACCACCTTCCTCAGAACACCACCAGCAGCAGTCTGCTGAGTCACAGAGCCTGTGGGGACACGGGAGCTGCAGGGCCTGCGAGCACTCGCTGCACTCAGACTGCTGCAGAGCTGCTCAGAGAACAGCAGTGCAGCACTGCCACACCACAACCCCCTGGCAAAACCCCCCAAGCCACAGTGAAATAAGGTACACCTGAGCTGAAGTATATCACAACATCTTATACAACCCACCAAAGCATAACCAATTTTAAATCTTCATAATTCTTCCATACGAAAACAGCAAGTTACCCTCTTGCCAACCCTCTTACACCCGTGTTATCACAAACAATCTATAGTGAATGACCAGCAACACATCTGCAAGGATCTTGTCATTGCAAAACCAAACATAGGATTAACTTTATTTGTTTGGCTTCAGAAAAATATATGGGGTATATCTCACCCTCTCTCTGTATGTATATATATACATATACACACATATCTATCTAAATATCTGCCAGTCCTGAGACTATTTCAAGAAAGGTTAAGAACAGGACACGCAAGAAAATAACTTAGTGCTAACATTCAGAGCAGCTAATATTTTTAACCTTCTTCAGCTGGCACAGGTTATTTAATTCAGCCCCTATACATCACCAGAACTAGTGTTTTCATTTATCTGAGCTTTTTTTTTCCCCTATAGTACTTGGTATATGCACTCTTTACAATGAAAACAAGATCCAAAAGCTAGAAGCTCAGAACAATAACAGGTTAGCTCTAAACCAGCAGTTATTGCACAACCAACTAATATGACAGCACCTCACCATATTAATACATAGACATACAAAAAAAAAGAGTTCAATACTAATCCCGTTCATCTGAGGGAAAAAGTAAAAGTCATGCTGCTAGAACAGGCTAGACATCTGCTTTAGAAAATTAATCCTTAAGAAAATCATTACACAATTAAGAGTTTTTTCAGCTGCCAACACTGAGTGGTGCATGATTTGTGCCGAGTTCTTCACTACTCTTGCTTGGTTGCAATGATTCTCTTGATTCACATCAATATCCAAATACTAGAAAAAAATATGTTTTGTTCAAATGTTACTGAAAAGCGAAACTTAAAAGGGAAAAATGCTTAATAGATCATCCAATCTGTTACTAAAATAGCTACAGTACCCCTTGGAATGACCTCTTCCACACAAAAGGCAATATTCATTATTGACCTTCAATGCAGCAAATCTATATAGAGCTGGCACAGCAAAAAGGCTGCTGCATGCAATTTAATAAGCATAAAGACTGCAAGACAAACAGTGATAAAAAAATAAACTGACCTTATGTTTAGAATGCTGAAAATTTGACTCTTCTTGCTCTTCATGCTGCACCGAGTCAGCTCTCTCCCTCACACTCCTATACCCAGGACTGGGTATAATGTACTCTTTTCCTATGTCGATGTCTTTCATCTTCCTTAAACGCCAGGGTTTACAGGTGTATATTCACTTCAATTATCTGAAAAAAATTAAATTCCACTTAATTACATGCTGTTCCAAACACACCCATTACTTTTAATAATCTACTTCAAGGTTTATTTTGAAAGAAAAAAAACAGTAAGAAATTATAAGAGAGTTACATTACAATAGGACTGTAATAACTTGACTTTGGGAGTCCACACAAGACTAACTTCCCATGAACTAGTTTAAACACAGCCTGAGGTAACCAAACAGTACCATGATCCTCAATGCACTAGAGTGCTGTCATACTTCCTGTCTTTGATCTCTGAAACACAATTATGCAATCTGACAGATTAAAGTCACAGCCACAGCACTTAGCTGAAACCCTGAGAAACTTGATTTGTAAGACCAAATCTCAAAAATTTTTTGTGTCTTAAGTTGCAGATAGCAAATAACTTATCAATACAAAGTTTTGCAAAAGCCATCTCTCTTAGAGATACCACTTCGTAAAATTAGTCATTATACACGCTCCTGAGGAAAATGCCTCCCTTCTCCATAGCATCGCTCCCTCCCTGGATTTGAGCTACCCTTAGGTACGGCCGCGCACAGGAATGACTCACACCTCCAGCGCTGCGGGTTTCCACGCAGCCCACCAAACCGCACTGTAAGGTCAGGAGGAGATCCAGAGCCCCGAAAACAAAACCACCGCCCACTGCGAGACTCTGTCTTATAACTCCCCTTCCCTGCATTCCGCCACCTGCCTCAGACCGCTCTGCCCGCTCTGGCGACACCCGGGGATAAGGGACAGCCCCCGGGCCGGACACCCCCTCCCGGTAAACAGGGGAGTCTCCCCACCCCGTCACAGGTGCCCCTCGCCTGCAGCCCGGGCGAAACGGACAGCGCCGTGAGACGGACACCGGGGGCGACGCAAGGGGGCTGCTCGGCCGGTCTCCTGACAGGAGAAGGGACGCCAAAGCCGGCGGCTGCGCCACACCAAGCGCTGCTCCCTCCGGGCCCCGCTCACCTCCGCCCGGCGGCGGCGGCACCGACACCACTCCGACTGCTCCGCTGCGCGGCCGCGAACCCAAACAACGCCGCTTATAGCGGTTCCGGCGTGCCCACTGCGCCTGCGCCCCGGCGCTGCTGCGGCCGCTCCGCCCCGCCTCCGCACGGGAGGTGTAGTCCGCGTCCTAGCGCCGCCCGCCCGTCGCTGAGGCAGCAGAACTACGTTTCCCAGAGGGGCCCGCGCGGGCCGGCCCCGCCCGACCGTTCTCCCCCTCCCGCCCCGTCCCGCCGCTCCTGCCGCAGCGCGGGGGGTCTGGAAGGTTTAATACATAGACATACAGCACCGGGACGGTCCTGGCCGCACCGCACCGCATCGGACCGCACCGCATCGCTCGGCAGGGCGGCAGCGCGGCGCAAGGCTGGGCGGGGCGGTGCAGCGCAACGCAGTGCCGTGCGGTGCCGTACCGGGCAGTACCGGGCGGTGCGGGAGGGACGGGGCCTTCCACCGAGCCGCTCCGGTTGAGAAGGGGGGCGGGGCCCGCTCTGCTCCCCCGCACGCGGGGACGAGGGGCAGGCGCTGTGCCGCGAGAAGGGTCGCGGGGACACACCCTCGTTCCACGGTGCACTGCCCGATGTGTTGCCCGGTGCCCTGCCAGGTGTATTGCCCACTATGCTGCCCTGTTCTGCCCGGTGCCCTGCCTGGTGTGTTGCCCAGTGTTCTGCCCGCTGCGTTCCCCCGTGTTCTGCCCGGTGTATTGCCCGCTATGCTGCCCGCTGTGCCCCATGTTTTGCCCGGTGAATTCCCCCGTGTTCTGCCCGGTGTATTGCCCGCTATGCTGCCCGCTGTGCCCCATGTTTTGCCCGGTGAATTCCCCCGTGTTCTGCCCGGTGTATTGCCCGCTATGCTGCCCGCTGTGTTCCCCGCCGCGCTGCCCCATGTCCCGCCCGGTGCATCCTGCGGTGTCCTGCCCGCAGTGCAGGCGCGGAGCGGCGGCGGGCGGTGCCGGCGGGCAGGGCAGGAGCGGGGCCGGTGGCCGCCCGTCCCCGCCGGTGCGTGGGTTGCAGCAATCTGCCGCTCGCTGCGGGTGATCTACAGCTCCTCGGCCGGGGAAAGTGCAGACCTGCGCTTATCTGCGGCTTAACCCCGGCTCAGCCAGGCCCGCAGAGTCGGCTCCTGTGCGCAGGCTGTGCCCGCCCTTGCCTCCCGCAGCGCCGGGCTCGGAGCAGGACTCGATTCCCTTGCCAAGTCCGTGCTGTGTCCCTCCAGCTCCCGTTCAGACCAGATAAAGGCACGGTCAACTTGTCCCAAGGCTTTCCCAGCCAAGCTTTGCCCCTTGAAACGGATGGAAGCTGCGGCTGTGTGGTGATGGCCGAGGGCAAGCCACCCTCCTTCCCCAAAAAAGCGCGATACAGGGTGTCCAGCCTCCGCCTCAGGGGAATCAGTGAAGGAGTAGATGGACACAGCTGCATTTCCTCTCACAAAGGGCTGGAAATATCCTTAACAAACCCTGAGCTGTAGCTTCTCCCCTGCTGCGTTTAAATACCCTGTCCTTAGCTGACATCTTCCTTCCACCAGCCAGATTTCGTTGATGTCTCATTTAAGTGGTTTATATAACGAGTGCCTGTTTGCACCGCAGTCCTTGCACTCCTGTCAGAAATGTTTGTGAGGGTCAACTTGATAGAAATGCTGAAATAAACCCAGGTAAAGATGGGAGGTGGGGATCTGGAGATAAAACTGGACCAGAATATTCACTCCAAGCCCACAAGCCAGCAGTACAGGTAAAAGGTGTCACCATGCAGACAATTCAAGGACACCCTTAAGGTACCAGAGAATTCCTGCAGAGCTCCCCGACATATGGTCACACATCCTGCAGAAAAAATGAGAATCAGCTCCATTGCAGGTGCTCTAAGATTTTGGGACAGGAGGACTGACAGACAGACAGGTGGACATACCTTTCCATGGTATGGCAGCCAAGAATATGAGTAACTGCTGCATTTTCCTGCAGTCTGTTCCCCAAGACTCACAATAATGCAATTTCAGATTGGTTTGACTGATATTTTATTGGGGAAGAAGCTGCAAGGTGCACTTCATGCTTTATAAATGCTATGTCCCATGAAAAGGTACAGAATTCATGAGGCAATTTAAAGTCGCTGAACAGTCCTTAAACTCACCTTTACCTGCATCAGACACACTGGAGTGTAGGGGTGAGTAGTTGTGGAATTACTGAGCTGTATAGTTAAACAGCATAAACAGAAAATACAAAGTATGAATGATGGGGAAAATTAAACTGTGTTAAAGCATCAAGGTGAATGACTTTTATTTTAGGGTAATGACTTGAAATTGTTCTGAGCTCAAGTGTGTCTTTGGCCCTTGGGCTGTGAAAGCAACAAGAGCAGCTCTTTGGGGGTTGCTGTCTGTGCTGATGACATGTTGAAGCCCAAAGACTCTGCATCCTGGAGAGGAAGAACATGAACCTCCATTATGCTAAAGTCATTAAAAAATGTGTTCAGAAAGATGAGCAGAGAGTGTTGTTTAAGCCAAAGGAGCCAGGGTCCTGCTTACACTTGTTCTGTCCTCTATTTCTCCAGTGCTGCAATAGATCTCAGAGTAAAAGGGAGGACATGAGTGGTAGTAGAAAGCTTTGGTAATGATGTGTACACTCCACTCAGCTCTGGGCAATGGGCACGCTGCAGCATCCGCAGCATTTTCATACCTGTGGTCCTATGAGTGTACATAGTCCCTTAGTATGATGGGATGGAAATGCTTATGTTGGCACGACCCACTTTTTAGTGTGTCACAAGTCCTCCAGCATTTGTTCTAAAGGCTATAAATGTACTGGTGCTACCAGCCAGAGGAGTTACATCTTTAGCTCCAGTGGCAGCAGCTAATGCTTTTAGTGCTGCGAGTCCTGGATTCACCCCTGAGGGATGGCAGCTGTTATATAAACAAGGCCTGTACAGTATTAAAACTTGCTCTGGTTCAAGATCTGGGATTTGCCATAATCACCCCTGACTGTACAAGAAAAGCAGAACCAGATCAATGAGCCAGTGGCAGCTTCAAAGCCAAGGCCTGCAGACCATGTGGGTAAGGAAGAAACACCTGACAATTAGTTTCCTT
Source organism: Formicarius rufipectus (assembly GCA_013399695.1). Taxonomy (NCBI): domain Eukaryota; kingdom Metazoa; phylum Chordata; class Aves; order Passeriformes; family Formicariidae; genus Formicarius; species Formicarius rufipectus. Next base: position 5,229,377 of record VXAU01004203.1, on the reverse strand, counting down.
AGAGGTGTCCAGAATCTGCTCCACTCCACCCCAAAATAAACATCAGCAGCAAATTTAAAGTAATGTTTGAAACAAGTTGATTTGAGCCATTGGAGCTGAAAATGGAGCATCTCTGGATTGACCAGGAAAATCAGGCCTTAAGCTTGGTCCTGGGTGCTGAGGCTTGCATTTTCAGCATGAGTTTCCTGAGTGTGTCCCTCCTGATGAGCATGCTGACAGTGGTTAGGCTTGCTGGTGCTTTTTTACTCGCTTGTTGGTCAGAGCTCTCAACCATGAAGTGCAGAACTCAGAAATTAAATGGACAGCTCAAGTAAAAGTCCCATGCTCAAATTTAGCCTGCAGCACTTGCAAACCATAACAAGAACAGAAAAAGGGAGGTCTGGAGAGACTGCATTCATCAGCTTGTTTGTGATTCTCTATCCCTGTGCAGTGCCCAGTCTTTTATAGTCTATCATGTCCAGGTCTCCCACACACAGCAGAAATAAATGTGGTACTTGTAGTAGTGGACTACTAGACAGAGTAGACAAAGACTGCTATGACTTGCTCAATCATTCCCCTCTTAAATCTCACTAGCAAACTAAGAGTTTCAGGACATCAGTGGTCTGGGTTTGTCACATGAAAACCACAGTTCAGTTTCCTGCAAATAATGATGTTAATAATCATCAATAGCATTACTTGTTACAGCAAGAACTGGGCACAGTTGTCTTTAAGAGAAGTTACGGTATCTAGTGCATTTGGTCTTGGCTTGCAATTGAAGAATGAGCAGAGGCACCAATACTCCCTGCACACATTTAGTGCTGCTATCATCTGAGTCTTCCTAAATATCCTGCTGCTCTGCACAGGGTCTGGAGAGGCTCAGGAACATTGCCCTCTGAGCTGCCTGGAGCAACACCTGGATAGACACAACTGTCCATGCTGTGCTGGGCATCTCCCACCTGCTGGACCATAGATGCTTGTCCACAAGGTTATGCATACACCACCATACATGCTTTGTGTCTACCTGGCTCCATCCAAACCCACAGCATGGACCTGATAACCTGCTCGTATGGACCTTGTACCAAAACCACCTCACTGTTCCAGTCATAGCTGCACAGAAAGAGGTTAGCAGGGTTGGAGAATGTCAAATTTCAGTGCCAGCAGCCAACTATTTCCTGGAACTCAGTGTTTTTCATGTGGCTGTTCTGATTTTCAGGGCATGTGAGGCACAGGACCTTGTGGAATGCTCAAGACCTAAGCAACACCCCAGGTATCCCTCACTTCACAGCATGAACATTCTCTGAGCTCTCACTTTTTCATTACTGCAATCTCATTGTGCTTGCAGCTCTGCAAATGACTCATTCAGACATTCAAGTCTGTGTGCTTTATGTTGCTTCAGAGTTGAACAATCTGTGTTGCCAATCAGAAGCTGGTGAGAGTGGAGGCCAGCTCACATAGCACATTGAGGAGCTGTGATTTTCCCACCCTTGCCCCAGAAAAATACAGAAGAGGGATATGATGTATTTGGCCATAGAGAAAGGAGGAAACTTTTCCTTTCCTCCTGACCTGTTTTAGTGGAAAGAGTTCATTAATATCTTAACACACCTGTACATTTGACTTTCCTGGAAGCGAAGTGTACTTGCTTGATGTTTGTGCAGAGCTGTTAGCAGTGTGGGCGTTCACACTGTGATTGTGTTTCAGAGGATAAGGCTCCTAGGCGGATCCAGGCAGAGATACCACTCCAGGCTACGGGGGTACCACCCATCACGTTCCTGTCAGTTCATGTGGGAGGATGAACCTTCCTAGCCAAAGCTAACAGTGGTTTACTCTTGTTCTCAACAGCTTCTATAAATAGCCGTGCTTTTGCAGCAAATGCCTTTCAGTGTTTTGGGGTTTTTTTCCAGATTTTGATCATCCTGCCCTATTTCTGCAGCATTTATACTTGTCAGAGTGCAGAAGTAAAAGGTGCAATGCTGTGCTGTATCACACAGGTTAAATTTAGTTTGTAATTCATCATTCAGGTCAGGAGGAGAAAGCACTGAAAAAGTATCTTATTTCATATGCTACTTCCTTTGGGTTTTGGGGGAGTGGGATACAAATAACATCCTCCCAACACAATTATCACCAACTTATTCAAAACTGTTTTTTTCTTACACGGAAAAGCAATAAGCTTTTAAAGCTGTTACAACGTTTAAAGTGTAATCCAGCTCAGCAAACCAGTTTAAAGCAGTTCATCTCTAGACTGATCAACCTTTCTTCTATAAACCTGATGATTTGGAGGACAAGATCAATCCAAGGGCAAAGCACTGCCCAGGGACCAGAAACCAGTGCAGACCTACCCGTCGTAGCAAGTTGCATGGTTCCTATACCTTGCACCACACCCATGGTTAATCAATAATCAGCTACATGGGTCAAGCTGGAGCCTGCTTGTTCTTATTGGCACAGCCGACTGCAGCCTTGGCTGTGCTGTACGGTACAACTGGTTGATGGAGTTAGTGGAAAGGACAAACAAAGCAGCAGTGAAAATGCTGGAGATGTGTCTGAATGAGCATTAACAGGCTGAGATGCATCCTAACTATAGGACTCTGGCTTTGGAAGCTACATCCTTTCAGCTGTCCCTTACCTGCTCTCTGCAGATGTGCAGGAGTGACTTTGGTTAGTCTGCAGCTTTAAGCATGAAGGGAGAAACTCCTGTAACTTCTCTCCAAAGCAATACAGGATTGTTCCAAGTCTGGGCATAAGGAAACTAGCCACATCAGAGTGGTTTGTCCAGTTCAGTCTGCTTTTCTGGAGCTGGTTTTGGGTTGGCCAAGGAGCCATGGCCAGAGCTGTGCTGGACATAGGCTGTGGTGGGGGAACTGGTTCAAACCTTGCAAAACCTGGAGGTGGTGGCCAGGGCATGATGCAGCACGACCTTCCCATTGGCTCTCAGGGACACGGTCACAGCCTGCTGCCAGGGCAAAGCACACTCTGTGCATTCCTTGTCTGCCTCTGCAAAAACAAAGCTGTGGGTCCACTGAGGTGAAAGTGTCACTGCTTCCTGCTGCGTGGAAACAGCAGAGCAGGCACAGCAGCAAGGTCACTCAGCTGGCCTGTTTTGGGATGTTGTTTTCTTACAGCTGCCTGCTTATATGGCAGTGCAGTGAGCACTTGATACACACCATCAGGATGTACTGTGGAAAAGCAATGTACAGACGCAGCTGTGACAACCTCATGCAAGAGTGCCAAGTGCTGCCTCCTGCTGCTCTCCCCACCTGCCCCCACAGTGCTGCAGCTCCTCTGAACAGTGCCTGGTTCATGAGGTGCACGACAGGCATGGAACAGAGACCATCTCTTTCATCTTCCAACAGATGATAAGCTTGCCAATAGCTTGTGTCTTCCTTCCTGTTCCCCCAAACACTTCCCATTTCCTACATTCTTTCTGAAGTGACCCTATCAGCATCTGTCCAAGGTCTCCTGATGTTGCATAGCAGTGACATCCAACACTTTGCTGCTCTCTGCTCCCCCAAGACACAGTCTGTGAGTGCCATTAGCACTCTCATCATCTGCTCTCATCCACTGTGGGGATGCTTGTTGATGATGGTTTAGCTGATACTTACATACCTCACATCTGCATCTGCCCCACTCCTGGAACATGGGATGTTTTCCAGCATGTCTGGAAAGCAGACATGCTTTCCAGACAGCAGGTCTGTATGGAAGGCAATGCTGCGGGGACTACCACTACCACTGGAGTCAAGGTCTCTGTTTACCCATGTGTGCTCAAGCCCCTGGGGCTTTTCCATAGTGGAATTACAGCCAGCCTGTATTTGCTCCCATGCTCCCAGGTGTCCCTCTGAGGTGCATGGGAAGTATGAGCCAGCCTCAATGAGCATGCAGCAAGCAGCCTGTGGGGAGAGGACTCTTCTGTCCCACTGGAAACACCCCAAGCTGCATGAACAAAAAAGGGCTTCAGAAAAAAGGAGAAAAATAATTAAAAATGGTGGGAGCCCCTGGTGGTGCCTGGAATCCCACGTGGTGGGGAAAAGGCTGGCTGGGATGCCAATTTTGGAGCTCGCCAGTGTGATCAGCCAGTTTTAGAAGCAAATGAGGACAGCCAAGGTCAGCGAGTGTTGGGCCTCTGGGATTGTCACTGTGCAGCTGAAAACTGGGAAAAAGGAGAAGCTGCAAGTCAAACACAGCTCTGTCCTTGCTGCTGCAGCGGGGGCTGGGGCTCTCCTGGGTCCCGGGCTGGCCAGGTCCCAGGGGTTGGCCCTGCTGTACACAGGGGTGATGGGGGCAAGAAGCTGTGTTTTGGAGAATCCTGCTTGGGGGTCGCAGGGAAGGCAGCAAGTTCTGTTTTCAGACAGCAAGGGGATGGGAACTCCAAGCAGCAGTGAGTAATTATCAGGGCTTGGAAGACTTTCTCTGCTCTGTCACTGGGAGAGAAAATAGCAGAGGCAGTTGCCTACTGCTTTCTCCTCATGGGGAGAGCAGAAATGGTTTCCTGGGGGATTCAGGAAACAAACCCCCTGTGTGTATCTTGTTTTGCTGAGCTAATTGCTTTGTCTTCCTCAGGAAGCGCTGCCCGAGCACCAGCAGCCACACTGCGGTGCCACCACAGCACCCAGGGGCCCATGTCTTCAGGAACCCCACACTCTCCTCCACACATTGCTAACCTCAGCCTCCCCAGGGCTTGTGTTTGGACTGGCACAATGAGTGGTGGGTGAGCGCATGTATCCTGGGGTGCTCATGGCCCCTGAGTGACAGACTAGAGCCACCGTGCAAGGAGTGTGGGTCTCAGTCTGCATGGCCATGGCACTCATTCAGACCTCTCTCATTGCTTTAGCCTGTGGGACCACGGACACTGCTTTTATGGGACACAAAAAAGCTTGGGACAAAGCCCAGGCAACACCCTGGGTCAGCCAAGGTAAAGCCTACAGTAAAGACATACCCCAAAAAAGAAATGCTAATCAGTCTGAAACCTTGAGGCTGTCTGTAAGGTTACAGAAATCCCTGAACAGGAAGGCACATGTCTGGTGTAGGTTTGCTTTGCCACACAGAGCCATGTCACGTGCCTGTCCCATGCGCTGCAGACAGTGACAGTCCCCCCAGCTGTTTCTGAGCCACTAATAGGAAAAGTCCCATGTTTAATCAAGGCTTAGTCCAGTCAACTGGAAACAGAGCACTCTGGCTGCTGCGTGCTGCTCTCCGTTGCAACGCAGGAGGACAGGAATCCTCCCAGTTGTGGCTGCAGGGATGAGACTGGTGCTCAAGGAGTGGGAAGGAGCTCTAGGGTCTGCAGTTAACTCAAAGCACTGCCCCACACCATTTAGAATATAACAAACCCAGCCTAATACTGATAACCAGAAAATAGCCAAACCTCCTCCAGACCCCTCCTGCCCTCTCTCCGGGACTGGGAGTGCCACATGGAGGAGCTGGGGGGTATAAAGCTATCAGGACCACCTCCCCCAGCATGCGGTTACAGGATGGGAGCAGGGAGATGCTGCTGAATTCCTGGGGTGGTCACCAGCTTGTTCTACGACCACAACTGTATCATATCTCCAACTTGTGACTCAGTTCCTCCTCCTAAAAAGTGCGTGACTGCTGGAATCAACATGACAGAGGCAAAGGAGAGTTGCTGCAGGAAAAGCAGAGCAAGGTCTAAAACTGCTGCTGGGCAAAAGATCCTCCCCATGAGTGAGCAGCATCTGGCTTCCTCTTAAAGACAGAACATTGAACCAGTTTGAACTCATAGAAAATACACTGTTCGGACCCAGCTCCTTGTCAGAGTGAGGCACATGTAGCATCAATCACCAGCTGCTCCTGACTTAAAAATACAGGAGCTCCTCATGTGGGTGGGAAAAAAAAGCTCCAGCATTGCATGGCCTTTGTGAATTCTACTGCTGCCTCCTCTGCCTTTAAAAAAGCCAGGGCCTGCTCTCTGCAGTGCACTTAATGTGGCTGCAGACTGGTATGAATTAAGACCAACTCTCAGTGTTGGTTCATCACTTTTCTCTTTCCTCGGTGTGTTTGCAGTGATGCACAGAGATGGTTTAAAACAAATGTTACTGCATGCATTTATCAGATTAATTAGATCACACTCTGTTGTCTCATGACTGAAGGCAGAGATGCAATTTAGATCAAGTTTTGGGCTGAACACCTGTGTGACCTGTAGGTGAGAGTAGGTCTGGGTGATATCTCTGCAGGAGTGATCTCTCCACCATCCAGCTGTGGTGGGAAGAGCTGAGCCCTGTCTATGCACTGAGAGCTGCATGCTTTAGACTTCTCCTTGCATCAGCACCAAGTTACTGCAGTCATGGTGTCTTTGGGTTTACCTTTGCCCTGTTTTGCATTTCACATCATTGCAGACACTCCTTCAAAGTCCAAGCCAGGTCTTTACACATGCCCCTACCCAAGAGGTTGTTTGTGATTCTGCACTGCAGGGATCAGAGTTGAGTTATCTCTACGGACCAAGGATCAAAGTTGAGTACCACAATCCTACTAGGAGTGTTTATTCTCATATGTAGTATTGGCACTGCAGCCATGCCTGGAGTCCCTCTTTGGAAGTAGTGGCCCTCTGATAGGGACAGACAGCCCCAGAGGCAATCCAGCCTGGCTTTGACAGCATGCATCAAGCCTGGCTGGGTCAGGAGCTGAGTGCCAAGGAGGGGGTGTTTTCCTGTCCTGTGGAACTAATAATTTCATTTCATCTCAGGTGATTGCATCAAGCAAGAAACAATTTTGACAACTACAAGGTGACAAGTATCAAACCTTGTGATTGGTGGTGTCACCAGTGCTTCAAACTGTGGCTGATTGCAAAAGAGAGAAAAGAAGTAGAAATAATACATCTGCTTAGGATACCTGAGCCAGCACTCAAAAGAGAGCACTGCAGGCAAGTGAAGACTGTGAAGATGCTCCCAGAGACAAGACATGCTGACTGCCTGTGCCTAATACTCCCACTGATGTGACAAGAAAGTGGCAGGATCACTGAGATGAATTCCTTAGTGTATCTTAGGTACAGACCCTCCTCACATGGGTGAGCACACTGCATTATAGCATTATTAATTGCTTTGACTTGGAAGAAACAGAAAAAAACTCTGATCCAAGAGACTATGTTTTTTCTAGTTTCCAGTATATTACCTTTTCTTTGGTATTTATTACAGCTAGAACAACCATATCTACACTACCAGGGAAAAGGTCATTAATCAGCAACTTCCTTCAACTTTTCTGCAGCCATGCACATATTGCACTTTGAAATATATCCTTGACAAATTAAAAGAAGTGTTGGAATGAGTCCATGGAAAACATAAGTTCAGTAACCCCGTCTGTAGTGTACAACATCTGTCAAGATAACAGTGATCCCTCAGCAGCTTTGATGTGATAGAAGGGGGCACGGAGTTCCTCTGAGAGAGTTTCCCTTCTCTCTGTTAATTAGATCTGAAGGCAGCCCCAACACAAAGACTTTCTAAAACAAAACTCTGGGTGCATGAACAACTGGATGGATCCTTGAAAGGGCACAGTTACTAAACATCACTCAGTTTCCAGCCACTCCTGGAAACAAGAAGCCTTTTGGGCTGAAAATTCTAATAAATGTGCCTTTCCTGTGGAACTCCAGGCTTGCAGGGAAGGAAGGGTTAAAGGAAATGTGTCCTCTTCTCTGAACAGGGCCCTTGCAGGAAAGGCAATGATCAGAGCAAAGATAGCTGTGCCTTGATCAAAGCTTGCACACACTTCTGGCAGACCAGGCAGTGGGAAGCAGAGCTGCCTCCTTCATGAAATGATGCATCTGGTGCCAGCAGCAGGGAGAATGCAGAGGGATGGAGAACTCCTCCTCCAGCATCTTCTCCAAGCAGGGCTGGGACTGCTCCAAGAGGGAAAGCTGCAAAAGCCCTTTTCCTCCTCTGGACCAGATGAGACATGAGGACTTACCTTGCCTTTGCACAGGAGAGGAGCAGCTCCATCTTGGCAAGGGAGCAGGAAATTCCTGCTCTGTGCTGGTGGCATAAGGCCCCTGGGTGGGAGAGAGTAGAGGGATGGACTGGAGTCAGTGAGGGACCTGAAAATGAGGTCCTGGATCAGAGAGTGGCCAGCCAGCCTTATGGGTGTTTGCCTTGGCTGTTTAGAAATAGGGAGTGCCTCTGGCAGCCCTGACTTGGCACCATGGGGGTTCCCTTGTCATGATGCAGGTGACAGCAGGTCCTGTCTCTGTACTGCTTTGCAGAATGGCATTTCTCTGCCCATCTCCACAGTCCCAAGGCTGTGGTTACCCAGCCCCACACCCTTATCTCTTGCCCAGTCCACAGATCCCTTCCTAGCAGATGTTAATGAAAACTCTCTGGGCCACCCTTACACCTGTTTAGGAAGGGCTGTTCCCAGCTTCTTTTCCTACAGGTATCCACATACATCAGAGCTGGAAATGTGTTAGCTGGGAAAACAGGAGACAGCTTTGCTTGTGTGCCACTGAACTGGGAAAAATAATTTGTTCACAGGCCGAAACCCCATTTCATAGGGCTCAGTGCAGAGCCAAATGGTAGCACAAAGCTAAGGGTAAACCCTGGACTAAGGTATGGTTTGAGGCCCAGGGACCCCAAGGAAGGAGGGGTTATTGGTGTAATAGTGGTGCAAAAAATTGCAAGTGAATAAGGAACAAAGAAAGGGGAAGTATTACTGTGTAGACCAATGAGCCTTTCTCAGGGAGAAAATGATCTCCTGGGTCTTCATGCTCAGGCAGTCCCTGCGTGACTGGGAGTGCTGGTTCCTGTGACTGCTCCAGCACTGTCCCCAATGGGAAATGTGTTTTGCTTTTCAGACTTGAGCGGTTTCTGGGGTTATACAGGGTGGGTGCCTCCAGGGACTGCCATTCCCAGGGCTGGAGCACATGCCAAGACCAGATGTCTGCTGACTCATTTTCTACTCCTGAACAGAGTGTCCTCACTGAGCTCGCTGAGGAGCCTGCGCCTGCCATGCCCAAAGCCTCATCAGTCCCTGAGAGTGACCAGAGAGGTGAATCAGGAAAGGATGGAGCCAGAGCATGAGCAGGGGTAGCAGAAGAGCAGCACACAGGAGCTCCTGCATCTGCGCCATGGTTACTTGGGCGAGACCATGTCTGTTAGATAGACATGAGCACCATTGCTCTGGGACTGGCACTTCTCCTCAGGAGAGCTGCTGCTGAGGGATAAATGGAAGCAGTGTCCTGAAGGAGGCATCCCATCACATAGAATCCATCCATGAGCTACCTAGGAAATCTGGAAGTAGCTTTTGCTTGCTGAGGCAATGGGGAGAGAGAAAAACTACTGCAAAGTAGAGCAAGGCTTGTAAAGAAAGGGCTGGAAACTCAGCTAAAATATCCAGGACAATATGGCCTACAGCTCAGTCTTTGTCTGCAAGGCCAGACCAGAAAAAAACACAGGAAAAAAGTCAATTAGACGTTTACTCTGTGACTTAGCTGTGCTTTCCCTGCCTCTCCTCTAATTTCAGGTTCCTGAGCTCCAGGCAGGGCTGGTCAGTGGTAGACTGTCACATGAATGTCCCTTCTCTAGTACTTCTGCTGTCCCCTGTCTCTCCAGGCAGACCCATGCCACTACTGGAGAACCTGTTCAGCTTAGCATACCTGTGTGGTATCCAGTGGCACAGGATGAGCATCCACAAGCTTCATGTCTTTGGCTCCCCTTCTCAAGTCTGCCACCCAGAAGGCAAGAGTGGAGAAAGCTCAGTTCATCTGGCAGAAACCCTCTGCTGAGAAGCACAGAAGAAGCCCAAATGAGCAAAGAGCAGAGGAGTAGCCTGTGAGTCAGTGTCCCTGTTGTCCCTGCTTGGCCAGAGCCCAGGGTGCGGGAGGGAGGGAGGCAGAAGGGCTGGGATGTAGAATCCATCTGGCTTTCATGTTTACTGACTTACTTGTAGTCTTCAGTTTTCTTTTTACCTGCAGAACTTGGTTCAGTGCTCAGGCAAATCTTGTGTCAGGCACAGGGTCATTCAGGTTAGCAAGAGGGCTGGACAATGTCCATATCCTGGTTATTGTCTATCTCTTCTTCCAGGGGCAGGAACTCTTCCAAGGGTGTTTGGAGCCGGCAGACTCCTCTCTGCTTCAGGAAAGTGAGTGTCAGCTGCCCTGGGTAAGTTTAGGACAGTCCCCTGAGCACACACACCATGTCCCAGGGTTCATGGCCTGCCCCTGTCACCTCTGACACTGTGTGGGGATAGCCCCAAACAAACCAGGCTCTCTGCCAGTGTGAAATGGGTCAAGATGAGCTGAGTTGAGGCATTAATTTCATTGCTGACCTGGAGCTGAGATGACAGAAGTCCCGTAGCTCTTCTGAGGCACCCAAGGATTCTCCAAGGGCATCAGAGCTGGCCAGCAGGCAAGACATGTGAGGGGAAATAGGCCTTGTGCTAGGCACATGGTTCCTCCATGCAGACTTCCTGTGATTCTCCTCATTGCAAGTCTCACCACCCTGGGGATCCCTTGGTCCCACTCAGCCCTGATCAATGTGGACCCTAAAGCTGTCTGAAATAGGACAAAATCTGCCAAGGCTTAGTGATGCCTCATGGGCCATTGTCTGTGCGGAGGGAAAAGCCAGGGAACAACCAAATGCTCAGTGAGAACAACAAATAGAAAAGACAGAAAGGTTAAAAATGTAGGAACAGGGACCAGAAAACAGAGCATCCCCCACAGGCTCATCATTCTCCAAGATGGTGTATGCTGCTCCAGTATGCTCTATACAGGGATACCTAAGGATGAGGGAGCAAGGAAAAGTCCCACAGTCTCTGGGTTTTCCCACTTCACAGCCCAATCACTATTGCACACTGGAATTGATAGACCTCTGGTCTAACCCAGTTTGGTCTCATTTCAACTTTCATGAGCTAATTTCAGTTTTAAAAGCTCCACTGGAATTATATTGCTTTCAGAAAATGTTTGGCCTGGGTGCTACCTGCATGGAAGTTCCCAGTGACACCAAAGGAAAATGTGTGTGCAAAGCCTGAGGAATATTTATCAAGCTGATTCTGAGTTCAGCTCATTAGCAATTACTTTGATTTGTCTTCCCCTGTACTTGCCAATTTACCAGGGCAACGTCTTGGAAACTTGCCTCACTTGGAGAGAGAACAGGATGTAATTAGCCAGATAATCTGCTGATTCCCTTGTCAACCTCTCTGTGCTCGGTCCCAGCATGGCCAGTGGCTGTGCAGGCCGGATCAGACCTGATTTTTGGTGCTGTTTATGCACTTAGTGCTACATAGGCAGGAACCAAGATGCTGTCCTGCCCTCAGGCAATGACAAATCCACCTCTTGGATCACTTCTCAAGCTGTAACCCCTGGGCTGAAACCATCTGGGAGCTGTTGTTCCAGGGTTAGCTTCTTTGCTGAGGCAACAGGATTCCCAAGGGTACTCGGGTACCTATTTTTGAAAAGGACAGGGGTGATTTATTTCCCACAGGCATCTCATTTCTATTTTCTAGCTGTGTCCATCCTTGCTGCTTTATGCCAAAACACCAACTAAGGTCAAGCAACTCAAGGTGCAGCACAGCAAGGGCTCGTTCACAAGTCACTGGGCGCAGATGGCACCAAGCAAATGACGCCTGAACATTTTAACTGCTAAGGGAAATTTCAGTGAATGCCCAGTGCTGCAGAGTCCTTCAGGAGACAGAGGAGACTTTGTTTCCTACTTCCTCAGTCCTGAACCTGCAATTCAGCTGGTGGGGAGGAATGCTGCATGTTACTGGCACGGAGGCTGTACAGGCTGCCGGACACTGGGACAGTGCTGTAGGTCCGTGATTGAATGGTGTCCCCTTAATTTCCCATCACCAGGATGGAAAAGGCCATACTGTGTACCTTGGGCTGATAAGCCCATGCCACCTTCCGCCCTGAGGAGGGGCCCTGCTGTGGAGGTGGGGGTGCAAGTGTCCTGTGTTCCTCTCTTGGATCGCAAATGAATTCTGTATCATCTCCTCGAGTCTCTGTCTGGTCACTCAGTACCAGATGGCAGCAGCGAGGATCAGAGCAGGCTGTCACAGTGGGGCCAGTTTATGGGGAGCGAGGGGCAGCAAGAATCCAAGAGAGGCTCGTGAGGGGACAGAGCAGGGGCTGTGACTGCCTGTCCCACCTGGAGAGGGGCAGAAGTGTGACACCAGGACAGGGCAGGAGACACCAGGACAGGGCAGGGAGCACCAGGTCCTGCAGCACCCAGCACCAGTAAGGGCCCTCCTGCTGCTAGGCTCAGGACTCCCTCCTGCTGCCACCCCAATAGGAGCTGCCTGGGGAGACTTCTCAGCCTGTTCCCCTAGTTTTGAACGCAGGGGAGGTTATCACACAGCTGGGTGACAAGAGAGCAGAGCACAGCCATGTGAGCTGTGCCAGGGAAGAACTGCAGCTCTGACCGGCAGCAGCAAGAGGCAGCAGAGGAGAGGCTCTGTCGTGGGCACCTTCGCTGTGCTGAGGTCTGTAGGTGGCTGATCCCCTTCTGAGGGCCAGAATAGTATTGAAGCACATTAGGAGGGACAAACAGACCTGCAGGGGAGACCCTGGGCTGGGGCAGGAGGGGATCAGGAGCCATGGACCTGGCAGGGGAATCAGGCCGACACTGCCACTGCAGCATCCCGAGCCCGGGTGCTTTGCCAAGACAACTTCCACCCTCACCCCAGAAAACACATCCTCTTTCCTTCGCTCTGGGAGGGTCTCTGAGCGGGCTCCGAGGGGCCTGTGGGTTTTGGGGACGACTCCCCGTTGTGTGCTGTTCCCCATCCAGGCTGTCCTTGGCAGCTGCAGCAGCGCCTACAAACACCTCACCGATGACAGCAGGTGCATCGAGGACACACCGCTGCTCCCCAACGGGGACATCGCCGGGGCCGCACATCTGTAGGGGCAGTCAGGCCTTCCCCTGCCGGGGTCCCGTGCACGGCAGGCAGCTGTGCCCCTCACCGAGACGCGGCGATAAAACCGCACGGCCCCGCCACGGCGCTCCTCGCCAGTGAGGGCCCAGCGGGCCGACGGAGGGGCGGGGGAACACGCGGAGNCCGGCGCGGCGCGGAGCGGGTGCCGGGGCCGCCCGCGGGCCCGACCCGCAGGACGAGCCGCCGCCGCCGCTGCAGGCCGTGCTGGTCGCCGACAGCTTCAACCGACGCTTCTTCCCCATCTCCAAGGACCGGCCGAGGGTGAGGAGTCCTGCCCTGCGTGCTGTCAGCGCTGCCTCCGGGGCCGCCCGGCCTGGCGTGCCCCGGTGCGCGGCGGGCAGGGCTCTGGCGGGAGGGCGAGTGGTCATCCCGGGCTGGGTTGGGAGGAGGCGGCGAGGCCCCCCCAGCGCCCGGCGCGGCTTTTCGCGCCTCCCTCCCACGCTGCGGAGCCTCTGATAGCTCCCCTCGATAAGAGTTTATTTAAGAGTTTATATAGGTGTGTGTAAGAGCTCGTGTCCCCCACCGGAGGGGCAGCGAGGGGCTGGCTGCTGCTCGCTGCTCCATGTGGCGCCGCGCTGCTGCTTCTCACGTGTGGCTGGCGCGGGAGCGGGTTCGGACGGGCTTGTGTCTGATAGAGTAACATGGTCTCGGTCCTCGTCAGTGGTAATGGGTGAAAGGATATGGCCAAAGAAGGATGGATGGGGAAAGCACTTTGATTATCCAGCTCGGAAGGCTGTGTATTGAGAGAGCGTAAAAAGCTCCTGGAGAATCGAGGCCTGAACAATTATTGTGCCTCGTTTGCTGGTTGAATGTCTGTGGTGCTTGTAATTATACACGTGAGCCCGGGCCTGAAAGAAAGCAGCACCAAAAATGAATTAAAGAGTAGTACGAGATCGCTCAGTTGTGATTCAGTAACTCAGTTTAGAAGTCTGAATTGGATCTCAAGAGAATACTCACTTCACTTTAGGTTGGGTCTTTTCCCCCATGTTTAATTGTGGACACTCATATCCCCGTGGCTTCATCATTCATGTCTGACAGGTTTTTCTTGAAGCAGTTAAAAGCCTGAGTCAGAGAATCTGCATTTTAGGGTTTTTTTTTTCAGTCTGTTTTATGTATTTGAGATTCTTGGAGAGTTTTCTGTAATGATCTCAATTTTTTTATGCCTTCCTCTCTGAGCTGAGGATCTGCCCCTATAGAAGATCAGAAATTACCTCTTACTGTTTACATCAACTCTAAAAGATTTTTATGAAAGGTGGTGGAGCAGTTACTTGTGTTATGTTTCCCTAAAGTTGTACAGGGCTGTTGCTGGTGTTGGGGTAAAAGTGTTTGTTCAGCTCTCTATATGCTTTTTGGTTTGTTCTTTTTTTTTTTTCAGGCTCTTTTACCTATGGCAAATGTGGCCATGATTGATTATACCTTGGAGTTCCTAACAGCCACTGGAGTGGAAGAAACCTTTGTTTTCTGCTGTTGGAAGTCAGCTGAGATAAAAGACCATTTGCAGTAAGAATCTCTTCTTTTTAACTTTATCACAGAAAGGATCCTGTCCTTCAACAAGCCTCAAAGGCCTCACTGATCCTTCTGAGGAAGACTGCAAGAGCTTGCCTTCTAAGTGGTCTCTTAGCATATCTCGAAAAAGACCATTCCTCCTATGTAGCAGAGTGGTTTGCAGTGCATTAGGAGGATTGGGTGTTGTGGCACTGCTCCNCTGCTGCTCGCTGCTCCATGTGGCGCCGCGCTGCTGCTTCTCACGTGTGGCTGGCGCGGGAGCGGGTTCGGACGGGCTTGTGTCTGATAGAGTAACATGGTCTCGGTCCTCGTCAGTGGTAATGGGTGAAAGGATATGGCCAAAGAAGGATGGATGGGGAAAGCACTTTGATTATCCAGCTCGGAAGGCTGTGTATTGAGAGAGCGTAAAAAGCTCCTGGAGAATCGAGGCCTGAACAATTATTGTGCCTCGTTTGCTGGTTGAATGTCTGTGGTGCTTGTAATTATACACGTGAGCCCGGGCCTGAAAGAAAGCAGCACCAAAAATGAATTAAAGAGTAGTACGAGATCGCTCAGTTGTGATTCAGTAACTCAGTTTAGAAGTCTGAATTGGATCTCAAGAGAATACTCACTTCACTTTAGGTTGGGTCTTTTCCCCCATGTTTAATTGTGGACACTCATATCCCCGTGGCTTCATCATTCATGTCTGACAGGTTTTTCTTGAAGCAGTTAAAAGCCTGAGTCAGAGAATCTGCATTTTAGGGTTTTTTTTTTCAGTCTGTTTTATGTATTTGAGATTCTTGGAGAGTTTTCTGTAATGATCTCAATTTTTTTATGCCTTCCTCTCTGAGCTGAGGATCTGCCCCTATAGAAGATCAGAAATTACCTCTTACTGTTTACATCAACTCTAAAAGATTTTTATGAAAGGTGGTGGAGCAGTTACTTGTGTTATGTTTCCCTAAAGTTGTACAGGGCTGTTGCTGGTGTTGGGGTAAAAGTGTTTGTTCAGCTCTCTATATGCTTTTTGGTTTGTTCTTTTTTTTTTTTCAGGCTCTTTTACCTATGGCAAATGTGGCCATGATTGATTATACCTTGGAGTTCCTAACAGCCACTGGAGTGGAAGAAACCTTTGTTTTCTGCTGTTGGAAGTCAGCTGAGATAAAAGACCATTTGCAGTAAGAATCTCTTCTTTTTAACTTTATCACAGAAAGGATCCTGTCCTTCAACAAGCCTCAAAGGCCTCACTGATCCTTCTGAGGAAGACTGCAAGAGCTTGCCTTCTAAGTGGTCTCTTAGCATATCTCGAAAAAGACCATTCCTCCTATGTAGCAGAGTGGTTTGCAGTGCATTAGGAGGATTGGGTGTTGTGGCACTGCTCCTCAGTTCTCCTGCTGTGTGCACATGACTGTACCTGAGCCTGTCACAGCATCCTCCTCACCTCCCCTTACAGGTGTGGCATGCGCTGTGTCTTCATGTGTTCTCAGTAAGAACAGCCTCTTTATGCCTTCCTGATGTTTCTTTTTGGCTCCTTGCAGAAAATCCAAGTGGTGCCGCCACGCGTCTCCCAACACGGTGCGGTTTGTGACGTCGGACCTGTACCGCTCGCTCGGTGACGTGCTGCGGGACGTGGATGCCAAGTCCCTTGTTCGCTCCGACTTCATTCTGGTCACTGGGGACGTGGTGTCCAATTTCAACATATCCAAAGCCCTGGAAGAGCACAAGTAAGTGTTGCTTGCCTGGTGTGCTGAGATTCTGGGCTGTAGCTCTCCGAATGGTGATCTCAGAGTTCTGCCCTCCTTTTTCAGGTTGCGTCGTAAGATGGAGAAGAATGTTTCTGTGATGACGATGATATTCAAGGAGTCCTCCCCTGGCCACCATGCCAGGTGCAAAGAGGATGACATTGTTATTGCTATGGACAGTGCCACGAACCGTGTCCTTCACTACCAAAGAACCCAGGGGCTAAAACGCTTCCGCTTTCCTATGGTATGTCTGGGGCCTGTTGGGTGGAAGAGGACTGTGGTAGTGAAAAAGCACACACAAGGAGGAGATCCTCCTTGAGTGAGGGCTGGGGAACTGTGCTTTGCTTTGCTTGGAGGAACAGGTGATAGAAAGTAACTTGTGGTAAACTGGCCTTTTATTTTTTTTTCCCTCCAACTTGTATTTGAGGCTTGGTGAAATCATGCTGGGACGTGTTTGGGACTCAGTTTGAAAATGGGGCAGATGTATTTCTCACAATTCAGGTTTTGCCCTTTATTTTCTTTTCACTATGTAAAACAAGGAAGGGAGATGATCTGTGCTGCCACAGGCACTCCCAAATTGCAGTGCATATACCAGTATACACAGTTCATTTTCACAGAGTGACAGAATAATGTAGGTTGGAAAAGACCTCTGAGATCAAGTCCAACCTTTGACTGATCACCACCTTGTCAACTTGATTGTGGCACTAAGTGCCATGTCCAGTCATTTCTTGAACACCTCCAGGGATGGTGACTCTACCACCTCCCTGGGCAGCCCATTCCCGTGTTTAGCAACCCTCTCCTTTTTGAAGCGTAGTTGAGTCTGATGCAGTGGGGTGGAACAACAGCAGGTGTAAGGGGTGGTGCCTCCTATTATCTCTACCTGTTAACCTAATAATGTAGTAAATGCTCTGTAAATATCTGCAGAGGTACTTTCTCTAGTGAAATAGATGGACTATCTTCTTTTTCCAACTCAGAACCAAGGCTGTGATTCTGTAACATTTTCATCCCCAAATCAGTAATCAGGAGGTTATTTTATGCCTTCAAATGGAAGCAGAAATTAGTATAGGAAACAAGCAAAAAAAACCCCAACAAAATAATAAAAAACCCCACCTAACAACACAAAACCAATCCACAGCTATAAAAATCCACAGGGGGATTCCATAGCTGTGAGATATGAAAATTTTATTTTGGTCTGTCACTGGGTTTTGTACATTTTTGGCTCCCAGAGACTAAGGTAAGGAGCCTTGTGGAGGAAAAGTCCTAGCTGGAAGTACAAGCTGTTTCTTGGAGAGCTGCAGTGTGAGGGCAAGAACAGTCTCTGTTGACTGACTCTCAACTCTTTGTGTTACCAGGCTATGATGCTAAGGTTGGATCTGGTGTAGATTTCTCTGATCTTCAAAAGTAGCTAAAGTTTTGAATAATTTAATATTCTATATTTAATAATAATTAAATTTAATAATTTGGTCAATACTGTCCCTGGCTTATAAAAGACTTGGGTTTCTGTACTGTTTGGGTCACTTAGATCATCTGAATTTTTTCGTCTTTCAGAGTCTGTTCCAGAGCTCTATTGAGAACGTTGAGGTGCGCCATGACTTGCTGGATTGTCATATCAGCATCTGCTCTCCACAGGTGAGCTTTGCCCTTCTGTGGGTCCAAAATTCAGTCTGCATTGCTCCCTTTGCTGGTGTGCAGAGGGGAGCACATGGCTTGAGTACTAGATTTGGAAAACAGAGCTCTCAGTGCCTCAGTGTTGCTGCTGTGTGGAACATAGGGGTGCTCAGTCTGTATCTGGGCATCCAACAGCTTTGAGCCCGGGTGGAGGATGTATCCAGAGACTGGCTGATTTGGCACAGAATTAAACTATTCCAGAAAATAAGTGATTTCATTTTGGGTGTAATAACATCTATAGAGCAGAGGTGATGACTCTGCTGTGGATAAGTGTGAGTACTTGCAGGCTGGTTCTATGTTAGGGTAATATTCAGGATTATTCCAGCTGAGCCTCGCTGACCTCTCTTCCACATTTGATAAACCTTGTCTGCAGCCTTTCCTTGGGAATGAAACTACTGAGTGAGGCTGGGTGGACATTTTGGAAATGGTAAAGCAATGTTTTGCCCCTTTTGAAAACCAGAATCTGTTCATGGATTCTGGCAGTAGGGGTGGAGAGGGGAAGGTCAACATTCCTAGCAGAAGGAGTCAGAGCTTTATTCAAGGCAAGAGCATCACTTTCCTATATAGTATAACTTGTCTCTCTGAGAACCACCCAACAGCCACTAATGACCTGACTTCTCTGGCAACATTTTCTCTGACTATATTGCTTCCTTATATTTTATTCCTGACAGGTGGCTGAGCTGTTCACAGACAATTTTGACTACCAGACACGGGATGACTTTGTGCGTGGTCTCTTGGTGAATGAGGAGGTAAGGAAGGGGTTGCTACAAGGGAGATCCTATTACCTGCCTTAGATAATCTCCTGACATGCTCCTGCCTGTCACCCAGGTCCTGGGGAACCAGATCCATATGCATGTAACAACAGAAGAGTATGGTGCTCATATTTGCAACCTGCTAATGTACGAAGCTGTGTGCTCTGACATCATCCGGCGCTGGGTTTATCCTCTGACTCCAGAGATGAACTTCACTGATGACAAGAACCAGAGTTACACCCACTCCAAACACAACATTTACCGAGGAGTGGATGTCAGCCTTGGCCACGGCAGTGTCCTGGAGGAGAACGTGCTCATCGGGCAGGGAACAGTCATTGGCAGCAACTGCTCCATCACCAACAGTGTTATTGGGCAGAACTGTAGGATTGGTGAGTATGAGAATGGGGGATGGGCCAGCCTTGCCAGGCCAGGCAAGGTTGGTTGGGATTTAGTTTTTAATATGCATTCAGCATTGAGAGGATGATAGGTAGGGATTTATTGTCTTCTAATGGGAAGAAAGGAGAAAACCTTGGTTTTCCAGCAGGGGAAATAGAGTAAAGTTTTCAGGGTACCATAATGAAGCTGGAAGGTGCTTCATGCAAATTACTTGTTTCAGCAGTAGAGAATGCATGAACTTTATCAATCTAGAATTATCACCCACCAACGTCCTGGAAATATGGGACATTTATCCCTGTTTTTGTGAGCTGCTTGGTACTCCTTCCTAACCTTGGCTGGATTTTCTATTTTTTTTTTTGTGTGTGTATTTGTCCAAAATGGAGATGTCAGTTGTTGCTCTCATCTTAAGTCTCTGTAGAGAACAAACTTGTCTTTCAGCTTTGAGTAAGAATGGATGTAGGCCTTTAAGGCAAATTTTTCCTTATCTAACATCCATCATGCATCAAGGGCATTTGGATTCAATAAGATGCTTTCTAGTGGTCTCAGCAGTGTGGGAGAGCAGCAGAATGCCTTGCTCAGGATATTTGTACTTGGTGTTAACAGGTGATAAAGTCATTTTGGATGGAGCTTTCCTGTGGGACAGAGTACACATAGCAGATAGTGTGGAAATCCACCATTCTGTTATCTGTGATGAGGCTGAAGTGAAGGAGAAAGTAAAGCTAAAGCCCCGCTGTGTCCTCTCTTCTCAGGTGAGCTAATTTATGTCTCTTCTGCCTTGTGCCTTCCTTGGCAGGTTACTAAACTTGCACTAGACCATACCAGAATACAGGACTGCTCCAAGCCTTTTTTCAGGGGTGGTGGCTATGCTACTGCTCCCACCGTTTTGTTCCCTTTGTTTGGCTGGGGGGAGTATGATATGGGATCTAGCAGTGCTGATGTTTTCAGTTATACTTGTTAGTAACTGCCTGTCTGGAGCAGCTGTTGTCCCTGCTGGTGGAGGGACAAGGTTGCATTCAGGGTATTTTTTTCATTACGATGTGTTGCACATATTTGCAGGTAGTAGTAGGTCCTGGCATCACTCTGTCGGAGGGCACAGTGATCTCTCTGCACCCCCCAGATGAAGAGGAAGAGGACGATGACCAGTTCAGTGATGATTCTGGTGTGAACAAGGAGGAGAGCAAAGTGAAACTGAAAGGTATGAGAGTTTCTAGTTCCATGGACCAAGGCTGTGCAGGGGGTTTTGCCTTTCATGATCTTTTGGGGTCTTTCCCTCACTGCAGTGCTAGGCTGGAGCTTAGTGCTGCATTCAGCTTGGAACTTGTGTTTTCATCAGTACAAGCAAGAATATTCAGCCCAAAGTTGGACAGCAAGATATACCTTAGTACCCCAGGATTGAAATCTTTGGAGGCTCAGCTATTTTCCACTTTCCTTAGAGTAGGAGCCTTGTAGGAGACAATAAGATCATGTTGTAAGAGATGTTCAGTTCAAGGCAGATTGCAAGATGTTTGTCCTTATACCTGGACTATGTCCAAGGGCTTTGTCCTTGTGAAGTACTGTTTGTACAGTCTGAGTTTGTCAAGGGATATGAACATGGTCTGCTGAATGCTGCTGCTATAGGGAGGAGTAAATTGGTCACTTGTCAAGGCAAGTGACAAGATAAGCTGAAATCTGTTTGTATCTGCAGGAATCCCAAATTCCAGTTGAAGGATATTTAGTAATGTGCATATTATACCAGTTTATTTCAGGTTTGCCTATAAGCAGATCCAGTATACTAATGCTGTGATTGCTGATCCTTTTTCAGGTTACAATAAAAAGGATGTAGGCTCAGAGGGCAGAGGCTATCTCTGGAAAGCAGATGACAAGAATGAAGAGGATGAAGAAGAGCAGAGACAAAGCCTATGGGGTGAGCAAAAGTTTAATGTGCTCACCTGGGGTTGAACAGAGACCTGTGCTGGGGGAACTGTCCAAGTGGGATGCTGGTACCTGTGTCTTGAGCAAGACCTGAGCTTTGTGAAGCAGGCTGGTTTCTTGTAACACCTATGTGTGGCGGCAAGGTGAGAGGTGAAAGCAAGTGATGGACCAGATTCTGCCTTCCTGTGCTCTGTGGAAGGTGTTTATTAGATATGTGACTTGCTCTAACACAGAGCTGTCTGTGCTGTGAATGCCACACTATGGAATACCAGGCCCTCCCTCAGAGGGAATATGCTTTGGCTATTCTGGGTGCTGCTGGCTTTCTTCCTGCTAGTGACAGTGTCTGCTGACATTGCTCTGTTGTGAGTCAGCAGTCTGCACAAAATGCATTTGCTTCTGTCCCTGTCCTTTGTTGTCTGCCTGCAGACTCTGAAAAAAATCCCATTATCCTAGTGCCAGCTGCAGTGTTCCCTCTGCAGCAAATCTAATCATCTGGACCTGTAAATAGAAGCTTCCCTGCAAGGACAGAGAGTTGCTGACTTGGTTGGGAAGTCCCTTAGACACCTGTTTCCTCATGCATGTGATAGTTACAGTTTTTGAGTGCTAAGGGCTGCATCTTCTTTCTTCCTCAGGCCCAGCTATGCATTCAGAGGAAGAGAGTGAGTCAGACAGTGACCTGAGCATGGGCTCGGAAGAGCCAGACAGTCGAGCAGCATCCCCTCAGCTGGATGACATTAAAGGTGAGAAATGGGCTGCTAAGAACTGTGGTGACACTGCAGATAATGCAGTGTGTGATTTGTGCTGCATTCTCTGGCTGTATTGGAAAATTTGTGGGCACCTATAATACGCTGTTTTCTGACTTTCTAAATCTTCTACAGAGTTCTTTAATTCCTGTATGGCTGTTGTGCTAACCAAAGGCAGCCTAGGATGAAAAATTAGACAAAGATCATCCATTTTTCTCATTCCTGATCACTGGGCCTTCATGAAAGAGACCTTCCTAAATTGTCTGTTTAAATGGCAGTGTCATTGCCTCAACTCAGACTATGGGAGGGTCCAGCAGAGTTTGCCTGTGTGGACAGGTTATTGGTATAATCATGCTGGAGAATTAAAGTCCTTGTAGAAGCTTCCTCTTTTGGCGGAATTGTTTTTCATATTTCTCTTTTCTTGTGTTAATCTTATCTGGATTTGAAAGTGGTTCAGGCCAAATTAAAAACAAACAAACAAAAAAAACCCCACAAAACAAAACCCCAACCAACCAAAACAAACAAAAACCCCAAAACCCAAACAAACAAAAAAACCAAAACCCAAACAAACAAAAAGCCCAAACAAACAAAAACCACAACTCTTGCATGTTGGAATATCTCCCCAAAGGAAATTAAATGAATAAGTTTTAGGCTTGAATTCACATCCTTAGTTATGGGAAAATAAAGTTTGTCTGAATAGGCAAGGCTGGATTATGAAGTTTGATAGCAGCTCTGCCCTGAAAGGTTGCATAGGTAAATAGCTTTGTACTGGTTTCTGTGAATAGATCAATGAAGTCTAGTAAGTGGTGTCCTTTATTTGAATGGTATTCCACTATAAGTGTAGTTGCTGTGGGTTTGTGTCAGCTTATAGAAAACAAATAGACATCAGTGTCAGAATGCTTCCTTTGTTAAGGGCATAGTTACTTCAGTAATGAGCAGTTTGATGAATCTGTGCTTTTCCCTCACTACTAACTGCCTGTCCTTTCTTTCATTAGTTTTCCAGAATGAGGTTCTTGGTACATTACAGAGGGGCGAAGAAGAAAACATTTCCTGTGACAACCTGGTACTGGAAATCAACTCCCTCAAGTGAGTGTTCCCTTAAAGATCCTGTCTTAGGCTGAATGGTTGGCTGGGACAGCAGACCTTTCAAAAGAAAAGAAGAAACCACGTGAATGCCCATGTTTGATTGTTAAACATTAATTTTATCAGTATAGAGCCTGAGAAATGCAGCTTAGCTGAATGACAGCAGAAACTGATGGAGAGCACCAGCTGCAATTCTAGCATCCTTAGTGGTTAGGCTTTTCCTGCCCTGGTTCTGTAAGGAGAGATTGAATTGCTGTTAAGTAGCTGTGGACTGAAGAGAACAAGCCAGTTCTTGGCACAACTGCCTGTAAGTTCACGCAGGGTCTGCTGTTCTGTGCATTGCAGCATTCAGCCAGGTGCCTGCAGCTGGGGCTGTGCTGTGGCTTGTCCACACTGTTTTTACAGCAGCAAGTCTAGAACACATAATCTTCTTCGTGTTTCTCAAATCCAAACCTGTTTCCCTTCTTTTGTGCAAGAGCATTCCTACAGCACTCTGGTAAACGTGAGGGTGCTGTCCCTGCAGCATCTTGTTTCACTGTGATAGCAGTTTTTCAGGACTTGTGTCCTTGTGCAGGTCTGCATAATGCAAGGTGCTTATAGTGCCTGAATATTTGGAAAACCAACCAACCCAATACAAAAACAACTCTGGAGGATGAGAACCAGATTTTCTGCTATATCTCTGTGAAGAGCCACAGTATGCAGAGAATATAGTGTGAAATGTTGGGGGGGTTTTGCCTTTCTCACTGTAGGTATGCGTATAACATTGGCCTGAAGGAGATGATGCAGGTGCTCAGTAAAGTGATCCTGGAGTTTCCACTGCACCAGCTGGATGCAAACCTGGATTCCCAAAACTATTTCTCAGCATTACTTCCTGTGAGTCCTGTTCCATTTGACTCTTCTTTAGGCTTGTCTCCTAACGAGTAGCAGTCCCTTTGCGTGCCCCAGGTAGTTTCTGACTGACAAGTCTTTTTGGTTAATCCTGAAGCCACTTGAACTCCTTGAGTTCATGAGCCTCTTTGTCTTCTATAGAAGTAAAAGTGAACCAAAACTATTGTACCTGCTTGACAGAACTTGGCTGAGACTGTAGGTGTGGGAGCTCTACTTCCGTACCCGTGGTTGTTTCTGTTTCCTGTGTGAGATAGAAGGGCATTGCTTGTAGAAGGGAAAAGAGGTCTGTTAGAGGTGTCTTTACAGGGTTGTGTTCCAGGAACCCAGTTCCAATCCATCTTAAGCCCTGTCCCTGGGGCAGCAAGGAGCACTCCTCTCCCAATGGGATCCTTTCCAAAGTCTTACTTGTCTGCATACTGTAACTGGTGCTAATTTTTTTCCCAGCCAAATGCAAAGGCAAGATGTTTTCTTTGTGCAACGATAGTTCTACTTTGTCTCTGGAGAGATGGGTTGTATAACTGGGTGAGACCAATTTCAATTTCCTGACTTATGGGAGACAAAATAGGGTAGGATCTGGTCTAAAAAGCAGGCAGTCTTGTCTTAATGATTTTGTTGATCCAAGCTGAAGTCATTGTAGTATTTTTGTCTCTTTGTTATAGCCCATTTATGTATTTGACTGCAAACTACAGGTTCCAAAGATGCTCTTTCAGAATGAATGGGACTGACATGTGTTTGGGACAGACTCATTCTTTTTTTGGATTAATTTTTTAGAAGATTGAATTTAAGATAAAGATTATGACTTCCTCATAATCCTTTCTCTGAGGAAGTATGTGCTTTCAATTGATGGGGAAGGGAAAAAGTTAATTATCCTTTGTGTAGGTGTAAGCATGCTACTTAACACCTCTTGGACATGTGGAAATGGCTTCTGCAGGAAGCATTCATGTGAACTGATCTGTTTATCACATGGCTTAGTTAGATTTTACTGTTCACTCTGTTTAAATTCTGTTTTGCTTTTGTTCATTTTTTTCAGACTGTTTTCTTGAATAGCACGTCCTGTCCTGGAAAAAAGATAATTAAAGGAGGGTGATTGAAGAAAACATTGGCGCAGGTGTTAGATTATAAGTGGAAAGCACTGCATCTAGTCAACAGCTTGTGTGAAATTAATAGCTGTGTAAGATGTTAGGGTTTTTATTCCAGATAGGATATGGCATCTTTTTTTGTCTCCCAGGTTGGACTCCTAATCTGGCATGAGTGGAGCAGGAGAACTTCACTGCAGTACCCAGTCTAGTCTGGGATGAAAAATATAAATCCATGAAGCTTTGTGTAATTGCCCAAAACCTCTAAGAAGCTAAAGACAGTGGAAGTGTGTGAAGAGGTTACCTCTGAGTACCTTTTTCTATATGTCTTTCATCAAAGGAAAGCTGATGCTCATGTTCAACAGCAGAGACAGCAAATCAACCCACCTTTAGTGTGAAGAAATAATAATCCAGTACTCAGGGACAACGTGCTCTATGTTATGGGCAGGTGGAATTTCTTTAGGCTTGGAATTGTGTTGATTTATGGAACACAAATGATTCTTAGATTTATCAAAGAAAGCCAGGTGCCAAACCAATTGACCATCACGACAGCCAGTTTCTCCAGGTGCTCCCTTGTAAAGAATAACTGTGAAGTTTCTTAGAGAATCCCTCTCTGGGACAATCTGTGCCTCAGTCACTGCCTTCACAGTGTGCAGAATTGCTGTGCTGGCTTTCTGCACTGCAGTCAGCAGGAAGACAGTGCCCTGGTCCAGTACAGTTAATGTTCACTTGCACACATGATATTAGTCACTGCTACAATAAACTAATATGGTTGATTTGAGATGTGCCTCTATTGGAGGTAGTGAACCAGCCTTCAAAGACTTATTAAACAGACATTACTGGGCTTCAAGGACAGCAGCTTTGTGTATTTACCAGCAGTATTTGGAAGAGATCAGTTCTTTATGTAGATAACATACAGCATCTGAAACAGTGACTTTTTTGCAACTTGCAGTTCCTTAGTAAAAAGTACACTCTGTTAATATACTAATTCTTACACTCCGTGAATCCCAAGCACTGGCTTGATATAGGTTAGTACATAATAAAAGCACATAGCTGAAGCGTGCAGCCAAAGCTGCTTCAGGCAGTAGTGATATTGGGCTGAGATCTGGTCATGGTTGTGTAGATATGGCAGTGTTTTTCTGTATAAGGTGAGAACACTCGCATTCTGAGAGTGGTGGGTATCAGAAGCCTACTGAACCTTATAGAACTGTTTTATATCTCTCACCCTCTTTGTAGCTCAACTCTTACCAAGAGATGTTGAAGGAAGATGGACTGCTTGTGTAAAACCAATGATAGAGCAGTCCCAGACAGCTCAGGAGGGGAAACTGGAAATGCCATAGTTATGATTTATGGTTTGACTTGAAATCACAGTATGTGCTCTGAAGTTCTGGCCCCTGAGCATGAAGCTCTTAAGTGTTGCAGCAGTTTTAGGAAACAAGCATCCAGTAAACTATATGCCTGTGGGTATTTCAGATGAAACATGGAGGCTTGAGAAATGGAGGTAATCCAATTTGATGTATGCCAGGAGTCTTTCTCAGCTCTTGTACAAATTGTAAAGCAGAGACCTTTCCTAGAACTGTAAACGGGGATTCTGTAACATTGTGCAAGTGAACACAACATGAGGTCGCTTATTCAGGGACCAAATGGATCTCTGCTTTCACTGCAGCCACTTATGGTGTTCAACAGGTGTAACAGGTTGGAATTACAGTTTTGTCCTTCATGTCCTTGGTGTTTTGCATGTACATCACAATGGTGTTCTGTGCGGGAGGCAGGTGTAAAATCGTCTTGGTGTCAAGACTGTCCTTCTGATAGAACTGGACCACAAGCTTCTTTGTGATTTGATGATTTGATGAAATTTGATTTGATGAAAGATGAATCAACCTGTCAGAGGGATTTGCTTGCTTTCTCCAGACTGTAGATTGTTTTGAGGAGTTGCCCAGGTAGAGTAAAAGCCTTGAAAGGCCATAGGGCTCTCTGTCAGGTATCTTTTCATTCTTTTATGTGTTTTATCAAATTCAAAATAATTGCAGGCTTCCAGTTCTACAGTTCAGATTTTCATGGACTCCCAGATTATCCTCTGGTCATACATTCTTAGGGAGTGATTTGCTGGGGGCTCTGTGGAGCTGAGCTCTCCTTTCCCCATTAGCACCAGTTACAGTGCAGTGCATGTTCTCAACCTGAGATGATACATTTTTTTCTCATTCCTTTCCCCGGGCAGACTGGATTGAGTTCTGGGGTTGAGAGTGTTTATAGCTCTGCTTTCTTTATCAATAACTTATTTTCAGAAACTCAGTATCTTCTGTTGACAGAAAGTTACTACAAAGTGTTCCTAAGCCTGGAAGGAACAGAATAGTAGCTTTACTGCATTTGAGGTGAAAACTCTGAAAGATAATAAAAATGCAGGAGATGGTTGTAGAGGAGGGGCAAGAGTGTTTAAGATTAAGAGTTTTGCTAAAGGCTAAAATACTTTCTGGAAATACGCCACACAACCCTCATTGTTTTGTTGTGACTTTGATAATCATTCTGAGCTGTTACTGTTGTTCCTTGAGCCAGTCGATGTTCTTCTATACAGATTGGTTTGTTTGTACTAATCCCCTTCTTTGTTTCTGCTTGGGGCATGCAAATTCCAGCTTGGTTGCATAGCAAATGTGCCTGAAGAAGTGATGGAGTGTGGTACCATAGAGTAGATGAGCACTGTTTCCAAGCACATGACACCTTTAAAAGTCTACACTAGCCTGGACTACCTCCAAAGCCTGGGCTCTTGCTCTCCTGTGTGTCCTGGAGCTCTCCCTGTGGCAGGGCTATGTTAGCAACTGTACTGTACAGAATAATGCTGATTAACCCTGAATGTAGGTTAGCTCCTTCATCACACCCCAAGCCCTTGTGAATTACCTGTTTCCCTTCAAAACACACCAGATGTGCTCTATAAGAAGACACTGCTGAAGGCACAGTGAAACATTGTATTGAAACATTGTATTTATACAGGTGTGCTAGGGATGTCATTTAAGGATCATCTGCTGTTGAATTACTCCGTTTAAAAAGATGTGTAACTGATTTAATTTCCTGTAATGTTTTTGTAGATTGATCTGGTCATGATGTGGCCAATGTAGAATTTTTGTACCTTATCTGAGTTCTGAAACCTTTTAAAATTGTTCTGGACAGGGATCTAAGTATTACCATCCTGTCCCAGATTCAGGTCAGTCTGTGCTGCTTTGCAGAACTCCCCTTGCTTGCTTCCCAGATATGTACAAGTGAAAGAGCTGTGGGAGACTTGGACAGAAATATTGTTTGAAGAGGCAGCACCAAAATTATTAAACTTAAGACTTCATAAAAATAAAGGCTTGGAGGAGAGAATTGAGATCAGCTAATAGTGTAACATCTTCTTCACCCTTCTGATCCATTCCCTGCAGCAAACTCCAGGTTCCAAACAAGCTTGTAGGCACACAGCAAATAATGTGACTTGCACTTAGGGGCTGCTCTGCTGTGTTCTTTTTTTTAGGGGTAGCTTTTTTTCACTGTTCACTTCCACTCAGCTGATAATTATCCTGGCACTATGTTTTTTTTTTTTATTCTTCTGCTTTGGAGGAGAATTCCGCTGAAAAGTCAAATGCTCTGTGGGGAGGAGCACTGAGTAGCATTTATGTATCTCTCCTTATTGGT
This sequence comes from Formicarius rufipectus, assembly GCA_013399695.1. Lineage (NCBI taxonomy): Eukaryota > Metazoa > Chordata > Aves > Passeriformes > Formicariidae > Formicarius > Formicarius rufipectus. Next base: position 5,201,133 of record VXAU01004203.1, on the reverse strand, counting down.
CTGCTGTGAAGTGATTTTAAATGCCAGACTCCATTGAACACATTTATTGTGATGATTTGGCACTCCATTCAGAGAGGCAAAACCAAGAAAGCTAACAAATGTTCTCAAAGCTGCTTTGTAAAACTTGCCTGCATGGGAGACTTAATAGCATCTGTTTCATGGACAGTGACACATGAAGTGGTCAGCTGAATGGTTTCTTAAAATGCTTCCCTGGGCCAGTTTCTTAGTGCAGCACAGCTGAGAAACAGTGCTGAGTGCACCCATCAGCTCAGGAGTTCTTGTTTTCCCCCTGCAGCTGTTGAAGAACTGGACCCCGTTGTTTAAGAACTACATAAAACGGGCATCAGATCACTTGAATGCCTTATGTGCCATTGAGGAATTCTTCCTGGAACATGACAGTCTCTGCACATCGATAGCTAAAGTGAGTATCTGCTCCCAAATCTTTTTGCTGGATTCACAGTGAACTGTATCCTGTTTGCATCATCAGCTTGTCTGCTTTAGAGGAGAGAATTTTGGAGTGCCAGTGGAGAGGGTGTGTAGAAAATCCATATATAACAATTTCTTAAAAAAAAAAAAAAGTTCTGTGTCTGTCTGTGCCTCTAAGGGAGCACAGCTGAGGGTGAGTATTAATTACCAGCCTGCAGCCTCCAGGGAGCTATTATTTTGCAGCTTCCAACCTTGGTGCCCTCGTGTGACACAGGAAGAGGTGAGGCCAGAGGCTTGCTTTAGGAAGAGCTTTACGTTATTTGTCTCTCTGTGGTCTCTGGTATCTAACTGCTAAATGGTCTGTCCTACTGTGGAGCACAAAACAAGCAAAGCTGGGAATAAAACTGAGATTTTATTCAGGCTGAGTTAGTTAGAAAACTAGGAATAAAGGAAAGCTGACATGGCTTATTACCTGTCTTCCTGCTTCTGAGATTTTTCAGTGTATTCCTTCTTCACAAATATTTTGTCCCAGCATTCTTTCTGCCCTATCACATGGAGAGCATTTGACTTGAATTGCAAGTCTTTCCTTTAGCAGCGACTCAGGAAACCCTTGTCTTTTTTGGAAGAGCTCTTCTGGAGCCTATTTAACTCTTGGTTCCTCAAGAAAGAGTAATCCTAACTTCTGCTACCAGTGTCTCTGGCTGATGGCAAACCACTTAGGACTGGAGCCAAAAGCTTTCAGTTTGGTGAGCCAAAATGTCCTTGAATTACAGCAATTGTTTGGCATGTGTCCATTGTTCTAGGAGCCTGGGTTTCCCTGGAGGCTGGGAATTGAAGTGACACGTTATATTTGGAGTTGGCAGCCAGCTTTGTTAGTGCTCTGCTGCAGGGAGGCTGACTGCAAAGTGTCTGCTTTGCCTGAGCACAAAGGCACCCTGAGAAAGCCTGATTGCGTCTCCTCCTCACTCAGGGGGCAGGGGCTTGAGCTGATGAATGACCAATTGCTTTGACACCTGCCATAAGGCACTGCTAAGAGAGCTGGCAGGAGTAGGGAGCCTGGGGCAGAGCTGGGTAGGTTCATGCCTTTCTGCATGTGTTCCCCTTGTGTGTATGTGGGCCTGCATCAGCTGCTCATTAGATCTTCTCTGGGAGGGGTTTGGGTTGCTTTAAAAAGAGAACTTAAGTAACATCTTGAACTGACATCCTCTGTGGTACTGTGTTGATCGTGGCCTTCATACCTATCATCCACAGAGCTGAAGCTGATGGGGCTTGACCTTTGACTCATGATGTGTCACAGCATTTAACTGTCAGGAACATAAGGCTTGGTAGGAGAAGAACAGTTATTTTTATCAGTAAAAGGAAAATCAAGCAGACTGAGTGCCTTCTGTTGAAGATGTAGCTGAGAGACACAGATTACGTGCAAACTGTGTACTTGGACATAAGCTAGCCTCAAAAGAGTTTTTAGAAAGCCTATTATTTTCTAATTGATGCAGGTGCTGATGACATTTTACCAGCTGGAAATTCTGGATGAAGATGTAATTCTCAATTGGTTCTCTTTGCGAGACACGTCTGACAAGGGAAAGCAGCTTCGTAAAAATCAGCGGGTAAGTCCCAAAGGTGTTTGGAGAGGCTGGGGCAGGGGGAGAAAGGGCTGCAGCTGCTGAATGTGACTTTGAGTGGAGTTCGGTGCCACTGTCACCTTCTGTGGAGCAGCTGCCATTACATGGGAGGCCAAGAAACACACCAGTGCATTGAATGTGAGCAACACAACTTTGTTCTCCAGAACAGACATTTCTGTGTATTCTGCCACAATATTCCTGTTTGGATGAGGAATGCAAGTACTAGTAGGATTGTTTTTAGTGGGCTCCTGGTAGCACGAGGCCAGCACTTTCTTGAATAACAGCACGGCTTCTCTAAGCCAACACCCATTTGAAATGGGCTTTAGGCCAATGCCCTGTGTGCTGGCCCCGTGCAATTCCTTTGAAGCTTTCATTCCTGGCTCACTAGGCCCTTCACATATATTTCTAAGTGTTTGCTGTACTGAGTGGTTTCATTTGGCTTCTGTTTCAAGGAGCATATAAACTTCCCTCCTCCATCAGGCAGAACGTTGTGCTGCAGTTTGGCTGAGCCCAGTTCCAGTCCTCCTCCCTGTATCTGGAAGAGGAGCGGAGGAAAAAAACCATCTCTGAAGAACAACTTTGTTTAAAACCTTTGCAAAGTCAGCTATTAGTATAAGTCAGCAGTGCTTTCAGCTGCTTGTTCAAGCTCAGTTAAAAGGTAAAATGAGCTGCTATTTTAATAGCAGTTTCTCAAAGAGTAATTTTTTTACCCAGCAGAGTTTACCTAACATGTCTTAGCTAAAGTGCAGCTGTCATCCCTTTGCCTTCAAGCTCTGAAAAACTCTCAAACTTTTGTCTTTTTGTTGAGTGTTGTGGGGATTGTCTGACTGGAGGAATCTCACTCAGGAATTTAATCAGTCTGCATTTGTCTGTGACATCCCAGTTGTTTTTCACCTGATTGTCTCCCTCAATCTGTCTCAGTTTGCATCTCCTGGAGACACTTTCTTGGACATATTGATGATCACTCACACAGTGTATTTGTTGAGTATTTCCAGCATCTCTTTGGTTATCAGTTATTGTCCAATTATGTTTCATTCTTTCTGCAGCTTCAGAAGTTTATCCAGTGGCTGGAGGAGGCAGAGGAAGAGTCCTCTGACGGCGACCAAGACTGACATGGTGGCTCAGCATGAGAAAAGGCTCTCACTGCCTTTCTGGGCTGAGTGGGCAGGGCAAGAACAATACCAGTGCATGGTGTGTAGATGTGGGGCCTGACATCGAAGTGACTGACAATCCCATCATTATTTCAGTTGTGTGTTCCAAACTTTGCCACTTCCCTCCCTCATGTCCACCTTATGTTGCAACCCAGTGTAAAAACCATAAGGGAAAAGCAGGAGGTGGTCGTACCTAAAAATCCCTTGGAGTCTGGATATACTATAAGCTATCTTTTGGGAGGTTCTTGTTACTAATACAAAGGGAGCAAGGAGATGCAAATGCATATGATGCCCTTGTAGATTAAACCATTGAGGTTATGGAAGAATGGTCATACAGCTAAGGTATTTGGAGTCATTGTTGCTTCTGGAGCTAAGAGAACTCCTACTGAAGAGACACTGGCAAGGTTGGTAATAGCATATGGATTAGGATCTGGAGTGCAGGACTGGAATTCAGGAGTTCCAGTGCCTGGAGAAGATGAAGTTGCCTGAGGATGCCCAAGGCATTTTGCAGCCTAGAAGGCACTTCTGTGATCTTTCCAAAAGGGAAAATCTCTTGCCATCTGCCATGCTAGGATCTAACACAAGGTTGCACAGTGGAGTTGGTAAAATCACGTGTTTCCCCTGCTGTAGAACTGGGGGATGGTGTGTGCTCAGCTCTCCTGGCAGGGGTGGCTTATGGTGGATGTGCACTGGCTGGTGAAATGCTGTGCAGGTTGACACATCTTACATGTGATCTGTCTTCTCTGCACCCCAGCTTAGCAGACATGTTTTAGAGAAGTGTCTGTTTATTTTTTTTTTTTATAAAAAGGGAGCAGAGGTGCCTGGCTCCTCCTGCTGCACCAACTACATTTGTGTTTTGCTGTGAGGGCACTGACTGCACCAGCTGCTTGGAGAAGGGTGCAAGTTCCTAAATTCTGCTCCAGTATGAAAAGGAGCAAATGGTATTTCCTTCAACAGCACGTGGTCTGTGTATCCACATGATTTCTGTTATACAAGCTTGCTTACTTCATGTCCTTTTATTTATTTGAAAACTTCCCTCAGACAGCAGGGAAAGTGCTGCAAACCCACTGTGAAGTTCCGCAGCCGCAGAGCAGCTCCACAGGCAGCAGGGAGTGAGTGTGCCTCTGGCACTTTGTTACCAGCACAGACAATGTGTGGCAGCAATAAGGCTTTAAGAAGAGCTTTTTTGGAAGTGTCACTGTGCTGTGTTCATCCCTGCTCTCAAAGAACAGAGTGAGAAGGACACAGCATCAGTTTGTCTTCATAGGTGGGTTATTTTTTGGATATGCTGACCTTGCCTCTGCCCCTTCAGGAGGAGCATGGAATAAATCCTTTGCAGGGGAAAACGCACTGGAGCTGCCCACTCAGGATATCTACTTGGCTGTTCCATGGTGCCACAGTTGTTAGTGAGGGGACAGCATTGGATGCTGGAGACCAGGGATATACTGCCTCTTAAAAACTGATGTCCAGGCAGGGCGATCTTGTGCACTCAAACTATCAGTTGCCAGGATTGTGCATAAATGTCCTTGTTTTCTGACATTGCAAACTCAGTCTTGTAAATGTTGGGGAAATAGTTGGGATCTGAATTTTCTGTATCTGCCAATATTTAATTCAGGGAACAAATAAAAACTATCCTGGTGTTACTGGCTTGTTCGTTTTTTTGACTTGGAATTTTGTCTCCAGTTGTGATATATGCCTGAGCAGGGCTTCATGTTTAAACTAAATAATTCATTGGTACTTTCTCCTGAAGAGATTTTAAGCACATGTTAGGCAGGTAGGAAGTCAGCACAGCATTGAATCGGTGTAAGTGTTCAGTGATAAGGTTACAATTACAGTACAGTTTATTAAAACTTAAAATCCTGAAATGGGTGAGGTTTGGTTTTGTACAGGATTATATTGCAAAGATGAACCTTAAGTCCACTAAAACCTGATATCACTTGTCATTATGAGAATGAGTGGGAATGCTGGATGATAGGCACTGCATTGTGTCCTTATGCTGGGGAGTAGGGACTGCCAGAGAGGGGGAAGGATGACTACAGAGCTCCTAGTAAAACCATTTACAAACCAGCAGCAAGACCTGGCAATTTTTAAAATCTCCTTGGACATCTTAAGTAATTTTTTCATTTTACAATGTAAAGATGGCTTAATCTAACATGTAATGCTGTAAATAGCTCAGTTTTGCCAGAAGCTATTGATTCTTTGTGCCAAGTAACAATTTACTTTTGTTTTTTCCACATTCCTTCCTCCTTTGCTCCAACTTCACGGTATGAGCTGCTTTCTTACCCAGGGGTTAAGATCCAAGGGGAAAATGTTGCTCTGTGGCCATGTATCTTTATCCTTCAGGCCTCAGTGGTGTGTGTGAGGGGGTAGTTTTACAGATGTGAAGAACAGAGTAGCAAAAAGACAAAGTAGGACACTTGATGCTCTGCAAGGTGGAGTTCTGATATGCTGCAGCATCCTTACAGGCAGGTATGTGTACTTTTTTAAGGCGCATTGATTGCATTGCTTAAGTGCAGGATGGGCTTGATGCTTTCTGTTGCTTTCAGTCAAGACTTCTCTTTGGTTGGAAGATGAAATGCCTTTGAGTGCAACCCTGAATGTGTAATAGTTGCTACCCATCTTTTTGAGCGAATTTGTTTTTTGTTTTTTTTTTTTTTCCCTAAGTCTGTAGTAGTTAACTTGTCTGACTTCCCATCTGAGATGGATGGCCAGATGGATGTCACCTGGTTCCTGTATCAAGCCCATAATTTCAGTTAACATTAGTGAGCCTTTTAGAAGAAGGTAACAGTTTTGTGTTGCTTAAAGGCGTAAGTGATGGAATTTAAATACATCCAGCTCTGCTTTGGGCTGTTCTGAGGTGCACTAAAATGTCTGGAGCCAGTTTACTCTGTAAAGAGAAGAAATGCTACCAATGCTGCAATTTTTAAATTGCGATAACTGCAAAAATAAGCCAACAGGCAGTTCAGAAACTCATTCCTTGACCTGGAGTGTTCACCACAGTCCCCTGCTGCTAATTTCTTTGGCTCTGTGTTCTTCCATTCATTCAGTGAGTCATACAGCACAAGGCCTCCCTGAGCAGTTAAATCGATCTATAATTGAGTCTTTTAAAACATTTGGCCTGTTGAAAAGGCAGCTGTAACTATGAGGTGTCATCTACTACCACCCTTTGGGGGGTGTGGGACCCCTCCCCTGGGCTGCATGTGCTCCCTTGGGAGCTCAGCACTACAGAAAATCGCCCTGTTGGGAACATGGTTATCTAATGGGTGGTTACAGGCTCCGCAGTGCATCCACAGCTGTGCTGGAGGTGGGCAAGGGAGTGGCCCTGCCAGGGGCAGACGGATTCTTTTACATGTGCCTGCTTTTGGGACAGGGAGGAGTAAAAAGACTTTGAGATTAGCTCTGTCTGGGTTGATGCAGGAAGAAGCACATTAAACTTTTCCATTCCTGACCTGGATTCTTCTTTCCAGGTATACCAGCTTTTACCACCAAGCCCCAAGCACAAGGAAATGACAATTTTCCAAGAGCTGATGTGGAAACATGGGAGAGCCTTATACCACTTACAACTCCTGCTTATCTGAGGACTTCCCTTGAATATTTTTCTTTTTTTTTTTTTTTTTTTTTTTCAGTTTAATGGCAGGTTCTTCACCCAGTCTAGCAGTGCTGCACAGGTAATTGCTAGCATGCCTGTAGGACTTTTTCATGCAGGAGGAGGCTGTTTAGCTCAGCCTGCCTGCCAGCTTGAGGAGCTTGGCTCTGTTCCCCATAGGATCCCTCTGGCTCCTTTTCCTACAGCAGGCAGTCTGGCACTGAGGGCTTGTGATCTAGTCCCATGCTCTGTGCAGGCCCATGGTATGGTGCTTCTTTTGCATTTGTGCCTTCTAATCCAGGACGCTGTGAGGTGGTTCTTGCCCTTCCTGGTGGTGGGTGTTCCCAAAGCTCCATCCAGCCCAGCTTTGCTGTCAGCCACAGCTCCGGGAAAGTGCTGATGGAGACAGTTCTTCAGTGCCCCTTGGGTGCTTACAAAGTGTCCAGAGAAGAAACCAGCCAGCCTGAGACTGCTGAGGCACAGAGGCAAGTCCTGGGGGCTGGGATCACAGTGCTGCTGATGGTAGGTAAGAGTGGTGGGGTTGGTGGAGACAGAGGATAAGGAAGAAACCACAGAGCCAAGGGGTGCACAGTTGAAGAGGCCATGGTATGTGGAAAGGAGGGTGGTGGTCATGAAGAGCAGAGGAGGGAGCCTGCTTGGTAAGGAATGGAGGCTGGGAAACTTGAAGGGACAGTGCCTGACAACTAGGGATAGTTGTTGGATAGTGACGAGGTGTTTGGAGGGAAGCCACAACTGGAGAGGAACTCAGGTGGGAGGTAGTCCCTGTGTGTGGTGGCCACTGGAGACACAGTACGGGAGCTCAAAGGGATCTGAGTGTGGGAAGACAAGTTATCCCTCATGTTATGTAAGTTGTACTCCGGGGGCACGCAGCCCTAGGAGGAGTGTGGGGAAGGCTGAGAGGTGTGTAATAGAGGACCAGGGCTGCAGAGGTGGGAAAGGAGGCCTGTAGTGTGGACATGAGAAGCAGTGGAAGTTGTGAAGCGGCGTCAGTGGGCATAAGAGGGGATGAAAGCTGAATGGTGGTGGGGAGCTTGGGAGGGGAATATGGGCACATGCCAGCTGGGATGAGGAATGTGTGTGAGGGCACGTGAAGCACAAACCCCATCACACCCAGAGGCGGCGAGGCCGGCGGTGCCAAGCACCGAGCCGGGGCACGGGCGGGGGCTCAGGGCCAGCTGGGACGGGGCGTCCTCTCGGTGTGGGCTCTGACTGGGGGCGGCCTGCGGGGTCTGGGCCGACCCTCGCGGGCTGCCGGGGCCGGACCGGGTTCCTGGCGGTGTCGGGGCCGGTCCCGGTCCGGGTCGCTGGCGGTGTCGGGGCCGGTGCCGGCCCTCACGGCCCCTTGAGGCGCCGGTTCCGGTTCCGGCGGGGCCGGGGCGGGC
>VXAU01004203.1:5158432-5192931 GCA_013399695.1 Formicarius rufipectus | reverse complement strand
GGCCGAGACGAAGATCATTTACCACCTGGACGAGCAGGAGACGCCGTACCTGGTGAAGCTGCCGATCCCCGCTGAGCGCGTCACCCTCGGCGACTTCAAGGGCCTCCTCAACCGCCCCAACTACAAGTTCTACTTCAAGTCCATGGACGACGACTTTGGGTGAGCGCAGGCCCGGGTCCCCCGGGGCCACGCGTGTGGCCGGGGCCGGCTCCCCCCTCGGCCCCCGGGACGGCGGGGCCGGGACCCCCGGGGCGGGGAGGGGGGCCCGCATCCCTCCGCCCTCCCCACCGCCCCCCTGCCTTGGAGGGGGAGGGGGCAGTGCCCCCCGTGGGTGCTCTCTGCAGGGACACACCCTCGGTGCGCCCCCAGGACCTCCAGAGGGAGACTGGTGGTGATTCCTCCACCCCCACCGTACACGTTCTCCGGGGCTGGAGGTCCCTGAGCGCTGCCCCCAGGCGCAGCCCCTCATCCTCGCTTCCCTCAGGCGCTTTGGGGAGGCTGCCCCCCTGCTAACTCCTCTGTGAGGGAGCTAGCATAGATAGCTAGATAACCCTCTGTGGGCTATCTTCCTTCACTGGGGCCGCAGAGACCCCTCGGAGGAGACCACTGCCCCATCTGAGGGTCACCCTCTCCCCGTCCTCGGGATATTTGGCCAACACTTTGCTTGAGAGGACATCTCCCATCTTGGGAGTGCGTAGCGGGGCATCCCCTTGTGTCCTGCTCGGGATTGTTCCCCACCTGAAGGGCCTGGGTATCTCCCCGTGTGCCTGCCTGGGGGTGGTGCCCCGTGTTCCCTCCACCACGGTGGTGCAGGGCCAAGTGCTGCCTCCATCAGCCCTCCCCAAGGAGTGGATTTGGGGTCGGTTTTGTTTGCCCACCATCCATTTTGGGGAGGGACATCCATTTTGGCAGCTTTGTCCTCTGCATCTCATCATTGGGAAAAATGGGTTGAGGGGACCAGCTTTTTCCTCCCCTGCCTCCATGGAGGAGAGCTCTCCACGTGGGGCCCATCTCTGAGCAAGGGGTGTGTTCAAGACCCACTGTACCCACATACATGTCCCATCCTCGAGATGTCTTGTGCTGGATCTCTGGTGTGGGTATTTACGGAAGAGGGTTGCATGCAACCCTGCCTCTCATCCCATCTCCTGCAGGGCAGCTCTCTTCCAATGCTGGTATTTTTGTTACTCCTTTTGTAATACCCTTTGGTTCCTCCCATCATGGGTGGCCTTTTGGAGGTGATAAGGTATGTTCTGTCCCTTGCTTGGATGTTGTACTGACCAATCTTCTGAGGAGTCCCTGCTCTCCTACCTGTGTAAAGTTGGTTACTGTTCTGGGTAGTGAGTACCACATGAAGCCAACCCTCTGTAGGAGCTTTTGTGTCCACTCTGTTTTGTCCAGAGTCTTCGTGTATCTGACTCCCCTCTGGCCTTTTTGAGGACCTCTGTTTCCATTCTGGGAATGTAGCTTCCCTTGGCTTCCACAATGTGTGACTACCATTCCTAGCACTTAGATATTTGAAGGAGGTACATGATCCTCCTTCCTCTGGATTTTCTTCTCCCCTCTGAAGATTCAGTGTTTACAGTAGGTCTTATGTCTGGAGCTGGGACTACAAAGTGTTTTCAGTTTTATAGTCTTCACAGTGCCTTCTGACTGCACCAAATACCTCTCTGGGCTGTGATTTTGGCTCATACCCCACACTGAACAGGGCTGGGCCTGTTTGGGGCTTGGATGAGGTCGGTGTGGCTGCCTCAGCAGGGGGTGCTCTCCCCTCCTCAGCCAAATGATCCCAGTGCCCAGGTCCCCGTTAGTTTGGGAGGTGCCAAATTTCAGATGAGGCCTGAAATTTGGAGTCGCTCCGTTGACCACAGTCTGGGACTCTTTGCTTCCCTAAATTCCTCCTGACCCAGTGGAGGGCTTTAGTCTTTAGAAGCTTCTCCATTCTCTCCTGCCAAATAGAAGTCTCCAGCCCTCATTTTCCATAAATTTCCTCAGCAATATCAGTTGTCTGTAGATCATTTCCTGTCCCTGAGCTTTTAAGTAGCATTGGGTGCTATGAAACAGCTGCCTCTCCCCGTCTTCAAGGGGACCATGTTCATTGGTGGGAGAAGCAAATTCTCCATGCATGCTGTTTGTAAACAAATGCTTTGGGATCCTTTGAAATGTTGTTCTTGAAGTGAATTCAAACTTGTCTTGAATGAAATATTACCATGTGGGTGGGAGAGTGTCTGTGTAACTATAAACAAAATTTAGTAATAAATAGCAGCAACTCACATTGGGGAGAGGGGTCTGGTGGCAGCAAAGTTCTGTGCTGTGTTTTTTCATCATCCTCTGTTTCTTTAAGGCTCCACAAGAGGAGGCAGATGGTAGATTAATGAAGGTCAATGATAAAACAGCTTAAGGAGTTGGTGTGGGTGGTAGCAGGGAAAGGGAAAAATCACTCAGGAAGACACAGCAAGTTTAGTTGTGTCAGAAGTGCATGGGATGAGATTTTTGTTGGGACCAGTTCAGCTAATTTATTTAGGAAGAGTGAACCGCTCTGGAAGGGAAGGTGCAGCTGAGAGGGGTTGGGGGCTGTGTGTGGGCAGCCTGCTCCTTGGAGAAGTCTGTGGAATGAGTTGTACAGTTGGTGCAGCACACGCAAGGCCTGGTGTGGGACAAAGGGAGAAAGCCTCTTGTGTTGTCACTCTAGATGCTTCATCAGGAAAACTGTCTCTGCTCCTTTCCAAAGAACTGAAGAACGTGCTGGTGCTTGGCTGGAGCATGGTGGGAACAACCAGAGCAGTCCAGCTGCAGCCTTGTGCCTGGGAAGCCCTGAAGCCCCAGGCACCACTCAAAATAGAATCATAGCATCATTTTGGTTTGAAAAAACTTGTAAGATCATCAAATCCAACTGAAAGATTTCATGATGCCTGGTAATTGATGTCCATTAGAAAGCAAGCCATGGGTCTGCAGGGACAGAAGGGCAGGACGCACCTCAACTGCTTGACTGTAAATGGATGGACAGTTAGTGAAAACCAGGAGGAGGTTAACAGTGGCTGCATTCGGAAGCTGTGTGAGGGAAGAGTGTTTCACTCAAATGTGTGTCCCTCTCATCCTCTTCCCTCAGTATGCCCTATGCTTGGTGTGTGCTGGCAGATTTTTAGCTGGGCAGTGTCCAGAAGTAGAACACAGGGCAAAATGCCTTCAAAAGATATAAAATGGATGACCTTAGGGCAGCTGATCAATGAGAATTCCTGTAGATCCCATGGGTCTGCTTTTCATCAGCAGTTGGACCTTTTGCAGGATCCCTGTGGCATGAGACTTAGTTCTTCTCTCATCTGTTATTGGAAATGGAGATATATCACCTTCCAGGGCCAGCTGGAGCAAGATACGGTCCAACGTTTACCTCTCTTTTGTTTCCCAGTCTGAATCTGTTTCTCTCTCTTCCTTCTTTGTGCAGGCTGTGGATCTCCAGCTTGGCATTCCCTTCAGCTCATCCCTAAAGCAGTATTACAGCCGTAGTCTTGGTGTGTGGGATTTTTTGTGCTTTTGTTTATCTTGTTAATATTTGTTTGCTCTGAGAATCAGGGTGGTGATGGAGCAGCTTCAGTGTTTGTATCTCCTTGAAAATGTGACTGAGACTCCCCTCAGTGGCTCTGGAGTTGTCAGAGTTAGTGCTCATCTCCAAATTAAGAAGGCACCAATATGGTGTCACCTCTGAGTGGGAAGGAGAAATGAGAAGATTCCATGCACCTGGTCCTGGGGAGAGGAACTGTGAGCAGCAGGAAGGCTGCAGGGTTTCATTGCCTGGTGTATCCAGCATGCTGTGGGCTACAGCTGCATATAGGAGGGTGCAGATATTTGTGCCCATGTTGGCTTTGTGTTTTGCTAATCCCAGAACTGGAGGCATGTGAAGGAGGTCAGCCAACTGATGGAGTAAGTGTGGAAGTGCATGGATGGACTATGCTCTTCTTGGATCTGAGATACTTCGTGTGGATGTCTCACTGTGAAGTGTGGAACTACCCTGGGCCTGCTAGTCTTGATCTCATTGGTGAAGAAAGGTGTTTTCCTAAAGCTTGAGTCTTTTTATAAAATGTTTCACAGGTAAGAGATGTGTGCTGGTCATCAGAAAAACACCTTAGATCAGTGCAGTGACCGTGTGTGAGATCCATGTTCTCTATCAAGCCATGCATAAGTTTTTCATGGGGGTTTGAATCGACTTCTTAATTTCTGTTTCTTTTGTTTCTTATCTGTAAGATGGAATTTCCAGCTGTGCCTTGTCTTTTCCAATTGACACTGCTAGCTTCTTGGGCAAACATTCATGTGGGTTACCATGACAGAGCCCTGAGTTCCATAGAGATGCTTCAAGAATAGAACTGTAAATTCTTCTGGACACCTGTGCAGTTGGGAAGGGAGCACCTGTGTTGATGGACTGTGGTAGCTTTTAGTTTGCTGGGACATGGGCTTCAGACATGTGTAAAATGTTAACTCCTGCCCAAGTCCATCGTGAGAAATGTACCTGTCTCAAGGCAGCACAGACCTTCTCGCCAGTCAAGTTGTGTTTGTGTTTGCCACAACTGAACTACTCTTCATCTGGTCAGGTGGCTGGTGTGACTCTAAGGATATTCTTAAATCAATTGAAATGTGGTTTCTTTTGACTAAGTTTTTGGTTGTAATTGATGTTGCTCGTTTTGTCTTGATGGAAAGGTCTTACCACAGGAGCATGCTAAAGTTTAAACTGAACTTTTCAAAACTGTTTCGCTTAAATGCGTGCAGTTTGCTTGTCCAGGTAAGTCCTTGGCACCTGGTCTGAAGTTCCATCTCATCTTGCCATAAATTCTGAAATACCTGAAAATCTGAATTTCTTCTGCATGTGGAGAAAACACTTGGGTGATGATTTTTGCTTCTTTCCACTCCACCACCTCCCCTCTTCTAGGCCTGAGAGCAGAAAGGCTGTGTTGTCCTGCAAGGGGACCATCCCTCCCTCCCTATCTGGAACAGGGGACGCCAGTGGTGATGGGAGAACACCAGTGATCCAAAACACAGTGGTGGGGTGGTGCTGCTCCTTCCTCTGCTGCTGGTTCCTGCCTCGTGCAGGTCTCAATTCCAATTTTAACTTCAGATTCCTGGTGAGTGATTCCTTGGTCTCAGCTGTGAAGCGAAAATTGGTATCCAACTAATCACTAGCCCAGTATCTTATCCAGACCTGCTTAATTATCACCTGCTCTCCGAAGCTGGGTAAAGGCAGTGATTAGGGCAATGCTTTGGAGGCAGAACAAAGCGGGTGCTGCTGGAATTCCCAGTGCAGGGGTCAGATGCCGTTGGTATTTGGCGACCTCATCTCCTGCACATGTGCATGGGGAAGCTTGTTGATGCTCACTGAAAGCCCAAGTGATTTATTTTTATTGCACGGTCTTTTTGAAATTGATGCCAGTGGTGACTGTCCTGGCTGGAAGTGTTGGGAGCTGGGGAAGGGATCCTAGGTTTAATAAGCAGTGTCAGTCCCTGAGCAGTGGTAAGTGCTGGCATGGTGCTCCTACCTTTCCTGCCAGCTCTTTGTAGCATGAGTTGGGGGAATTGTTTTATTTTGATTTTGGAAACTTTTTTCATTTATTTTTAATTTTAAATTGGAAACTTTTGCTGCCTGCAGGAGACCTTTGCCTGTCCTGTGCCCCTGGTGGGGATTGCTTCCATGTCAGCATGGATTTCATGCTGGGAGAGATTGGCAAGAGGTCTGTGAGTGAAAGAGCCTACAAAATTCCCTCGCATGCTCACATCCTTTGTGGTGGTCTGAGACAGCATTGGCCCTTCTGGAAAGTGGCCATCACTTTCTTCCAGTTTGTGGTCTGTCCCTGTCCTTTCTATGTGGAGGTCAGCATTTACCACATGACAGGCCACAGCACCCCTCTGTCGTGCTCCCTGCTCCAGGTGGTGCTTGTTTCCCTGCCTGCTCCAATGAGGTGTGCTGCCCTGGTTAGTGAGGGCCCACCAGCACTTATTTCAGACATTTTACATGTAGGTTACTGCAGCCTGTCCTGTCTCCTGGGCTGCTGAGGATTTGGCAGGGAGCTGTGAATCACTGTGTGCACTTGTGGTGGGGAGTTCCTGTAATGCCGCCTGTGCTGGGGGTGGCCCGTGGACACTGAAGCTGATCCCTGCTGGAGCTGCTGCTGGAGGCTGTTCACAGGTTTTGTGGCCGTGGTGGTGGGTGCCACAGCAGAGCCAGGGCTGAGGTGCAGATGGAGAGGGTTAGTTGACAGTGTTCTCTGCTTCCCTGGGTTGCATTGTCTGTGCTTGGCAGTGTGTGTCCTGCTGTTCAGACCCAGCTATTACTGACTCTGTAGGTGTCCAGCTTTCTCAGTTGTGGTTGGAGCTGTGCTCCAAAGGCCACATTGGATGGCAATCATAGCCTGGTTTCTTTGCCCAGGGGTGGTGTTTGCAAAGCCAAGTTAGCCAAATTGGGCTGCAGACCAATTTCCCTAAGGCTTTGTCTGTACTATGCAAACAATGAAGCTTTACAACAGCTATTGAACTTGTTTGCAGCCAGAGCTGGTCAGAATTTTTTTTTGACTGAATGTATTTTCTCCCAAACTATGGTGTTATGTTGAAGCCAGCATTTTTCTTGGAGAGGTATTGTTCTCAGTTATGTTTTTGATGGGAATGTTTCTTAATTTTAAGCCTCTTTTGTCATCTCTAGAAAAAAAAAGTAAGAAAGGTCAAGAAACCTTTGCTCAACCATGAGAATGCAGCTGTTTTGATGCAGTTCAGTATTTTGAAATCATCTGGAGGACTCTGGGCCTCCACATTCCACCACAGAGCAAAGCTTACCTCAGTGTCTCAGAAATTGCTGTGAAGTAAATCAGTGTACCCTGACTGTGGAGCAGCTATGTTCTAGTGTAGTTCAGTCTTGGAGGTCAAGGCCAAATACCATTAAAAATGGCTCATAAACCACCATAATCTGGGTCATGACCTGAGCATTGTTCGTTGTTATGGGATGGTGGTGGTGGCCCTACTGCTCATTCTTCCGATTACTGATGAAATGCAGCTTCTGAGAGTTTCATCTAGAACTTGGCCATTCCCAAGTCCTGGGCTTTGGCTCACCCACAGAGTGGGTACTAGGTCTTCTAGGTGGTAGTGTAAGGAATGATGTTCCTTCGTACGTGGCTGCAGTGAGAGCAGGACAGGCCCCTGAGGAGGCAGAGTTTTGTGGTGAAGTCTGGGAAGGAGAGTGCTGTCTTGCAGGAATTAATGCAGATGGTCCATGAGCCCAAGGCCAATGTGCTTGTGGAGAACTCAGCCTTCAGTAAGTCCCTCTTCTTTCTCCAGTGTGCTCCTGACCTCCTTCCCTGTGATTTCCCCACCTGGTCTTCCAGCAGCCAGAGATGTCTCAGTCTGCAGACCTGAATTCTTGAAGGTGGAGACAGTCACCCCTTACCCATGAGCGTTCAGGGATGCTCAGGGAAGAGGGGTGTTGAGTATAAGCAAAGAAATTCTGGTTTCCCCTGCAGCTTTTCTGCTGCAGAGATGTGTTTGGCTTTGATCCTGTCTTAGGGTGGGCATCAGGCCCTCTATCTAGACTTGAAGGTGTATGTAGAGGTGTAGGGAACATACTTGAAATTCCTCAAGTCCTTTTTGTGCTCGAGGTACTTAAAGTGGTGGGAAGTCTCTCGCATGTCTGCACAGCAGTTGCTGAACTATTCTGAGCTGAGGGTATCTGCTGTAATGAATTGCTGCTCCTCCACTGTTGACTGCATCCAAATAGATAAAACAATGTTGTGGTTTAGGATATTTGATCTGTGTAAAAGCTCATGCAGGGGAGCTGGGCTCGCAGAACACAGCAGAGACTGTTCCTGCAGGAAATTGCCTTCATGTTGCACCAGCTTTGCATCGTGCTGCACATCTGATGAGGCAGCAGCCCAGGCTGTGTGTTTTTGGTGTTTCCTATTGATTTCCTCCTCTCTCCATCCCTTGTTTGTTATTCAGAGCCTGCCCTTCTGACCTGTGCTGGATGGATGGTTGTTTTCCAGAAGGGGGATGTGGCACCACGTGGCTGTGTTACTGTTTGTCCCACCAGTGCTGGCTTGTTAGGCAGCTTCTGGCAAGTTAAGTAAAATTTAATCCTGCTGGTGACTGCCGTTGGAAATTTTTGGACCAAATCCTTTTGTGAAGGCTTTTTGGAAGGCATTGAAATAAGGTACAAATCTGGGAATTAGTTTAATCTCTGTGACTTTGTCTGCTTTGTCCATGTGCTTATCTGTATAATGCCATGGTGGCCGTAGGAGAGTGTGTGAGCTCTTGGGCTCTGAATATCACTGTCTCCAAGGACTGCATTAGCTTACAGAGCTGAAGCATTAGTATCTCCCTGAGTCCCTGAAGCTCTTGGTTTCACTTGTTTCCATCGCTGTGTTGTTGCTGTTGTAGCATTAGTATTAAACCCATCCAGAAATGGGCTGAAACTCTCTGGAGGCTTTGGCAGGCAGAGATGCCTGGTGCTGACCTTCCTGTGCTGGGTAATCTTGTATCACAGTGGAGGGTTGGGAGGATTGTTGTTGTATCAGTTATTTATTAAAGGAGACAAGCCAGAGTTGTTGTTTTTCCAGTCACAGCTAGCTATAGAAGGCAGCAGAAGCAGCTTTTGGGTACCCTGCTCTACTAAATCCTTTGTGTTTGCTATCCCCTCACTGGGACATCTGTGTCTTGTTGGCTAAAATTTGCTGTTGTGTGAGAGCTGGAGGAAAAGAAGAGACAGTGAGTGGTGACTGAATCACTGCAGTGGGAGTCTGTCCTGCTCCTGGCTGAAGACAGGAGCTGAAGTGGGAAAGGCTTCCACTCATAACTCAGAGCAGAGATCTGTTTTTGGGAGAGCTGTCACTGGCTGCTGTGTGGGAAGGTCTTTCCCCTGCTGGTTTTTGACCTGCCCCCAGGGTTTGGAGAAGAATTTATTTGCTATGAGGCCCCTCTTATCCCTGGCAGCTGTCTCTGTGATAGGCTGGGAATTCAGGGTCTGGATAACAGAGTCTGTGGACTTTTCCTTGTTTTCTGATGGCTGGCAGCTCCTGCCATGTACAGTCCAGTTCTGGGGACACTGAGGGTGTGCCAGAGGGGTCTGTGTTTTGGGAACTCTGAGTCTGCATGGATTGTCTTAGTGGGGAAGCTAGTGCTCGCATCTTAGCCTGCCCACTTCTGGGCTTCAACTCCTTCTATCAACACAGCTCTGATCTCCTCATTGTCCTTTTGCGTCTTACCATCTGTGAGCAAATAGGTTGTCCCATATACACTATGCTGTGTTGCCACTGTTGACAGCCACAGCAGTGGGTGACAACCCTGGCTTGGTGACCAGACACTATCAGCATGGCAGGGAGAAGGTGGCTGCAGTGCTGGTGGGTGTTGCCTGGTTGGCCCCAGAGCACAGCAGCTTCTCAAACTGAAGCTTTTTCCAGAAGCTGTGGTGGATATGCAAACTCCATACTTGTGTTTGCATACGGCTAACCAGCTGTCCCAGTTCATTCAGCCCTGCCTGGCTCGACCAGTATGTTAGTGCCATTCACACAGACACTTGCCTGCGGGGCTTAGCTGAGGACTTTAAACTGGAAGTCCATAAAGGGCCTTAATGCATAAAGTCTTGCTATTGCATTGTGTTCATTTGAATTTCTGTTGTTGGCTTTTGTGGCTCTGAGAAGAGTGGTTTTTCACAGATCTAGCTGCAGAGCTGAGTCCCTTATGGCAGACCTCCTTTTGACCTCAAACTGGTGAATGCACCTTTGGTTCCTGAAGGGGCTCCTGTGAGATGGATTTTTTTTCCAGAGTAAAAATATTTTGTTTTAGCTGGGGCCAAAAGTTTAGTTTGGGAAAATTAGAATTTTCCTTGTGTATGCATTCTGGAAGTGTCAGGGAACTTTGAGGATGTCAACATCTGCTTCACTTTAGGGTAAGCTCTGGATTTCTTTGGAGCAGTTCAGTCTTTATGCAGAGGTGTGTAACATCTCTACAGACTGTGGTGGTTTTCTGATGTGTTGGAGCTGAGTCACATTTGTGCAGTATATACCTGTGCTGCTGAATTCCCTGTGCAGAAACACAGGAGCCCACTGCAGCAGTCGTCTTGTATGTGCTGATGTTGCCAGTGTGAGACCCCACTTCAAAAATCAGTGTTTGTGTTTAAATGGTGCCTTCATGATGTTGCTTCTGGTGCAGTTGGTACCTGTGCTCTGGTAGGAAGCTGCACGGCACACATGCTTTCCTGTGTAGATTTGAGGTGGGGACTGTGTCTGTCTGGCCATGTTGCCTGTAGGGACCAGGTGAACTCCTGGTTGGCCAACACATTGTGCTGGCACTAAGTGTTCATAGTGACTTTACATATGACTAAAGGAGAGGTGCTTCATGAGAATTTGATACCAGTATCACAGATAACCAGGAGGCTCAGAATCAGGGTGGTCTTGTATCTTGACTTACCAGCAGATCCAAGGACACAGGAAATGGCCCTATTGCAGTAATAACGTATGATGAGCCTTTCTGGGCTGCCCTTGGGAATAGTTAATGTGTAAATGACCCATTCAACACAGTTACTGAGCTCATGGCATATTTACAGACTGCAGACAGGTTGTGCTGCCTTCCACTCCATTCCTCCATCCTTGAAGGACCTGGGAGTTGGCAGCTGTGGCTTTGAGACCCTTCACAAGAGAAACATTTCATGTCACATGTGATGGTAACTTCTGGAGGTCACTGACCATTACCCAGCCTTTGGTGCAGTTGTCAGAGATGGCAGGTGGAAGGTTTGAATGGTATGTGGCAGGGTCAGGCCCGGGAGTTCACGGTGTCAAAGAAAAGCAGCAGCTTTGAGTTGGACCTGGTGCTACAGTGATCCAAAACACTATCTTCTTCCAAACTGTGGAGAAACTTACCATCTTGTTGAAAAGGATGGTGATTCCTGCCATAGGCATGAATCCTGGTGGGATCTGTACTGAAATCTGTATGTAGCACCTCACAGAGACTTTAAATTTACAGTAATTAGTTGGGTCCTACTTTATGGCTCCCATCTGTTTTCTGGGCCTCTAGTGGAGCAAGTTGTGTGCCAGCACAAGCTCGGTTTGGTTAGGATTGGAGCATCCTTTTTGTCTTTCTTCCAGCAGTTGAGCAATATATTCGTGTTTGCTGGGTTGATAGCTGGAAGGCAAGCCTGGTTTGCCTGGTAAAAGATGCTTGGTAGGAGATTACTCATTGTATTCAAGAGTTTGGCTTTGTGTCTTGAATGGATTTTGGTGAATATAACTGACGTTAGTGAAATCAGTGAAGTATATAAAAGGCTACTAAATGTGTTCTATTGCTGTCTCTCCATACGGGGAATTTTTTTTAGCATTCCCTGCATGACACCATCAAAATCAGGTGAGGAAGAGAAAGAGCATGCGTGGCTGTCCTAGGGATGGTCAGAAATGGTTCCTCTGAGTGTTCAGACCCCTCATGCTCTCTGTTGCCTCCCGCATTTTAGCACCAGAGGGATACAGTATTGTTGTTTGCCCATTCTTCAAAGTGCTGCAATGGCTTGGGATGAGGGACAGAGTTCTTTGCCATCATGCAGCTGTTGTGACTCTGAAAGGCTCTTTGCATGAGTCCTTTTCATTGTCTTTGGCTAATGTTTTGTGGTAAAACTTAGTTGTGAGCTTTATTAACTCCCTGTTGGCTTTATAGTTCTCTGTATGTCTTACAGATCCAGTTAGCAGAGATGTTGCTGATGGCAGCTGAGCTGAATGTGCAGAGTAGGTGCAGTCATCTACAGCCTGTCATGCTTCAAGGTCCCTTCCCACTGGGTAGGAGGTTGAGCTGGTTTCCTTGGGAGACTCTTGCAGAATTGTTTGTGCAAGGAGAGAGTAATGTGAGCTGGTCAGTGTCTTGAGGGCAGGACACACGTGGAGGCTGCTTTGTCATCTCCTTGTGAAGATCTGTCATTAAATACAAATTAATTGTTAACACGGTGGGGGGAAAATGAACCTTGCGTCTCCTCCCTGCAGACATCTGCATTGGTCTGTGCAGTTCTAGACCTGCTGTGGAGGTGTCTGACTGGCAGGAAGGTGCTCCCAGAGCAGAGGGCTGGTGCTGAGTGGGGCAGTGGTGCTGGCAGCCTGGGACAAGCCTGCTCTGTGGCAGTACTCTGCTTCCCCAGGTGTGGAAGTCTAAGCTTTCAGACTTTGTTTCCCACCCTCCCCCTCTTCCCATTTTTCCCTTCTTCTCCTCTCCTTGCTCTCCTGCTGAGTTGATGCTTTTCCAGGAATGAGCTGTACTGCTGGCCCAGCACATTCCACAGCAGCAGAGCTTTCTTGGCAGGAGACTTGCTTGCTGTTAAGAAAAAGCAGGACTGACTTGGTGTCCCTCAGCTGAGGGCCAGGAAAGGAAGGCCTGGTCCTGCATTCCTCATGGTGCATGCAGAGCCTTCACGGACACCATGGCCCTCTCCTTAGACTGTTGTGTATCTGCAAACATCACACTCCCTCCAACAGCCCTTGGATCCCTTTACAGCCCCTCACTGTTGTCTTAGCTAGCATGAAGTCCCTAGATGTTTCAAGGGAGGCTGTTGCTCTTCTAACCACCCTAGAAGGGAGTGAATGACTTCTCACTCATGGAGAATCACAAAGAGTTCCCTTTGGAGCCCAAGCACCTCATCCACAAACTCCTTGTTATGCTGGTGTTGTCCTTTCCATTTTGCTACCAGCAGTAGCCAGATAAATCCTTTGCCCACCTCTTGCATTTTTTCAACCTCTCTCCCTTTCTCTCTGATAACAGGAGCTGTCATGTTGCAGCTCTGCCTGGTGGGCTCTTCCTTCTGTGTTCAGATGGAGCTAAGTGTCACAGCAGACCAAGCCTCCTTCCTCCAGTGTGCTTTGTGTGCCACAACATCAGTGTGAACCACAGCAACCATATCAGGATTTTACCCTGTCTCTGACTGGGGCCGCTTTGGACCTGTTCCTTTCCACCTTGAATAAAAGCCCAGCTTTTGGTCACTGTTATTATATCTGTGGAATTGTCTCCATTCCCTGAAGGTCATTTCTGCAGATGTTTAACCTCAAATCTTTCTTTCTCACAGTTGAGCCCCTGCACTTGTCTTGTATACTCGTGCTGGGCTGTGCAAGCTCTTAGAGTTATTGAGGAGCTGAAATTGAGCTACCAGGGTGAAGAGCCTGGCTGGGCTTGTGCTGGAAGTTCCCGTTTGTCCTGATTTCCAATTCAAAGAGACTGAAAGTGTCACTGAACCTTCGGGGGCCTGGAGAATGCTGCCTTTGATGATGTCTGTAAATGTCCTTCAGAGGCTGGAAGCATCGCTTGGGCAGGGCAGGATTAATTAGCGTGGAGGTGCCTCCTGCAGTCCCTGTGCAGCTTCCTCCTCCTGGTTGGTGGAGGACAGGCCTGTTGGGCTTGTTTGCAGGGCTGCAGCCAGATGGTCACTCGAGATCAAGGTGGGAGGGGCTGCCAGGGCTCTGGGCTCACTGTGAAATCAGTCTAACTTTGCTTTCATAAGTGCTGCTCCTTGGCAGGCCTGAGGCCAGGTGACTCCTACCTAAATGCCATTCTTTTTCCAGTCTTTGGACTAGGTGAACAGGAGGTCTGTCCTCTGTCATCTCCCACCCAGTGACACTGGTAGGACTGAACACAGGCCCAGCTGGAGCCAAGCATCGCCTGTACGAGGGGGCTCTAGTTGTCCTGGTCTGTGTCCAGTGGAGTGATTGTGAATGTGTTGATGAGGGGCTCTCTCAGGGAAAACAGTTGACATCTTGGATGTCTGTTCAGTCACTGTGTGGTTGACTGTGGGGAGAAAGCGCAGCAAGCTGTGGGGGATGCATGGGGACGTTGTGGAGCAGCAGAGGTGAACATGGTTGAGGGAAGCTCTAGGCCCATGGCAGGGGGATTGGAATTAGATGGTCTTTAAGGTCCCTTCCAGTCCAAACCATTCTCTGAAAATTAATGAGGCTGCTCTTGTGCTTATGGGCATGATGTGCCCACTCTTGAGAGTGGATAGTAACTTGAAATGGGATGACTTGCTCCCCAAGGAGTACTTGTGATTTTCCTTTGACTTGTTAGGAGAACAGGGGTGGCCTTTCTTGCTCAAATGCAGAGCTGTGTTGTTGCTGTGGTAGCAGGACAGCTGCTAAGAGCTGGTTTGTGCTTCTTGATTCTTAAGCACTCCAGGTAAACATTGCTATGTGGGAGCTCACCTTCACATGGGGTGTAGGGACAGACAGGACAGCAGCTCCTCTGGGGAGGAGGGTCTGACAACTAAACCATCTAAAAATCTGCGTTTCCCTTTTTACCTGTGCTACACCATAGAGTAGCATTGGGGAATACCCGATCTGGGGGCTCAGCAGGGAAATTAAATGGGAGAATGACAGTCTGTCTGTGCTTGGAGAGCCCTTTTCACCCCAAAGCACTGTGCAATTTGTGCTCCTCCTCCTTCTACAGGAGGTAGAAATACAGTGAGGAAGACTCAAAGAATGCCCTGGCTTTAGAAGACAGACAACTCAAATCCTCTAATCCTGTTTGATGCATGCTGTTTCCCTGCAAAGCCCAAGGTCTCACTGATACATGTGTGATTGCTGGCTTGTGTATTCTTTGGTTGGGCCTGCAGCCCTTGGGGGAATTGTATCCCCATGGGAAGCACACATGTCATGTCTGTGCTTAGTCTAACAGGTGAGTATTTCCCCTCTGAAATACCACTTCTCTTGGAGAATTACCTTGTCCAGTTTTCTGCTGAAATGGTTGCAAAGCTCATCCCTGTGGCCCCTGCCTTTGATCTTGCAAAAGCGGCTAGGATTTTGCTGTAGATTTAAGAGCTGCTCACGTTTGGGTAGTAACACAAAAAGGTGTTTCCTTTTGCTATGCATCATTATTAATCTATACAATCATTTGGAAGCAAGACATCCCTGCCCTAAGGGGTGTGTACTACAGGTCTTGAAAATGAGATCACATTTCTGATGTGTAAGTCCCTGAAGCTTGTGCTGTTGGGTAGAAATGTCTCCTGATGCTTTTTGTTTGGTTGGGTGTTTTTTCTTATTTTGCAGATTGTAGGAGATGGAGGTTTTAAGGTCAGAGGAGTGACCAACCTAATCTGTGCACTTTTGGGAGGTTGTCATAGAAGAATAAGTTTATAATTGAATTTCTGGGCTTTGCATTGTTGAAAAAAAATGCAAAAAATGAAAAAATGCTGTTTTGTAAAGGTCTTTCTTAATAACTGAACTAAACAAAAGAGATCTTACTCTTTCGTCTGCTCTACTAGAAATTGTCACTACACAGTTGTCTTCTCACTCTTTTCATGTTCCCTAGTAACAGACTGCTTTTCATCTTGGCCATTAAGCTGTTCCAACGTGCTTAAGGGCTCCCGTTCTCTCACCTCCCTTCTTCCTCCTGACCCCCCCTCCCCGATTCCAGATTCAGCATTTTTGTTTGCCACCACATCTGTGATTGCTTCTCTCTGAGTATCCTCCCTGCTGTAAGCCCTTAGGCAATTTAGGGGACTGGATTGCCAGAGGCAAGCAGCAGTCACTGCTGAACTCCAGCCTGCATCCAAATCTGGGGTTCAAATCCTGCAGGAGCCTCTTGGATTTCTTCTTTTGCTTGTGTTACTCCATCCAAATTCTTTGCAGGGACATTGCTGTGGCTGGTGGGTCCCGCTCAGGAGAGACCAGAGCTGGCTGAAGCCAGAAACTCCCTTGTATCCACATCCTCAGCCGGGCTGGAGGCCACCGAGGGGAAACGGGGAGTGTGGGAGCACAGCAGCTGCGCTGGTAATGTCTGCGCAGCCGGGGTCTGACACGGTGCAGCCGTCTCTGCAGCTTGGGGTTTATGGCCTCCTTTCTCTCCCTTGCACGCTCTCGTTCCCCACCTTCTCTTCATTCCTAGGACATGACTCTGTGATATAAAATACCCTCTAATTTCCTGAGCCGGGCTGGAAGTCCCCGGAGAAGGCAGCGTCTACCCGCCTGTCCCTCACCGCCTCTGCATCGGTGTTCCAGGCTGCCAGCTGCTCCCGCCGGCAGGCACCGGGAGAGAACCTTGGGAGCGTGGCATCTTCCCAGGCCGTGGGGACAGGGTCTGCCGGCTCCTACGGAGAAGCTGGTAGGAGGGTAGGGATGGAGCCAGGGTTGGAGCTCGGTTTCCTCCACTTCCCTCCCTGTAGCCGGGTCTGTCCCTTCCCCTCCCCCAGCTGCATGGGAGCAGATGTGCTGCTTGTGTCAGCCCTGGCAGCCCCCTCCGCACACCCCAGCCGCGCTCCTGCAGCCAGAACCTTGTCTCCTCCTCCTTCTCCCCCCGGTTTGGCTCTGTGTCGCTGGGGATGGCAGCGGAACCATCCGCCCACTCGGCCTGCCTCCCCTGCAACCCTCCCTCCTTCCTCCCTCCCGCAGGTCTCTTTGTTGGAAAACTCTAGGCAGACGAGTGCCGGGGAGTGCTGGGCTTGCAGGCAGGCAATGAGCCTGCAGCTTGGCCTCGGCATGTCTGCCGACCCCGAGGATGGGACAAGGGTCACAAGGCAATTATCTGGGCAGAACACTACCACCGAGTGGCCTGGACCTGCACTTGCCTGGGCAAGGCTTGGGTTGCCTCCACGTAGAACGAGTTTTTCCTGGTCATCCTTCTCAGCCATGTTGTACTCAGGCCCCAGTAGGACTTTAAATACGGGAGCATTCAAAACCGGACAGTAGACTCGAATCAATGCCTCTGAAATCAGCCCTGGACAGATGCTTTCCCTGGGCTCTAGTGACTCCAGCCTAAAGGAAGGGCTTGCAGAGAATGGAGAGAACCTGAACTTGTGTCTGCTCTTTTAGAATTACTGGGCTCAGACCCCATCAGCTGGAGGCTTTTCCCAGCACATTCACAGCATAGTTTTCCCTGCCAGCACATCCACAGTTTCATCTCATGGCTGCCTCCCTGTGCAAGCGCCGAGCAGAAACGTGGCACTGCTCACAGCTCCCCCAGAGGCTGCTCGCTCGGTGGCTTCTGATGTGTGAACCTGCGGACCTGCCGTGTGAGAAGTGGGAGGAGGAAGGCTGCAGCTCAGGCTGAGGCTGGAGAGGAATGCAGGACACAAATAGCTGGGATGGCGCAAGGGGTGACAGACGTGAGCAGCGCTGCAGAGATATTCCTGCTTGGCATGTGCCTGACTCCAGCGCTATCAGTTTTTGCTCTGTGGAGTCTCAGTATATAATCCATCGTGCTCTGGCATCTGGGTGATAAATAGTGATAAATAATGTAGTGGCTTGGGAAAGAGGGAAGAAACTGCTCCGGGGTGGAGCTGACCCCTGGGATGTCTGGGGCAGCCACAGGGTAATAAGAGTGACGAGGGACCAGCTCTCAGGACAGAGGGAGCTTGTTCTCTATCTGGCACTGCAGCTCGGGCTGGGAGGGCGGGTCTTGGGGTTGGTTTCCTCTGTCCCTGCTGAAAGTGGAATAGTTCATTTGTGCTGAGCAGTTGGTCACCTTGACCCAGTGAATATATCACCCTGTCCCTTCACCCGCAGGCAGGGCTCTGTGTCCCCAAGCAGCAATCATGCAGGACTGAAAATTGGCTCTGCCTGAAGTTCTCTCTAGGAATTGGATGTGGTCCAGGTTGCTGGCGACAGTATGAATGGATGCTAGTGCAGCCAGGGCAGGGGGGATATGTGTGTGTGCACTTGGGAACAAGGAGACGACAACTTCAGCATTGGAAAGGGCTGAGGTGGGCACCAAAGAGGACAGGTCCTGGAGGGACTGTCTGTATTTGACACTTATCCTGGGCTGCAGGGGCTTTGAACAGAGGCTGGCACAGAACATGCTGAAGAAGCATTAAGCCAGCAGGGTTTTAATCCATCCTCACTGCTCCTTTCCTGCTTTTCCTGCTCCTCCATCTGTGTAAGAGGAATTAACACACATCCTGGGAGTGGATTAGATTGCTCAAACCGTGACCTTCTCATCTGTACCTTCTGGGCATGGGTAGCCTTTGTCTGGTCCCTTTTCTGTCTCTTTAGTTTGGGCAGCGATCATGAGTGCCAGCTACCAGCAAAGGCCTGTCAACATGCTGCCTTTCACCCCATGGGACAGCCCTTTGGTGAGCGTGCCTGACACTGGTGCAACCAGTGGGGCTGGCAGGGTGGAGCAAGCCTGCTCCCCGGGTTTGGGGCTTCCAGCACTGTTCATTTGTCTTTTGCTTATGCCTTGTGAGTATTGGCAAGCCTTGCTGTCCTGTATTGAGTGACGGTTTGGGCAGCTGTTGGCACACCAGGAGAGCAGCCAGGAGGTCAGAGTACCTGTTTCTCCAAGCCCCAGCATGCTGTGACTTGATGGCAGTCTGGGGCAATGGGTCACAGCTCTACATCCTGCACTTGCATCATCTTCGATTCTCTGTGAGTTGGGGACTGGCTTGGGGGCCTGTCAGAGCTGTTGATGGAATGTCACCTCTGAATATTGCTAGTTATTTATTATATACTTCTTTCTAATACATAATTTCCCTTGTTTTCACATTTGTTACTTTTTTCTTTCTCTGTTGTATTCTTTCTCTCCCCCCTCCTTCCCTATTTATTCACTAGTTACTACAGTTTTTTAATTCACAATAGATAGAGCTTGGAAGGGGAACTCATTATAACAAACTGCTTGTAATGTGTCTTTGTATTAAATAAGAGTGCTTAAAATGTCATTGAGAAGAAAATGAAATGAGTTTGATAAAGCCTCTTTTGCCATTGGATTTGATTTATCAAAGATGATATTATTTGAGTCTAGTGAATTTACAAGATATTTTGATTGCAATTCACTGTGGAAAAATATTTAGGTACCCAGTGATATTTAAAATAAAGAGAATAAATTTACTCTCCAAAGAAAACTGATTTTTTAATTCTTTTTTTTTTTTTTTTTTTTTTTGGGAAAAAACAAAGTTATCAGTGCTTCCTCCACTCTAAAGGCTGATAGTAATGTAGCTGTTAGTGTAATGCAAGAACATGACATTATGGCACAACTATAAAGCACAAAGTGATGTTGAAATATTATGTACATCATTAAAAAGTAACAGCAACATTTGTGAGCCAGCATGTGTAATCTATTTCACTTTCATCTATCAGAAATCTCTGGCATAGGTTGTGATTCTTTCAGATCATTATAAAGAGGTTTAAATTATGTATTTCTTTAGAAATAAGAGAACTGGTGGAAATGTGTCTGCTGGAAATATAGTACAGCAGATACAGTCTAGGAGGTTGCTGGAGTGTGTGGAAGAACTTCCTGATACAGCAGGTGAGAGAGTCAACTATGGAAGGCACCCACTTGACCTGTCATTTGTGAACAGAGAAGAACTGGTGGGTGATGTGGTGCCTGGAGTCTGTCTTGTGCACGGTGATCCCAAAATGATAACAGTTTTTGATTTGCATAGGGACAAGGAAGGAGGATCAGCAGAACTGCCACCTTGGACTTGAGGACAGACTTTGGCCTGGTTAGGGAACTGGTTGACAAGAGTCCCCTGAGAGGCACTCCTGAAGGGCAAAGGAGCCCAGGAAGGCTGGACAAGATTTTCTTCTTCAGATTTTCTTTCTTCACAAAGAAAATCTTAAAGGTGCAGGAGCAGGCCCCCTCCCCATGTGCTGAAAGACAAGCCAATGGGGAAGAAGAGTGACCTGGCTGAATAGAGACCTCTGGCTTGAACTCAGGGGAAAAAAGTGTATCACCTTTGGAAGAAGAGAGGGGCAACTCAGGAGGGCTAAAAGGTTATTGTGAGGTTATGCAGGGAGAAAACCAGAAGGGTCAAAGCCCAACTGGAACTTACTCTGGCTCCTACTGTAAAAGACAGTAGAAATGTTTTTATAAATAACATCAGCACCAAAAGGACTTGAATGAGGGGGAAACAGTGACAGAGGATGAGAAAAAATTTGAGGTACTTAATACCTTCTTTGCCTCAGTCTTTAATTGCAAGACTAGATGTTCTCAGGGTACCTAATCCCGTGAGTTGGGAGACAGGGACAGGAACCATAATCTAAGAGGAAAAGGTCAACAACCTGCTACACCACTTAGACACGCACAAGTCCATCGGGTCAGATGGGATTCACCCAAGGGTACTGAGGGAACTGGTGGAAGTGTTCACCAACTGACTTTCAGTCATTTACCAGCAGTCCTGGTCAACCAGGGATATCCCAGTTGACTGGAAGTGAGCAAATGTGACACCCATTTACAAGAAGGACCAGAAGGAGAATCCAGGGAACTGCAGGTGTGCCATCCTGACCTCAGTGCCAGGGAAGGTCATTGAACAGATCATCTTGAGTGCCATCACATGGCACATACAAGACAGCCAGGCAATCAGACCCAGCCATCATGGGGTTAGGAAGGGCAGGTCCTGCTTGACCAACCTGATTTTCTATGACAAGGTGGTATGGTTAGTGGATGAAGGAAAAACAGTCAATGTAGGAAAGAAAGACTGTGGATGTTGTCTACCTGGACTTCAGTAATGCCTTTGATACCATTTCCCACAGCATTCTCTGGGAGAAACTGGCTGCGCATGGCTTGGATGGGTGCACTGTTCCCTGAGTTAAAAATTGTCAGGATGACCAGGCCTAGAGAGTGCTGTGGAATGGAGCTACATCCAGGTGTCAGGTGGTCACAAATGTGTCCCCCAGGGCTCAGTCCTGGGGCCAGTTCTGTTTAATACCTTTGTCACTTATATTGGCAAGGGGATTGAGGGCATGCTCAGGTCTCAGATGACTAAATTGGGTGGGAGTGTTGATGTGGTGGAAGGCAGGAAGGCTGCAGAGAGATCTGGACAGGCTGGTTCAACAAAGCCAAGTGCCAGGTCCTGCAGCAACCCCACACTGCTCTACAGGCTGGGGGAAGAGTGGCTGGAAAGCTGCCCAGTGGGAAAGGACCTGGGGTCCTGGTTGATAGCAGCTGTACATGATCCAGCATGTGCCCAGGTGGCCAAGAAGGCCAATGGCATCCTGACTTGTGTCATGATAGTGTGGCCAGCAGGACCAGGGAAAGTGCTCGTCCTCTTGTACCCTGTACTGGTGAAGTCACACCTCAAACCCTGTGTTCAGTTTTGGGCCCTCAATACAATACAGCACAACTGAGTGGCTAGGGTGAGTCCAGAAAAGGGCAATAGAGCTGGTGATGTGTCTGATGAGGAGTGGCTGAGGGAGCTGGGACTACTCAACCTGGAGAAAAGGAGGCTCAGGGGGGACCTTTTTGCTCTCTGCAACTACATGAAAGGAGGTTGTAGCCAGGTGGAGATTGGGCTCTTCTCCTAGGTAACAAGTGGCAGGACAAGAGGAAGTGTCCTCAAGTTTGCCATGGAAGGTTTGGATTAATATTAGGAAACATTTCTCCACCAAAAGGGTTGTCAAACACTGAAACAAGCTGCCCAGGGAAGTGGTGAGTCACCGTCCATGGAGATACTTGAAAAACATGTAGATGTGGCACTTTGGGACATGGTTTAGTGATGAGCTTGGCAGTGCTGGGGTAATGGTTGGACTGGATGATCTTCGAGGTCTTTTCCAACCTAAACAATTCTATGATATGCACCTGAATTTTGCTTTTACTGATTAAATTGTGAACTGGGGGGATGAAACCACTGGATGCACACTGAGAGGCTTCTCTCCAGCCTGTCAGTCATGGCTGTGGGTAAAGGAACCTGTGGCCTGGCAACAGGCAGGAGCTGGTGATCCTCTCCTGCTCCATCCCCAAGCCTGGGTTGCCCATTGTTAGGTGCAGATGCCCACTTGGGTATCTCCTTTTCCTCTGAAATCCCGGATCCAGATCTGACTGCCTCCTCTCCCCTCTGCAGGGTGGTGAAAGAAGAGATCTCGGATGACAATGCCAAGCTTCCCTGCTTCAATGGCCGGGTGGTGTCGTGGGTAAGCAAGCCCCTTGCTTTGGTATCTTACTGCCTGCATCTGCACTCTCTGAAAACTTCCATTTGGATGTGTAGTGCCAAGTAAGGCACAGGGATTGCTCCGTACTGTCGGTGTGCTGCCAACAAAGCTCATGATCTGGATTCCCACATTCCTGTCCCTCAGTTAAAGAGGGGGCTCTGTGCTGCCAGGTCCCCCATGCTGGGGAAGATGCGGGATGCCTCTGTGGAGAGCTCATGGTAACTGATGCCTGACAGAAGTCGTGGTCATGGCCTGTCCACAGCATAACCCGTGTGCCCTTATGGCAGGGTCAGCTTTCCAAGGAAAGTCCCACTCCAGTGACTGGTGCAAAGGGCTTAAGTGACTTTAGTGCTGGTGAAGCGGACTGGATTTGACTGCCCTGAAGACTAAAGGTACTGCCTGGGCAGCTGCAGGACAAGCTTTTCCCTCCGTGCCATGCTGTGCCATGCACATGCTCTGTCCCCTGCCTGCATGCCTCCCTCAGTCCCACGGGAAGTCCCAAGTCCCTTGTAAGTGGGGGGAGAGGATATTCAGTCTCCACAGCCCATCATCCTGTTTTTCCTCTGCTGAACTGCAGTTTATGCTGATGGGAGTGTGTAGATCTACACCAGGAGCAGAGCCAAGACTAAAGTGCCTTTTTCCAGAGGCCTCCAAATGGCCCCTCAGCAAATCAGGCTAGGTCAGACCTAACTCTGCTTCTATCCCTGCAAAATATCGAGGCCTTAGCTGGAGGGCCATAAGGGAGGGAGGGTGGGGAATATGGGGGCGGGCCGGTGCCCACTGCCAACCTGACTGCTGCTGGTATTCCAGGCAGGGGAAGAGAGTGCAGGGTGGGCTCCTGCCTGCGCCCCGCGCTAGGAAGAAAGGATGTGCTGGGCTCCCACACAAAGAGCCAAGGCCGATGCCGGCTGTCCTCCCTCTAGTGGTTATCCAGGCCCTGCGGAAAACAGCCAGTGTTCGGCTCTGGACACCATCCGTTCCTCCACATTCATCCCTCTGCTGCTGCATCTGCACCAAGACATGTCCCCACCCTGCCCTTTCCAGCTGCTTTTTGCATTTACCTGCCCCGTGGGGAGTCCCAGAGTCTCTGAACTCTCTCCATTGCTCTTTTTTTTTTACCTGGTGTGCTTTTCCTTGTGCTCCATGCATTTGTGCAGTTGCTGGTTTTCCTTGTAGGGTCTCTGTGGTTGCTCAGTGTGACTGACATGCATCTGATATGGGTCTGTCTGGTGTGACCATCATGCTACTGCTCTGCTGGGCTGGATCCTTGCAGGACAGTGTCCAGAGTGAACACCACTACTGGCTCTTGTGCACAAAGGGTGATGGCAGTCCCAGAGAACTTCATGAACAGCTGATGATCCCTTCCTCTATCTTTGCTGGAAGTCTCCTTGTCCATGGGTGGTTTGGGACCCAGTGGGGAGGCACTGGCTTTTCTGCTTCTGACAAACATGGTGGGATGAGGCTATTTTAGGAACTCAGTACTAATTTTAGTGACAAGGAAAGATGGGGGCTTGAATCCAACTGAGTATTTCCTGGCAGTGTAAGAGGCAGGAAGAGTGCAGGGTGGTGATCAAAACCTTCCCTGAAGGAAATCCCAGCCTGTTAGAGGAAGACAGCATCAGTCCTCCCCCAGCTTGGGAACACCCCCTCTACTCTCCCCACTGCTCTTTGACAGCTGCCTGTGGCTCGTTCCCTCTGTCCAAATTTATTTGTATGATTTTGGCTTGAGATTTTCAAGCATAAAGAATTATATGACTTTTACCTAGGCAATGCTGGCCACTTGCAACATGTCTTCTCCCCTGTGCTCCTGTGCAGTGGCTGCCAGAGCAGGGATGTGGCCCTTAGGGAGTGGGATGTGTCCTGGGAAGACACGTCACCAGGAAGGTGCCAGAAGCAGAGACAGGCATGTGCCTGGGGCTTTCTGGAGGGAGGGAAGCTGAGCCAGTGTGAGACAAGCTGGTTAGACAGTTGTAAGATCAGGAGCCATTGAGCTTGTCCTGGGGCTTGTGGGACGGGCTCTGCAGCTTTTGACACCCCAGGCTGCTCTCTGCTGCCTTGGCTGCAGCTTTTTCAGGGCTGCTCTGCCCCAGCTACATCCCTGTCTCAGTTCCCAGTGCCTCTCTGGCAGTAGACCTCTCCCTGTCTAACAGTGATCTGTGGATCATCTTATCAACCCCTTATCAGGGCTTCCCCAGTTCTTGAAGGTGAGCAGGGCACAGCTCTCATCCCTGATGCTGGGAAGCACTCAAGACCTGTGTAAATGTGCTGTGCCACCAGCACCTGAGTTGGCATCTGCTCCTGGCTCCATGCAGGCGTGGTTCTCTCACCAGCAAGCAGTAGTGCTGCTTCTGCATTGACACTGGGTGTTATGGTTTGGGCAGCAGCTGACAGTTCCTTTCAAGTCCATGTTTCATAATCCTTCTGTCCTGACCCACAGTGGGGCGTCCTGACCCACAGTGGGGCATCCTTCACCCTAGATCCTTTCTGAACCCTGGCACCTCTGCTCTGGGGGTCCCTGAACACCTCTTTCAAGGAAGAATCTTTTTATTGTCCCCTTGCTCAGCCCTTTTCTGATTAGCTCTGTTCACTACAGCTTGAAAGGGGGGAGAGTGCAAACATGGATAGGCAGCAATACTGGGGGATAGCTCATTTGGGCTATCCTCTGTTTTATTCCACTGGCCAGCCTGTGAAAGCTCAATTGCATTCCCTGAGCCTTGAAATTGGTGGTTTATTGCAGAGCCAGAGGCGTGGATGTGGGTGTGCCTGGGCTGCCCCACAAGCACGGCTGGTATAGAGTTCCTGGGGTTTGACCTTTTCTTGAATTTCTGCACTGGGAAAATGGTTGAGCCTCCCAGACGCTGGCTGAAGGTTGTGCCTAAACCAATAAGTGGGACACAACCTGAAAGTTTGCAAAGCATGTAAGGAAGCCAGAAAAAGAGCCTGCTTCAGGAATCTATTTCAAAGCCAGCTTGAGCTCTGATATCCCCAGCTTCTGAGGGCTGGTGAGATGAAGTCCTGCTGGTTCCACAGCTTGAAGGCAGAGGTGTAGAGGTTGCTAGAACTGAGGAAGGGAATGACTTGGCATCTGCCTCTTCCAGTGTGAGAAGAACTAGGGGAATCCGCTTTCTGCTACAGGATGTGTGCTGAAGGTTACCTGAGTGTGTGGTGTGAGTGTGCAGGTGGTGTCAGAGTGTCCAGGCAGGGCTGTGAGCTACCCAGGCTTCACTGCTGGGTCAGGGATTCCTGAGCCACAAATAGCCAGTGTCTGGGAAGATATCAAGGGGGAATGTTGCTACATGCTTGGCCTGTTCCATACCCGCTCCTGGGCATCTGCTGTTGTCTGCCATCAGACATAAGATCCTGGGCCAGGGAGGCTTTTGGCCAGCTCCTTTGGCCACTCTTGTAAACGTTTTCCCAGCGCTGCAGCCGTTTCTTTCTCTGTCTCATCCGTCCAGCTGGTGTCTGCAGAGGGTTCCCACTCAGATGCTGGCTCAGTCTGTGCCGATAACCAGACAGAGCTGCCACCCTCCATGGAGCGCACAGGAGGAATTGGAGACTCCAGGCCCCCCTCTTTCCAGTAAGTTACCTGAACACCTGTTCTGGTTTCCAAGGGACACATAGTGGATTTGCTGTTTTGGAGCAGGGGCTGGGATACTCCTACCCAAATAGTCAGGGATCACAACCAGGAAGAGGGGAGGAGGATGGGACTGGGAGCAGATTCGAAGTGGAGCTGCATTATTCAACGAGGAAGGACATGCTGAAAATAGTGCAGGGAAGCTGGCAAAGAGTTGGCACAGTATACCCAGTCCTTTGCCCTGCACTCCTGGATGTGCTGTGGTTGTTCCTGTCCCTCAAGGAGACAGCTAATGGCTGGAAGCTTGTGCTGGCCAACGCAGAGGTAGAGAGCCTGCTCAAGTTGTTCCCTGGTGGACATATTTGTTCCTTTTATCTCATCTTAGCCCTAACACTGGGGGAAGTCGGGAGAACTTGGACAATGAGACAGAGACAGACTCGGTGGTGTCATCGCAAAGGGAACGACCTCGTCGGACAGATGGGCCTGAGCATGGTGAGTGTTGGTAACATGATGAGAGCTCTGCAGGGCATGGCTGGGACACAGTGGAAGCACCAGCTGCAGACTTGGAGCAGCTTTCTCTGCTTTGCAGAATATTACGAGTGTAGAAGGGCTGGTTTATGGCCCTTAGAAGGGCTGTAGCCTCACGTTGGAGGCAGGAGC
Organism: Formicarius rufipectus; assembly: GCA_013399695.1. Lineage (NCBI taxonomy): Eukaryota > Metazoa > Chordata > Aves > Passeriformes > Formicariidae > Formicarius > Formicarius rufipectus. The sequence continues at coordinate 5,166,864 of VXAU01004203.1, read as the reverse complement.
TAATGCCTATGTTGCATAGGAACTTTGGGGTCAAAAGAGATGTCTCCTACTAAAGCCTCAAAAGGAGACAGTAGTGCCTTGTAATTGAAAGGCAGAGTGTGCTGTAACCTTGCTGCACCCTGCTGCTCCTTGCTCTACCAAGAAAACAGCTGCAAGTCTTCCACAAGTTTAGCATCTTTGTTCATAGTGGCCCATCAGCCTCTTCCCCATCTGACAGTGATAGAAGAGATATCTGCAGAACATAGGTCTGATCCCAAGGTGGAATGGGAGCCAGCTGGCACTAGATAGGGTTGTCTGATGGCCAGATTTGTTCTGAGAAAGCTGCCATGAGCCCTGCATAGAGGAAGGGGTTGTCTCAAGCACACTGAGTCTTGTCTTTTCATAGCACCCAGGGTGAATGGGACAGTGAAGGGGGAGCGGCGCCGAGACCTTGGCGGGTACGAGAGCTCCTCCACACTCATGAGCAGTGAGCTGGAGACCACCAGCTTCTTTGATTCAGATGAAGATGACTCCACCAGCAGGTATGAGAGCTTAGATCCTGGAGAAACACTAACTTCCCCCTGCCTCCCAGCACAGAGAGATGCTTTAGCAGGACACAATAATCCTGGACTCAGACCTGCCTCTGTCTCACCCAGCAGCCCCCTCTACTAGTGTCTGGCCCCCGTGTGCATGTTCTCCTCTCTGCTCTTGCAGTCCTCTATTTCCAGTGCCATTTCTGTGGCTCTCTTGCTGTCAGAGCCACCATTCTGGCAACAGGAGAGCTGACTCTTGCTTTTATCTGCAGGTTCAGCAGTTCAACTGAGCAAAGCAGTGCTTCCCGTCTCATGAGGAGGCACAAGCGACGCCGGCGGAAACAGAAGGCTCCACGCATTGAGCGGGTACCCAGGGAGGGGCTGGGTATCCTGGGGAGGGCAGTGCGAGGCAAGGTGGGCTGCCTGGTGGGTCCCTCTCAGGGATTCAGCTCTGTTTGCTGTGGTTACAGGTTGGGACAGTTGGTGTCCGGTACTGAGACTTTATAAAGTGCTGTAAACCTTTTCTAGGCCAATGTAGCCTCAAGAGGTGGCACCACAGGTCTTGTCTTGGCTGTGGAGAGGTCATAAAGACCATGGCTGATGTTCTCTGGCTCTGCAAAGCTCCCAGCATAAGACTGGAGTTGTGGGTGGTGGCTGTGATGTGACAGGGAGTGGCAGAGATGAAAGACAAGTGGAAGAAACAGGCTGGGAATGTTACTGAGGCACAGGAGGACATCTCGTGTTTCACTTCTGTTTCAGTCATCATCCTTCAGCAGCATCACAGACTCTACCATGTCCCTGAACATCATCACGGTCACGCTGAATATGGGTGAGTGGGAGGTGTGCGTGGAGCCTGCAGTCCTTGCAGAGCAGGATTGGGTGGCAGAGAGGGGACTGGGGAGGGGGCAAAGAGAACACACAGGGAAGGAGTGAGAAGAAGGATTCTATAGAAAAGTGGCTTGTCTTCAAGCACTGATCTCTCAGGACATCTCTCTGGGACAGTGGTGAAAGCAACCCTCAGTAGTATGTGGCGTGTCTGAGGTTAGATGTGGTTGTGCCTGTGGCTTTGTGGTGTCTTACTTCTTTCTCTTTCCATCTCTGCAGAGAAATACAACTTTCTGGGCATTTCCATTGTGGGACAGAGCAATGAGCGTGGGGATGGAGGCATTTACATTGGCTCTATCATGAAGGGCGGCGCTGTGGCAGCTGATGGCAGGATTGAGCCAGGAGACATGCTCCTGCAGGTACTTCACACCCACATGTCTCCATCTTTGGGCCTGGGAAAGCAGTAAGAAAGGCCCCAGTAAGAAAGCCTCCCTGCAAATTTTGGCAGGCTAAACCCAGGAAGCTGTGCTTGAAAGTGGGAGGCTGAGTCAATTCTGAGCTGAGTGGGGAGCTCAGCTTCTGGTTGTATCTCTGGAACTCATTTCTTTGTGTTGTTTGCAGGTGAATGACATCAACTTTGAGAACATGAGCAACGATGATGCTGTGCGGGTGCTGAGAGAGATTGTGCACAAGCCGGGGTAAGTGCTTGGGTTGTTCCTCACGTCCTGGGACAGCTGTACAGTGTGTGCTTTGAGTGTGTGAGTCATGTCTTCCAGTCACCTCTGCCAGTGGCTCTGCAGAAGCTCAGAACTTAGGTTTTTGGTGTTGCTTTGATTCCTGGGTTTTCATGCCCAAAGCAGGAATTGTGGCCAACAGAATGGTGGGGAATTGGGGTCTGTGCCTCTTTCTGTGTGGGGATGCTGAGTCCCTGCTCATTGCATGGAGGTTAGACTAGAGGACATCTAAAGGTCCTTTCTAACACAAATTGTTCTGTGATTCTCTGTTCTGTTTCGGTCATCAGCAACCCTCATCAGTGTCACATCATTTTGGTCACATCACTAAGGAAACCCACAGCTGGATTGAAACAAGGGTGCTTTACTGCCAGCTTCTCCCTGTCTCCCAGGAGACAGCCAGCACACAAGATCCACCCATCACACAGAGTTTTGTGCCAGTGGGCTCTGGTTCTAACTCTCACCTTTTTGTTGCAGGCCCATCACCCTGACGGTGGCCAAGTGCTGGGACCCCAGCCCACGAGGCTGCTTCTCGTTACCCAGGAGTAAGTGGATAGCTGACCCACCCTTAATGCTGGTGCCCAGCTCATGTGAGAGCCCTGCCTTAAGCACTTACTTGGTTGTTGTCTTGTTCTTCCCCTGTATGTTTGACTCCACGTGGCACTGAATTGGGGTTTGATGGGGTTCAGCTCTCCCTTTGGGAGGCTGATATGTCCTATTCCCAGACCAAAATGCCCATAAGCCCAGCCCTCCTTCCCACATCACGCTGGGGACGCGTTTCACTGGGGTAGGGAGGTCACTTGCTCGGGGCGCCAGAGGAAAGAGAAACCCCCTCTTGAGCCATAGGGGGATCTCTCCCTCTGCACCTCTCCTGCTGACCCTCCCTCTCTTCTTTCTCTCCCAGTTGCTCCCCAGCGGATCTGGGCTGGGCCAGACTCTCCATGCTCCGATCCGGGTGAGTCCCGGCAGATACTGGGGATGGAATGGGCTGTGCTGAGTCCCTTGTCCCTCCCCAGAGGTTGTTTTGATGAGACGATCATTTCTTACAGCTATTAACTGACTCTTTCTTTTTGTCAGGTGAGCCCATCCGGCCTATCGACCCGGCAGCCTGGGTGTCTCACACGGCAGCGATGACTGGCACCTACCCAGCGTACGGTATGAGTCCATCCATGAGCACAATCACTTCCACCAGCTCCTCCATCACCAGCTCCATCCCAGAGACCGAACGTAAGTGCTTGTGCCTCCGTGCTCTGCCCACTGCACAGCGTCTTCACCTTCACTGTGCTGTGAAGGGACCAATACATCTGCCTGGGGACAGCTGGGGTGGGTGAGGTCTGCCCTGCCCAGGGACTGGGAAAGAGGCAGCTCTTGACAGGCTGGCAATTGGATCAGTGGGAGTTCTGCCTGGGTTAATTAATACCAGGTTTTTCAGCCTTCTTTGTGAGAAGAGTAGAGGAGCCTGTGTGCAATCAGGAGCTGTGGCAGATGCAGAGGAAAGGCTCAGACCAGTTAGGGTTAGCATCTGAGAATGCAGGGCCAGAGGGATTCAGCATGTCCCTGAAGCAATTGCCCTCCCAGACAGCAGTTGGGGCAGAATGCAGGAGGCAGCTGGGAGTGAAGATAGCCTTGCAGTGGAGCAGAGTCCGGCTGAGCACATGTCTCTTTTGGTTGCTTTCTGAAGGTTTTGGGTAATCTTAGTATACAGATCCCTAAAGCAGGGGTCTGGAGAGCTCACATGAGGCAAAAAGCCTGTAGTTTGTTATAAGTCTGTGACTCTTGCCTGGGTTTTGCCCAAGAGGAAATGGCTGACATGTGAAGGATAACATGGGAAGGCTGGAATGGGAGCTTACATAGCATGTGCCCCAAGGCTGTCTGAGATGTATTGTTCCCTGGCCCATTCCTCCTGTGTGTGATGCTTCTATGTGGCTCTTTTGTCTTTTCTGTCCTCTCTCACATCTGCCTCCCTTTCTTCATCCACATCACAGGCCTCGATGACTTTCACCTGTCCATCCACAGTGACATGGCCACCATTGTCAAGGCCATGGCCTCACCAGAGTCAGGCCTTGAGGTGCGTGACCGCATGTGGCTGAAGATCACCATCCCCAATGCCTTCATTGGTAAGAGACTGTGTGGCAGAGGCAGGCACTGGGGAATGGGTGGCCTGTTTTCCAAGCAGATGTCCAAGGGAGAACCTCTTGTCACCACAAACTAACTGTTGACCACACCAGAGTCACAAGTTGAACCTTTGGCTCTGCAACCCCTTTTCACCTTTTGGCCCACTTTTTCTTGGCTCTCATGTGACTCACTGCCTCAAGAACCACTGTCTTCCACTCTTTGCCATATGTAACTCTGTGTTTGGTGGCAGGTTCAGATGTGGTGGATTGGCTCTATCACCATGTGGAGGGCTTTACAGACCGCCGTGAATCCCGCAAATATGCCAGCAATCTGCTGAAGGCTGGCTACATCCGACACACCGTGAACAAGATCACCTTCTCGGAGCAGTGCTATTACATCTTCGGGGACCTCTGTGGAAGTATGGCCCTTTGCACGTGTGGGAGGGGGAGGATGGAGGGTTAGAGGTGCTGCGGAGTCCTGCTGACACTGTGGAGACACAGTTATAGCCATTGCCATCAAGCTGGGCCCTTTGTTCTACAGACTGTATTAAGAGAATGATGAATATCTCAGCTCCCTTGTCATGCTGCTGGGGCAGTGAAGTTGGAAGCAGCATTGACAATGTTACGCACTGTATGATCTTTTCTCCAAGGCAGCCCTAGCAGAGTCTTAGTCTTTACTTAGTGTCTCCAGACTCTGAACTTCAGTGCAGGCAAGGTGTGGGTGCTCAGGAGACTGGGTTCTGCTGAAATAAGAGGGATGGGGGAAAGAGTTGGCAGGGTGAGCTGTAGTTCTGATGTGGTTCTTTCCCACCAAGCTGGTCTCTGTATAAGAGTGGCAGCTTGGACTCAGGCAGCCTGGCTGTTGTCCAGACAGGAAGCACAAATGGTGGCATTGACTAGCAGGGAGAATGCCAGCTTCTTGTGTCTCCTTGCATATCCTTGTCCATCAGCAAGAGTGGACAGGGAGCTGCTTCATTACAGATGGTTGTCTTTCTTGGATTAACCCCTCTTCTCTGCTTTCTTGCAGACATGGCTAATCTGTCTCTTCACGATCATGATGGCTCCAGTGGTGCCTCCGACCAAGACACTTTGGCTCCGCTCCCCCATCCAGGAGCTGCACCCTGGCCTATGGCTTTCCCATATCAATATCCACCGCCTCATCCATACAACCCCCATCCCGGCTTCCCTGACCCAGGCTACAGCTATGGAGGGGGCAGTGCAGGCAGCCAGCACAGTGAAGGTGAGTAGAAAGAACTAAAATATGCCTGAAGGTGGGCAGGTGCTCTGTTTAGTACAGGGAAACAACAGGGAAAGGCTGCTTAGATAAGGTCCTGCATGAGGGGAGCAAGGGCAAAAGCCACCTTGGAAGGGTCGTGGGACTAGGAGTTGAAAGAACACTGAGAGCACAGACTGTGCTGGTGCATTGCTGTGCTGGACCATACTGTAGTCCTTTCTTGGCTAGAGGGGCATCCACTCTTCCTGACTTGTCTGAGCTGCCACCTAACCTTGCCTCGTGCGCTTCGCAGGGAGCCGGAGCAGCGGTTCCAATCGCAGTGGCAGTGAGAGGAGGAAGGAGAGAGAGAAGACCGGGGAGTCAAAGTCAGGAGGCAGCGGGAGCGAGTCGGACCACACCACGAGGAGCAGCATGAGGCGTGAGCGTGCGGCCAGCGAGCGCTCGGTGCCGGCCAGCCAGCACAGCCAGCGCAGCCAGCACTCCCTGGCTCACAGCATCCGCAGCCATCACAGCCAGCAGTCGTACGGGCCGCCCGGCCTCCCCCCTCTCTTCAGCCCCCCCATGTTGCTGATGCCTCCACCACCTTCAGCCATGGGGCCCCCCGGGGCGCCGCCAGGCCGTGACCTGGCCTCTGTGCCCCCTGAACTGACAGCCAGTAGACAGTCCTTCCGAATGGCCATGGGCAACCCCAGTGAGTTCTTTGTGGATGTAATGTGAAGCGCCCGTCCCCTGTCTGTCTGCTGCCCCTCCTTCCCCTCTTCATCCCGGTCGTTTGTTTCCTAGGACCAGTCCTGGCTTCACCTCTTGTGTTTTTTTCTGGTTTTTTTTTTGGTTTTTTTTTCGGTTGACTTTTTTGTTTTGTTTTGTTTTTGGGGTTTTTTTGTCTTGATAATGAAAAGAAAAAAAAGGGAAAAAAAAATAAATGGAACTAAACCTTGATTCTAATCCCTCCTCGAGTGGGGTGGACAGGCCTGGCAGGCCTGCTGGGTGCTGCCAGCCCATCCCGCCACCAGACTTGTGTATTGCCAATGGTAATTCCCTCCTGCCATCCTCTCTAACCCCATTAATCCGCATCCGTCCCAGCGCCCTGTGCTGCTTGCCCGTGTGTCGCTGCTGCCTCGGTCCTTCCACCCTAAATATTTCTTCTTTCTTTTCACCCTTTTGTGTTTCTTCTATCAAGCAGCAAAGAATTACGGGGTGTTTGACTTTCTCTGAGCCTGCCGCCCATGGGGGGGAGAGCTGGAGCGTGGCGGGGCCCGACAGCAGGACACGGAGCTCCAGGGGCGCTGGGCACGCATGGTGCTGAAGATGGCTTCTTTCCTCCCCCTTGCGGAAGATGCCCTGCCCTTCCCACAGCCCTGAGAGGGGAGCAGGGACCAGCCTTATATATATATGTATTCTAAATCCCATTGTAGTTGCCTTTTGGCTAATGCGTGAATGTTCCAGGGCTTCAGTGCCTCTGGGGAGTGGAGATGCTGTCACTTCCCTCTTGTCTCCGTTCTCTTGCCCTCATATATTGGGCCAGGTCCAAGCCTGACACTACCCCATGGCAGGACCTTCCTTTACCGTGCCCAGGCTGTGAGGCTCAGGGCTGGGGCTGTACCTCTGTGTCCAGCCCAGAGCAGTCGTCAGTGCCTGGGTGCAGTCTCTTGTGTGACTCAGTGCCCTACACCTGCCCTTGGGTACTTCGGGGGGATTTAAGGGCAGAGCTCTGCTCCCTCCATCCTGCTCTTTGTCCTCCTGCCTGTACTGTGCTGCTGCCTGTCCCATTTGCGGGGGCTGTCCATGCCTGGGGCTAGTGGTGGCAGCTGTGGCCTTCTCCCTCCTGCTGTTGCGCTGCTGTTCAGGGCCTGGGCAGAGTTAGAATGCAAGGGAGGGGCACAACTGGTTTGTTTTCATGCTTTGAGGAAACGTGGGGGTCCCCTATATTTGCTCTATGAAGGGCCTGAGTCTTCCTCCCCCTCTGCCCAGTGCCATGAGTGCTGCTGGCCTGGCTGCAGGAGGGGCGAGGCTCTGGGTCAGCCCTGCTCCTCTGGGCTGTGAGTAGTACCTGGTGGCAGCACAGGCTCTCTAGGGAGGGAGGCTGCAGCCTGAACTGTGGCCTCTGGGCTCGGCGCCTGCAGACATGCCAGGACAGTTGAGTCTGTTTGCTCCAGCACTCCCTGCCCGTCTTCTTTCCTCTTCTGGGTACTCAGAGACGTGCCTCGGGCTGGGGCAGCACCTTCCCCATGCCCAGGGCCAAGCACGGTACAGTACGGACACGCTCGACCCTGCTGCTGTTGGTGCTGGCGCCCCGGCGCCCTCTCCTCTCCTGCCACGCCGTGGCTTTCTCTGCAAGCGTTGCCTCCTTTGGTCTTTCTTGTGTTTGCGATTTTTATACGATGGAGATGAAATGTATTTTGCTCCTCGGGGGTCTGCATTGCCCCTGCAGCCCCTCTGCCAGATCTCACACACCATCAGTTCATGTTCCTGAAGCCTCTCCTTTCCCCTCTGCCCGCTGGAGTCAGCCTGTCCCCAGCAGCCTCCCTGGCCACTGCTTACCCTTCGCCCTGCCCTGCCCACTGGGTTTTATAAAAACACCACCAATCTCCTTGTTTTTATTTATAAACATAGTTTTATTGGACTCCTGCCTTGTGTCGTTTTGTTGTTGGTTTTCCCCACCCCCAGCCTCCTCTGCCCTGCCTTTTGCTCTAAAGCGAGATCCCGGCGGGATGCGGGCACTCTGTGCGGGTGTTCCAGCTTCCTCTTGCCGGGGTGCCGGAGACGGCTGCCATCTGAGCAAGCGCCGGGCGCGGCCTCCCGCTCACACTCCCTGCACAGCGGCCGCTCCCTCCATCACTGCGGGGAGAACCAGCGGCTGGTTCGCGGGCGGGCGCGGAGCAGCAAAGGCGGATGGGGCGGGGTGGGGATGTCTGTGCGCGGGGGCCAGCGAGAGCTCGGCGACAGGGCACGGCGCTCTGCGGCCGGGGCGCGCCCGCCATGCTGCCCTCCCGCGAGCGCGGACTACAACTCCCGG
>VXAU01004203.1:5129531-5158131 GCA_013399695.1 Formicarius rufipectus | reverse complement strand
GATCTAAAGATCCCAAAAAAGGACCCAAAAAAAGACCCCGTTATCGCACGTTGCCTGGGACTGAGGGAGCTTATTAAGCGCTTCTGTTGATGAGCTCTGTGCCGGCAGTACCTTTGTGGCAGCCCCTCGGTGCTGCACCGGGTGAGGGTGGGGACGAGGTCGGACTGTGTGTGGCACAGGAAGGCCGGCACCGATGCGTCGGGTCAGCCTGAGCAAAGGTTTTCTCAGTCAAGTCGGGCTGGAACTTCACCGAAAATTGTTTGCCTGTACTGCCGATCCAAACGTGAATTAGCTGGGTCATGGCTTGCACCCTCTGCTTTCTCCCTGGAAAATCTCCTGAGGCAGAACGCAGCGCTGCTGATGCTAAAATGCTTGTTCGGAGGCTTAAAGCAGCCTCCTGTCCAACTGCTCTCCTAGATGGGTTTCCATTTCCATTCTTCCCTGAGCTAGGATTCGGTAAAGCTGCAGGAAGCGCAGCCTGTGTTTGTTGCCGGGTACAGCTGACTTCTCTCCCCACTGGGAAATGACTTGCTTTTGATCTAGCCCTTCTCTCCATAAGCTGTGTGAGCCCATGATGTGTTTTCTGCTTGCTTTAGTATGACAAAGCTACTATCAAGTTTTAGCCTCAGGCAGCCAAAATCTGAGCCTGGAACTTTCCCAGGTAGGTGAGTCTGGATGGCTTCTGTGGCTCAGAAGTCTAGGTATTGCAGGCTTCTAACTGTATATGGGCTCATGTGGTGTCTGTTGGGCAACGTTTGCTTGAATGCTGTCAGAGCTGTAGCTACTGTTTTTTCCTACGGTGAAAGCTGTGTGTGTGTTCCTGTGAGTTTTGCTTGGAGGGACAATCTCAAATTTGAAGAGATGCTGCCAATCTGTCTACTTCCATATTTTTCCTGTCAGAAGGGAGGCATCACTCCTCTCTGTAGGGAATGCCATCTTACTGACATCTAGTGACAAAGATACCTGGTGTTCTTTGGGCTGCGGAGTGGCCATGTTCCAGGGAGAGCATTGGAGATGTCTCTGAAGGGTATCATGGCCGGCTGCTTCCTCCTCCTGAGTGAGAGAGCACGGTTCTGGCCCTTGGAGAATTGATTCCTGAGGCTGTGCAGGGCTACATCTTCAGTTCTTTTAGACACAGAGGACTGGAAATGCACCCCGGCTTGATATTATCTCAGTTGATTTCTTTGGAATTTTTTTGTGGAGCGAGAGCAATCACCAAACAAAATTGGCTTTGTAAAGAAACTTCCTGTGACCCTTAATTAAAGTTTTCTTGCCTCATCACTGCATAAAGAAATGGTAAAGCTAAGACTGTATTGCAGCATAATATCTTGCACTGGTTTTCTATGCTTATACTGCTGAAAGCCATTGGAGGCCTATTCTTAGGGTTAACTGGAGGATGAAGGGAAGTACAGCCTTTGGTTACAAAATGTAATTGGTCTGTAAGGCAGAGTCAGCTTCTCTCCTTTAGTGAGTGACCTGTGGAGTCAAAAGTTACTGGCAAGTCATGTATTATTTTGATCTTGGTGGGAGGTTGGCAGCTCAGCTAAAAGCTTGCAGGCAGAGGCACAGAATGCGAAATGCAGTTATCTACTCTCCAGTAATAGTAGAGAGAGATACACTGGCAAGTCAGGGTACCTAGAATATTAATGGTCTGTAGAATACAAGCTCTTACTCAAACTGCACTCTGTGCCTCTAACCTCTTCTATTAGAAGACAAATAGAGAGCAAGTCACTACTCAAGTTTCTAGCTCAATAGTGAAAAGCAAGCAGAAGTTGCTTCAGACTGACTTTAGAACTGCCTTGGTAGAACTGGTAGAAATAGAAGAAACCAGTGGGGCTCCTAAGGTTGGGCTCAAAATAAGGTGGAGAGGTGTGTTAAATTCTGTTCCTGTGATGTTTTACCAGTGTAAGGGAGTGGGAAATTTTTTCCTGTGTCAGTATCTGTCTCTTATTACTCCTCAGACTGGCTGCATGCAGTATGGCAGGCAGAGGTAGACTGTAGGAGGAGAACTTCATAAGAGAACGTGCTTCTCTTCCTGCCCACTGGCTATGGGGATTTATGGGATCGGGTTTAAAATAGGGACAGTTTCTCTGAAACTGATGGGTTTATCTCAGGAGCTCTTTAACTCAGGGTATGCCCCTTAAGTATATTATGCAGCCTGTCTTCCCCAGGGTGAAGTGATTGCAGCTACTCTTGTTTAAAACCAAGTGCAGCCCATGGCCTTCTGGAAAGTGACTAATGCAGCCCTCTAAGCAAAGCTTAGATGCTTGGATTAGCTGGTGGGGTGATGGCATAATTATGAACCTTAAGCCTTTTGGGTTGATACTGGCTAGCACTAGCCTGAAAGGATGGGTTTTCCCAATAACTACAGGTTGCCAGAGCATCCTGACTAATCCCCCTCCTGCTTCAACTGTTGTCCAACATCATAGTGATTTCTGGAATGCAGCAGTGGTTGCAGTTGGTGATTTGCCCTCAAGAGCTTCCATACATTTCTTCCTGGATGAGAACTCGAGCAGCTAATGTACCTTGAACTGCTTAGTTAGATAAGCTCATTAATGCACAGAAGTCTTACTTGCTGTTAAGTCAGAACCCAAACTGTCTTTTAATAGACTTCTAAAAGGGTTGGTTTCTTTACACCAGCTTATTCACTGACTTGTGATTGCTGTCTCCTGAATGTGCTCTGTAGATTCCTGGTTTTTTTTCAAAGTGATGTCTGTGCTGTGGGAAACTTCTAGCCCCTTAATGGGAGTGACAGAGCCTGAGTAGCTGGGTCATGGGCTCACTACTGATTGTCTTCTGTTTACTCATACGCTGTACTTGATGGCATAGGGAACTCGGTGAAGCTCATGGCCCTGTATCAGTGTGGGGCTGTGTACAAAATGGCTCTGCAGGTGAGCAGGAGTCCCCTCAGCTCTGCTTGTCCCACCTCAGTGGCTCGCTCTGTCAGTGACTGGTTTAAGGCAACTGTCAGACCATGTCACATGTTTATTTTCCCGACCTGTAGTGCCAGACTTTCCTGGAGAGTTCTGTCTGTGGTGAGAATAGCACCTGCACATCTGGGTTTGGAAAATGCAGCTGATCCCAAAGTCACCTCCTAAAATGAAAGGACAAATGTAGTCAGCACAATCAGGATGCTGCTGGTGCTCATCACATCTTGGGGCTCTTGGAGTGGTAATGTCAACCTGTAGTTATATTGTTAGGGGCAGCATAAGAACTCCTGTCCCTGCAATCAGGCTGCTCCTTAGCATTTATTCTTGAGCTGGCATGTCACCACTGCACCTCTAAAGAGAGGACACAGAGGATTTGCTGATCAGATGCCATGATAGCAGCCAGAGCTGGCTCAAGAGTGCCACAGCTTCTGCTGCTCTGGGCTTAGAAAAGCTGGCATGAAAGAATACAAACAACTGTATTTGTGCTTTCTTGAGGCAGAAATACCAATATACATCCTAAATTTATGCTGATTCTAGTACTGTTAGGCTGTAGACACATTACATTGATAATGACATTTCCTCCAGACAGTAACTCTTTTTGGGATGGAAGTAGTATTTCTTGCCTTGGACCTGAAGCTGCAGTTACTGCAGCTATGTTCCTCTTACCCCTGCAGAAAACTAAAAATTGACTGTTTTTCCTCAGCAATGAATTTGAGCAGATCAGCTTTTTGTTTTTCTTTGTTTTCATTTGTGCAAATACAGTTACAAAAAGTTCCAAAGCATGTGGTTGAATCTACCACTGTCCCTGCTGGTGCAGGGAAGGATTAATGCTTTACTTGGTGTTGTCTGAAAGATCTCAGGTTGTGAGACAAATGTACTGGAGAAAATAACTTCTTTGAATACCTGTGTTTCTGTTACTTAGGATAGAGGTTTGCTTTGTCTTTCATATCCTAATGAGTGGATGACTGATGCTGCAGTGGTGTCTTGTTACTGCTGTGGTACTGTGACTTCTCAAGTAGAGAGACCATGGGATGCTAATGCATTAGATAGAAACTGGGGAATTGGTAGGTACTGTGTACTGTGGTTTCTGGAAGACTTGCTGCAGATACAAACTGCTGGAGAGGGAATAAACTTTACTGGTTGGTTGATTCCTTACGTGTGCCTTGTTTAGTCTAAGAAAGCTCTGTTCTGCATGTTGTTCATTTTTCTACAGCTATTCTAAGTCAGGATTGATGAAGAGGAAGGCTGGGCTCTAACATGCTGCAGGAGGGAGCAGCTGAATCTTGACTTGATAAATGCAGTATAGTGCATCGTCTCACTAGGTAGCTCCTAGTTCAGTGACTTGTTGCATTCCAGAACATGTGAATCCACTGACAGTCCAGCAGCGTGATCCTGCTGCCTGACCCTGTGCTCCTGACTACACCTGTGCATTCCAAGCGTGTGGCACCATGTAGGCCTGAAAGGGCAAAGTCTGGCTTTTGAAGAACCACCTGTTTTTAGATCAGACCTGAAAAACAGCGTTTTCCATCTATGATGCAATAAGGTGACAAAATTACGTTTTCAGGTAGTGTGCTTTGTTGAGTCTTTATCCTTCTGTGGACTCCTTTGGTTATGGTCTGCAGCTCACCTGCTGCAGACTGGCTTCTGGGGCTTCATCCAGCATGTTGTGATGATTTGAGATAGGGATTCACATCCCCTGCATGGTGAGAGCAGTGTGACATGATTTAAGTATGCTTGATTCTCAAGAAAGTACCTGTCACCATGTCAAGTCATTGTAGGTTCAGCTAATCCTGCTACTTTTCTGTTATGTAACTACTGAAATGCATTCAAATCTGCATCCCAGATGTTTGGGTTTATATATGTTCTCTTTTTTTTGTAGCTGACTGTCTTTATGTTGTAACTATGCCACAGTTGCTCTAAAGATAAATTTTAATGCTCTCATCTTCACTTGAGTACAGAGGTATTCTGGAAAGTCATTTCCATGTCATCTTAACTCCTGGTGGGTTTATAAGTTGTGTAAAAAAATGTGGTGTGTTTGTGATGTTTTTCATGATCCTTTTCTATTTATGGGTTGAAATGGAAGTATATGGGAATGCAAGCACTTGGCAGGAGAGTAGGAAGCATACTGAGCTTAGGTATTTGTAGGAGCTGCATTCAGATGTTAGATCTCATTCCTACTCTGGTAGCTGCTTGAAGAATGCAGAGTGTATTGGGAGAGGGCTGTTGTTCATAAATTAAGGTGATTAGTCACCAACTGATGAATTCAACATACATGTGGATTCTCTCTGTACCTTAACTACACTAAATCCATCCATACTGGAACTAGAAAACAAGACTGTAGCCACCAGTGTGGAGCGGGTCACCGTATGTTCAATCTGGTGAAATAGAAGGAGTGGAGCCGCAAAGGTCCAAAAATGCAGTTGATGGATCATTAACCCAAAGGCTTCAGCTAGTCATCCTGGTTTCCAGGCATTTGGTGATAAAACAGTTGAAGAAGTGGTGGGCTTTGCTCTTAAGCTGTGTTTGGCAGTGAGATATTAGGCTTAGGAGGCACAGAAGCAGTGTTGGGCAAACTCCCTAGAAAAGGCTTACTGTGGAGAGGAGCGGAATGAGTCATTGAGAGCTGATTGAGCAATACCTTCTGAGTCATGTTGCTAATACACAGCAAGCAGATGAACCCATCTTCTGTGGTGGATTTCTTATTCTGGGGCCTTCTGATTCCAGCAACCATGAGTCACTGAATGTCAGTCTCAATATAATTTAAACCCTATTCCCTGCAGTTCTTAACCACTGCAAGCTCTAGGATATTTCACTTCCAAAGCTAATCTATACATAAAACTATTAATTATTTTAAAATGTGGGGAAGATCATACCATGTCTGAACTGTACCACTAAAATCCTCATTCTAGTTTCAGTGTAACCTTGAAATAGTTGAAAGGAATATCTGCAAAACTTGCACTGAAGCACAAGGGAGGGTCAAAACAAAGCAGGCTTATTTTCACTGCAGCCACTTCAAGGATAACCATTGTCATCTTAAAGAGCCATTCTTCTTGCTAAGCTCTAAGCAACTTTCTTTTGCATAAGGCCCTTTGTATAGTTTTCTCCTCTGTTCATAGATCTCTGGGCTTGTCATTTCACCTCTTGAGTTTCCAACTGTGTGGACATGCTTCCATGTGCTGACGGAAGTATTCTGTATTGGAGAAGGGAGTGTAGTCACTCTGATGTTACATCTCGAAGGGATGTAATGCAAGGCTTGAGCAAAAGACTGGAATGTTGTCCATGCTCCCTGAACTCCCATAGTGGGCAAACTTGGTGAAGGCTGATGGAAAGCAGTGCTGCACCAAACCAAACTTTCTGTAAGCTGTGTTGATGCTGTTGTGTTCTGTATGCTTGTGAATGCTTGGAAATCTTCAAAATGCTGAACTGTGAAGTCAAGCAGAGCAAGGGAGATCTACCTATAATTGTGTTAAATATCTTGTGCTCCTTGATCCCTCACACCATTAGATGGGAGTGCAGCAAGAGGTTTATACTGCATGTGTCCTTCAGCTACTACAGAGGCCCAGTTGATAGCTGGTGCAGTTGGGTTAGTCATCTAAAATTTTCTCCTTGTATTGACCATTTTTAGCCTGTGTGACTTTGCTGGTACCTGGAAACACTTTACCAATTGTTTGACACTAATCAAGTTAGGTAAATTGCACTTAAATGTGAATTCAGGTTTAATTTGTAGAACTGTAGTGTTGTGGTTTTTTTCAGGCTTGAGGAGAATGGTAACTGTTATGGAGGCAGACTGCTGCTATATGTGAAATATGTGAAATAATGCTGGTGTATGTGTCTCAAGTATATTTCTGCTGGTAGGTTGCCACTATAAAACAAACTGGCAGAATGGTCCTGATCCTGTGGCTAAATGTGTAGTAAGGTAGAGTACCACCTCAGATGTTAACCAGGGGCTCTTGTAGCACAGAACCAGTCCCTTCTGACTCTGAGCAAGTTCAGTGTTGAGTTGCTTTGCCAGTGTAGCACAGTCAACACTCATCATCTGGTTGGTGGCAGATCTCTGTGTACTTCTTATTTTGTAACAAGCAAGGATGTGCAATAAGAGCACTCCTAGTCAGTAGTTGTTGTGGGGATGTGTGTATATGTACGAGGGTATTCAGAGTACTAAGGGCACAGTAGATCAAAGAGGTGCAGATGGGTCTATAAAATGGCACCCTTAATTCTAGATACACAGTTGTACAATGCTGCATATAGAAGGTGGGTGGATAATGGAGCAAAAGCAATTCTAGCAGGACTTAATTAACTTGGAGACTGAATTCAGTGTGGTCTTGGAGTTAGGATAAATGATGAGATAGTTAGCTTCTTCTTGAGTGGTGTTTTGAACATGTAAGTCAAATAACAAGACACACTAGGAAAGGATCAAAGCAGTGTATGTATAGTTGTCATGTTGTCTTTATTGTGCTTTGCTTACATCTTGCATAACTCTGCAGTTTTGTGTTCACTTCCGAAGCAAAGTATTTAGAGGAAGGTACTGAGAAGGACAAAAGCACAAAACAATTTCCCTGCAAAGAGCAACTGAATAAGGTGGGAACATCTCATTCTAGGAAAGGGGTAATGTAGGCAGTGGAGGAGATTTGCAAAATCCTAGAGTACAGGGGCTAGTTCATAATTGTTTCTTCCTGCACTTGAACTGGAGGCCATTAAACAAAGCAAGCTGAAGAAAGAAAAAGCAGGCTTAAAACTAAAAGAAGGATGTTTTGTACAGTGATTATAAAAAACCTGTAATGTGTCTTGTTGGTTGTTTGGTTTGTTTTTGCCCTTGGATGTGTCTGATGAGAGAAAACTGGGCAAATATTTTTAAGACATCTGTTGAGAGTTCTAAAATAAAAGAAACATTGCAGGGGGATCTCATGGGGAGTGTTTTCATGGCCTGTCCTCACTGTTACCTGAGTCCCTTCTTTGATGACATTGGAGACAACACACTGACCTAACAGTTCTGCAGTATCAACCAATGCAACTCTTAAATGTACCGGTGAAGCTGGAGCCAGGAGCTAACTGTGCATGGGAAGTTTGAAGCTTGAACTCTGCTCCCAGTGTATTTTGTGTAAGGAAGGAGCCTAGAATTTTACTGCATTGAAGAATTTTTTAATAGACTAAAAGCTCTCGAATCATGCTGTATCTGCTCTCCATCTAACATATTCTTACTAACATAAAAGATGAAGCAGTTGGCTCTGCTGCCTAGTACTGTGATGCAATTAAAAGTGCTGATTTATTTTTTGCCTCTAACTTCAGTGAAGCTATTACAGAATATGTTCTAACCTAACATGAGAAAGCATAGCCTCATTGTCTCAGTCAACACGTAGAGATTGTCAATCTTCCTAAGAGAAGGCTTTTAATTTCCGGCACTAAGCTTGATCAGCAGTCTTCTACATGTTTTATAGTAATGTAGCAAATATTGAAATCAAGGCTTTTTTCAGAGAGTGATTGGCTTGTCATGCTTGCAGGAGGTTATATCTTGTATATGCTGCATGTCTGATCCTGTTACTCATCAAAGCAGATGTTTCCTTTATGCTAAAAATAGTGAAACAAATAACTTAAGCAGCATTAAAACCCAATAGGGAGATTATTTTTTTTTAAGACTAGGATGTGCTTTCTAGGATTCGTCTCGAAAGGGTTTGTAAGATTCTTATGATCCAGCTTTGATCAGTTGCATAAGCTTCCAGGAAGCTATTCTATACAATGCAAGTCTTAAAGGGGATGCAGGAACTCTTTCTCAACTTTGATTGTAATAGTCCATATGTGAATGTAGAAGCCAGCACTGTAGCAGCCTGAAAACACATCCTCATTTCTTTTCTAGAATGAAAATACTAGTAAGTAGGAAAGAATTTCATAGACTGGGCAACAAGTTGCTTTCACTGTCATAATGGTTCTTATTTTTTTCATCATGACCTTTCAAGTGTTTGCTGAGATACAGCTTCAGCATTTGCCAGACTTGTTAGGCAACTGTAATCTATTCTCCATGTTTTGGGTTCCAGCACTGCAGGTTGTCTCTCAGTGGCCTCCTTGTGCCTGTTAGGGCTGTGTGAGCTTTGTGTAAGTAGTTGTGAGTCTGTGGTACAGCCACTTCCTTAAATCTGAGGCAGTGGTTTTGTTCTGTTAACCAGCAGGATTGTCTTATCTTGTGGTGTGGGTATGCTGGCCTTGCTGCCTCTGCACTGTGTAGCCTTTGCCCCTCCGTGGGACAGCAGCCACAGGCGGCTTTTCCCACTCTGTGACTACATGGAAATCTTGGACTGTGTGGTGCCTCTGTCTTAATAGGTATGGTTACAGAGACTTATCCTGAAAATAAATTAAGTACTTGTAACCTGAAGTGTTGTAAAGTGTTAGTTATGGGAATGGAAGAAAAACTTATTTGAAAAACTCTTCTGTGCTAGATGGTGTCTTGAACATCAAAAAATGCTGATGGCAATGCCATGTGAAGCTACTGACAAAGTGGCAGGAGGCAGCCTGTTAGTCGCCAGAGACACTTGACCAGCAGAATGTGGAAGTAAAAGCCAGAAAGCTCTTGATGGAGCTTTGGGAAAGCTGTTTGTCTCTTTCTCACTATTTTGACTTAAAAAGTGACTTTTTGGTTCTTTTTTTTCCTTCTAATGAGCAGAAGCAGCCATCTGGAAAACGAAGACCCACAGCGGAAAAGTATGAGTAATATCACTCTCTGAGGACTAACAAGATATAGCTAAAAAGTTTTGTGTAAAGGCTTAAGAAATTAAAAGTTTCTTTTTTGTCTTTCTAAAATTAAAAGTAGTGGCTGCACTGTAAACCTTGGCTTAGCACAGAACTCACATCTGCAGTAGTTCCTTCCAACAGGCAGCTACTTTAGTTTATTGATTGTAACTTCTGGAGGATATGTTACTCTTGATAATCCAAAAGTCACTTTGTCCCTCTGGTATGTGTATTGCTTTTGTATTTTATTTTTTTCCCGACCTTTGACATGATTCACAGTTGGGTCACTTTAACTTCCTTGTTGCAGTGTTCCCGAACATACACATATCTGTTCACTGTCAGCATCTCTCTCTAGGCTGGCCTCTCCCTATCATTTCCACCCAGCCCAGACAAGTGGGTGTAGGCTAACCCACCCAAACAGCAGTATGGAGATGGTTGTTATCCAATGCTTTACAGTGCCAAAGCTGAGAAGTACCTATGTGCTCATCCCAAGGCCTGCCCTGTCACAGCTGTAGGGCTCTTCTTGGGACTAAGGCAACCAAGCAGTTGCTGCTGTGGGTGTTATTACTTGGGCCTAAGTGAATTGAAGGGCATATGACTTCAGGAATTGGATCTGGTAAAGTATCTGTCTTCTGCATCAATAATATCTGCCAGCTTTGTAGCTCTTTCAAAAACAATCTTCCTTTGAAAAAAGAGTAGATTAACAGTTTAAGAGTAACTTCTGAGGCACAATCCCCAAATTCATGTGGGTCATGGCTTAATCTCCCATTCCAGTGGTACCTTTTGGCAAATTACTCTCAGTTTGGATTCTGAACTGTGACTTGGTACAGCTGGTAGGGATTAGCAAAGGCTCTTAAATTGATGTGTCAAAACTGTGTAAAAGTGGTAATAAACAGAGGTATACTTGCTGTACAGTCACAGGCTTGGTGGCATCTAAAACATTAGTGTGAACTGTGTTCAAAAAAATCTATGAATCATGTCTGATTTGTGCCTCAGTCTTTGGGGAGATACTTTATGGTAGAAATAAAGGGTCTTTGATTTGTTTGTAGTTCCAGACCTGTGTTTTTTTTTCACATTCAAGGTATATGCCTTCTAATACTTGGGCCTTGATCTGCCCATGCCAATTTTTAGAATGAGAAGTAAGCCTGCATCTATTTCAGTGCCAGTTTTAAGCTTCAGTCCTGGCTACAAATTGTTGCTGTGCAGCCTACTGATTGATATATGCACTCTCTTGCACCAGGTATTAATCAACATGGGAAGTGAAGACTAAAGTTCCATCATGATTGGAGGCTTATTCATCTATAATCACAAAGGAGAGGTTTTAATCTCTCGAGTCTACCGGGATGACATTGGGTAAGTGCTTCCTGTTGCATCCTTGGTCTTTGCATTTCTGTCTCATTTTAATGCAGTAAACAACCCGGAGCTGCTTTGTTCTGCATTAGCTGTGCATGCATGTAAGACTGCAACTCAACTTGCTGCTCTAGGCTTAGTTAAGGGGGGGAAAAAGAAAAAAAAAATATGTTTGAGCCCTGGTCACCTACAGTAAAGAATGGCCTGCAGTCAAATTTGAGACTGTCTTTTGGATGGTAGAGATCTGGCCATTATTCCAAATGCTTCAGCAACATGGACTGCCACTGTGGGAGTCTACCTTGGTGTAATGATTAAAACTTTACAAGAGCAGTAGTGTGGGAACTGTCTGTCACATAGAATTGGTTTCAGACACTGAAGTCTAACATCGAGTACAGGCATGCAGGAGACTGTCTGTGGTCTTGGAAAGTTTCATCTGCAACCAGTCTCATAGTAACCATGGCTGTACTGAGGCTGGCATTCTGTCCTCCAGCTTTGTATGACAACCTTCTATCTGAAACGCTGACATTCATTGAATAATTGAAGTTGTGAGAAGAACTGAAAACCTTCAGTAGATTTTAGGTGTCTTGTTCGCTTCACACATGTGTTACGATGCTGACTTAGACCAGATCTGTGCAATCCTTAGGCTGCTAGTTCCCAGAAGGGATCTTACTTTATGTGTGATGTTTGGAGGCAGTGGATAGTGCTATAAGGAACCCAGTACCCAGTGACGATGCTGCTTGGGCTGAAAACTTTAAGCGTTTTTTGCACAACTGTACTCTTCCAAGTGGATTTTCATTAATGTCAGGCATTAGGTGGAAGTTAGCAGAGTTAAGACATAGCCAGTGGAAGCAGAGCAGTGTTAGGTGTTAATTCAGTGTCCAGTGAGAAGGATCCTTTGGGCCAGTTTAGGAAAAAAATAGTTTGTACTAGGTCTTCACAATGACTAGTGGTACGGTGTGCTGTGAAATAACTCTCTGCCATAAATTACAAAAAACTGTCAAGCCAGTCTGCCTCCAGATTGGTCTGGTCTGAAGAGTGTGTCCCTTCTGGTTATGGATTGTCTAATGCAGGTTAGAATTTGAGGTAGAACTAATAGCTAGTCAAGCCTTGTACTGTTTCATTGAGGGAGGAGTAGTCAACACAGTGTAATGAGGCTTCACCTAATGAGCTTTTAAGTCTCTTGGCTTGTTCTAGGTCAGGTAAGGCAAAGTAGCTGTTCTGAGGTTGACAGAGTTATCCCAGGACTTCCACACACATAGCTGAACCAATGGAGCATTGTATTTCTCAAGCAGAAAGCCAGTGGCTATGAAGTTTTGCCTCTTCTCTACTGTACAAATTCATTTCAGTCTTCAGTACTTGTTAGCTGAAGCTCTTCAGCTAACATGACATGTCTGACCTTGTAAAGGTGGTATCACAGCGAGTGAGCCAAGCCAGTGTGGATTATAGGTAAATTTTGAGAATGTTTCATGTGAGGACTAGAGACACTTCTACAGCATCTGGCAAAAATATTTTTTTTGTGGTTTGCAAACTTGAAATACTTAAGATTATCCTCAAAGTGCAAAGTGATGTTTATTCAAGAAGGCCTTTTAATTTAAATGGCATTCTGGCTGTGGAGGTGTAAACTGGGGAGCAAAGCAGTTACTTCTAATGTGATCTTCTGTTGGTTTTTATCTTGGCTCATTTCTCTTACAAAGTGAGTGCCTTATGTTAAGGATGTGATAAAGTACTTCCTGCTGGCTGGCCAGACAAAACTAGAAAATGGGATTTCCTGCTGATCCTATCCTAACTTTTTCACTTGGCAAAGGGTGACAAAAATATTCCAGTGTTTTCTCTAGGACTTGAAGAATTGATGTTCCCTTGTGTGAAATCATCTGTTCAGTTCCTGTGAAAGTGTCAGTCTTGTGACTTCAGTGGAGCTAGTGCTGGCTGTTTAACCAAGCTTGCTCCCCAGGGTGTTGAATTCCTTCTCAAACCGGCGTTCAAAGCTGTTTGGAATTTTTTTAAACATGTAGCCTTACAGAATAAGTTGCCGTAACATGGTTATGTCTCTCAGTTACATGGTTACAGCACAGGAGCAATCTTACCATTTCCTAGCCTGAACATTAGCATCAATGCCAGGTCTACTTAAAAGCTTTTAGTATCCTAAGCTTCAGCAGGAGGTAGGGAATAGCCATGATACTGTAGCTTGTAAGCCTTTGGCATTCTGAATCCTCAACCTCAGTGTTGGGACATACTAAAAGGTCATCTGCGGTTATGAGAATATTTCTCCTTGCACAGGTTAAGGGCCTAAAAAAGCACACACTACCTCAGATGTAATGAGCAAAGTGACAAACAATGAGAAAATCCTTCTTCTGACTTTGTTAAAGGCAGAAGTACCACAAAACTTGAACTTTCTTTGCTTGCAACTTAGAATGGCTTTGGTGCATGTAGCACGTCTGTCCATACAGCAGCTAGCTGCATGTATAAGCAGCTTTATTTAAAAAAAAAAGGCAAAATGCCATGCATTTAATTCAGGATACCATGGAGGCTCTACTATGATTTTCTAAGTGCCTTGTTCTTCAGTGACTTAGTCGTTGGGGAACCTCCCTGCATTTAAGAATGCAGCTATGTAATACAAATTGAGCTGTTTAAAACTGAGCAGCTTACATGAAAAACTGCATGCACTTTAAATGTAATAGGTGTTTGGTTTCTGAGCTTCTAATACATCACGTCGGCTTCATGGCTCTTGATTCTTAAGCAAAAAGTGCAAGCTGGATAGAGCAGTGTCTGAATCTGCAGGATGTGCCGTATCTCTCCAAATGTGCTCCAGCTCTATCAAATTTGCTGTATTTCCTGTTGGCTGGACCAAACCAGAAAGCATCAACCCAAAGAGCTTCAAATGAGTAGTACTGTCACAGAAATTCCCACCCAGACATGTAGCCCTGTTCTGAGGCAGACTGGGAAGAAGATACTTGATACCCTGCAGTCCCCACGAGATGCCTCTGATTGAGGCTTTGGGGTTTTTCCTCTCCAAGGCCTGCTACCTATATTAGCAGAGCTGACTGGGTATCAGGTGCAACTCATCTGGACTAAATGCCCAGTTAGCCCTGAAATTCAGCCAAACAAGTCTGTCCACACTGACAGCCTCACCAAGGCATGTTGGTGTTGTACCTTGCAAGGGCTTCATTGCTGCCATAGCTTGTTACTGTCCATCCAATACCACCTTGGCCTTTTGTGCCCAGGAGCAGGGGGAGGGGGTGCTGTTTGGTCTCTTCTTATCTCTTTGGATTCATTGTGCCTTGTGTGTGTGTTTCTAACCCTTTCTCTTGTTGCTGTCACTCCTCCTTTCTCCGCTGGCGCCATTTCTGTCCATCCCATCTCATTGGCTGCTGTAGCAATAGGTAAGAGACGCGTGGCAGGCCACCACTGGCACTGCACAGTGGGCACCTGGTGTGCTAGAAAAGCCTCCCTGACCTGAGGCTTCTCCTCTCGTGTGCACCAGTCTGATTACTGGTTCTGGTTCTTCATCTAGAGGGTTAGAACTTGAGGCTGGGAGGGCTAATGTTCCAGAACAAGCTGAACTTTGTTTACAAGGCTTACTGGAGGGGAGGATTTGGGCTTTTAGATACTGATACTTTATAGTAGATTAAATTACTCTCTTATGGAGAAACTCAAGTAGAAATGAAATATTAGTTTAACTCAAACTTGGAAATCTTCTGGAGCAATAAAATATGATAAGTATTTGAAAGCCAGAATTTTTCTTATGGGGGAGCATGTTTACTGAAGAAACTTCTGCATATGTCCCCAGACATTCAAGGAGCAAACACCTGCTGTGGTAGCATATGTTTCTTTGAATATGCTTTGTTTTGAAACTTGGAACTGTCTGTTGAATTGTTGACAACTCTCAGTGCTTACAAGCATTTGTATGCCTGTGTCCTTGCTTGTAAGGATAATATTACTGTCTGTTCTCAAACATGGTTCTGTATAATCAGTACCATGGCCTTGATGCTGCAGTTAGACCCCCTGTTCTACAGTGTCTGAGAGAATGAGTAATAAAGCATAACTAGATGAGTCTTGGCTTGGTATGTGAACTGTTGCTTTAAGTCCTAAATTGTCATATAAAGCACCTGGACTTCCTTCCTGTATTTTCAGGATTGGTGGACTTTAAGTTAATTTGGGAAGTTTATCCTGATTTGTATTTATGGGGTAAGGAAACTGTAGTGTGAAGAACTGGCATCCAGAATGCCTCAGAATCCCTGCTTTGCCAGGAGGGTTTTTTTCCCTGTTGCTAGTGCATAGACAGTTTGGGTCCAAAGATGGCAGCAGTTTGCACAGCAGCTTTTCAGCACTGCTCAGAACCCTTGACCATAAATGGTCCTGGACTACGCAGTGCTGCCGGCACGTTGCACTGTGGGGATCCTAAGTCCATATTCAAGACGCCTGTTCTGAAGCCAAGTAGGCCTGAGGTGATGTGTAACTGGAAAGCCAATGGTGCTCCTAATCCTCCTACTGCTTTGAGCCTGTCCTTCAGAGTGTGTGGGGTATGGAGGTGAGGTGTATCTGAGAACTAAAACTCCCTTTTTGGGGATACCTGGGCACTGACACCTGTTGGGTGACTTGGGCAGGTTTTGCTCTTTTTTCCTCCATGGTATGTCTAGGAAGAACTGCCATTGACACATATATTGTGAGACTACTGCTTGCTTTGGGACAAGAGTACGAAGACCTGAGCATGCAGTGTAGACAGTAACTAGGTCTTTGGTCAAAGCTGGACTGTTCAAGCCATAAGCTGCTAATGTGTTTGTTCCAGCTGTGGCAATCAGTTTGGAGGGCTGTCAAAATTAATTGAAGGAAAGATTCTTTTGGGTTAGCTTCTCCTTCTGACTACAGTTATACTGTAATCCAGAGCTCTCTACAGACCAGTAGTGCACTCTCTCCTTTAGTTTGTGCAGACATTAGTGTCTTAACTCTGCTCAGAGCCTTGACTTGTCCCTCTTAAGAGACATCCCCAGGCACCCTTCTTAGATGAGCTTGGTGTATGTAGTTCAGTGTCTGACTGTACCCGCATAAGCAGAACTGTGCAGCCGGCTGGTGTTCATGGTCACAGCACTGACTTGCCTCTGGTGGTGGTCTCCTAGGCGGAATGCCGTCGACGCCTTCCGCGTCAATGTCATCCACGCACGGCAGCAGGTACGCTCGCCTGTCACCAACATTGCCCGCACGAGTTTCTTCCATGTCAAGCGCTCGAACATCTGGCTCGCTGCTGTCACCAAGCAGAATGTCAACGCTGCCATGGTGTTCGAGTTTCTTTACAAGATGTGTGACGTGATGACTGCCTACTTTGGGAAGATCAGTGAGGAGAACATAAAGAACAACTTTGTGCTGATCTATGAGCTGCTGGATGGTGAGATGTTTCCCTTATCTGCTATGGGATATTGCACTTGGTCATTTTAAAATCATTAGCTTAATTTGATGTAGTAATAATCCTTGAAGTATTTTGAACGTGAGTTCAGAATTACTGGTTCTGCTTTCTAATGCCACCTGTACTGCAAGCGTGGATGCTACATCGAGCCCATAGCCTTGTGCTGATTGTGGCTCACTTCCCCGATGTGTTGGGAGCTGTGCCCTTGTGTAGCTGAGGCAGCTAGTAAGGGAGCCCAGCTTCTGAGGAGATCCTGTGTAGCTGTCATGCTGTCTTTACACTGAGGTATATAGAGGACTATCAGTAGCGCCTTCAAGACCAGCTAGTGCCGAAGTGTCTCTAGCACTATATGGTAGCAGTCACCTCAGGTTGCAGTTGGTTACCCCTAGTGGATTACCTTTTGGGCTCAGTCCTCATCAGAAGGAAATCAATAAAACCCAACCTGCTCTGTCCCAGCCCTACCTCCCCCAGTGATACAGCTCCAAATCTCACACAGATTAATAATAGTGTCCCTTCAGCTGCTTGTGATATGAGCCTGCCTGTGGAGATTGCCCTTGAGTTGTCCCTGTTTTGTATAACATGAGCATGTTGTATTAGTTATGTGTCAATTTATTTTCTAGACAAAGTACCGCTTATGTGTGTCCTGAGATTCTTAATCAGGGGTCACAGTGACTGATGTTTTCTTTGTTATCTCAGGGCAGACCAAGAGACTTCTGTTTCTCTGCTTTGGTCAATCAGTGCTATCTCCTGGTAGGCACAGTGAGATCAGACCTCCCTGTGTGATGTTACTCAATATCATAGTAGTGGTCTTCATTGTAGATCTCTTCTGGGTTGTTCTTTTCCTCTTTCAGGGCAGTAGGTGTTAAGTGCACTGTCTGTAGTTAACAACTTTTTCCCCTCCCACACTGATCATCCTGCAGTGCCACTACTCATCTGTTGCTTTGGGTTTTATTACATCTTCATAAGAACAACACAACCTAAAAAA
Organism: Formicarius rufipectus; assembly: GCA_013399695.1. Taxonomy (NCBI): domain Eukaryota; kingdom Metazoa; phylum Chordata; class Aves; order Passeriformes; family Formicariidae; genus Formicarius; species Formicarius rufipectus. The sequence continues at coordinate 5,140,751 of VXAU01004203.1, read as the reverse complement.
TAGTGCTGCAAAGTTAGATTGCACTGCTCTTGGATAAACCCTCTTTATTGTCCCTTGGTTGTTTTTGGAAAAACTGCTCAGTGTGCCCTGTGCTGGACTAGTTGATCTTGAGTCCTGAAGTGCAGTTATATTTTAAGAACCAGCAAATTCATCAGTTGGACAGATTTCCATCACCCCACCTGTCTAACTTATTGCCAAGGTAACTCAATATAGTTGAGAATGTTTTTTTTCTCTTAGAAAGAATTACATAGCAACTTACACAGAAATTCAGTGTGTAAGCGGTGTCTGTGCACTAACTGGCTCTCTTCTTACAAGAATGCTTAGCATAGTTGGTATGTTTATACTTTGCACCTCTGAACTAACCTTCTTTTGCCCTTCTGTAGAAATCCTGGACTTTGGCTATCCTCAGAACTCTGAAACAGGGGCCCTGAAGACTTTCATCACTCAGCAAGGCATCAAGAGTCAGGTAATCAGAGGAATTTGGGGTACAGCACTGCTCTGCTGGTTATTTTTCTGCTAAGCCTGTTCAAGAGAGTACCATCTTAATTGCCATCTAACCATTTGACCTGTACTGAAGGAAGGTGACCGAGTAGACTGACCCTGTCGTATGTGTAACTCAGCAGCACCTTGTTCAGGTGTCCCTGGTCTGTGTGAGCTCATGTCTCCTGACACATGATAAGATGAAGGAGGAAGGGCCCAGAGCTAGGATAATGCCAGTCCCTTACATGTGAATGATTGCTGGCTTCAGGCTCTGCGCTGTGTCAGCTCCTGACAGAGGATAAACAAATCTACCTGCTGAACCAGAAATAGCTCTTTTGTGTGTGAATCCGACTGAGCAGGTCTGTTCTCCACCAGACTTCAGTCCATTGAGCTGTCAGGCTTTCATGCTGTAATGAAGTATTCTTCAGCCTTGTGAATCTTGCTGTCAGTCAGGAAGCTGATGTTGGTCTCTTGGTGCCTGTAACATCCTTACAGATCAGCATCAGTACAGCCTGAGTTTCTCATGTTAGAGATGAGAATCTCTGCTTTGCATTTAGCATAGTATTAGCCCTTGCATCAAAGTTTACATGGAGGTAAAAGATAAAGGGCATCTTGCTAAAAAGACACTTAAGTTGGACTGGTTTTGGGAATGTGTTTGAACTAGTTCGAAACCTACTTCAGGCTACAGCCCTCAAAACTAGACTTCCTATCTTGGAAGTTCATGTTCAACCTCTGAATCCAAAGGACACTTACAGTATGTTTTTCATATCCCCAAGGAATATTATTCATCTTGTCCACCTAAGACGACTATTCAAGTTCAATAATGAGGACTTAGTCTAAAATTCAGTCCTCTCCCCTGTCTAGCAGTGAGTCAGAAAAAAAAGCTGTGAGACTGTACTGAAGCAGTCTGTGGCGGAGTAAAACTTCAACCGCAGATACAAACAGAAGCAAAGTGCTAAACAATAGCCTGCATGGTGACTGTTCTTGTTTAGGATAAATAGAGGTCAAAGTCTGTGGAGGCTCTGAGTCAACTCAGTTCATCATCACTGACTTAATGAGAACTGCTTAAACTTCTAATTTAGTAGCAAGACTAGCTGCATTTGAAGAAGAGATGAGAGAGAAGCTGCTCCTGAGCAGCCTATTTCCTGCTAGAAGAGCAAACTGTTTTGCAAGAGGGCCAGATGTGAGTGCATCCGGTCTGAGTCCCCATCATGAGCCCTACTGTAAATCTTTCTAGCCTTCTGCAGTCTGACAGTTTGGGCAGTCAGCACTGAAGATGGCTGAGTCAGCTCCTGTTCCTAGGAAAACTCAAAACTAGCCACCACCCTCATTTCCCTTCCTTGCTCTTTTTTGCTTTTGTCTGACAAACTCTTGTGCTACTTGTGTGCAAACCACTGTCACAGCATCGTGCTTCATTCCTTACAAAGAGAAGTTTGGATTTCAGCATTACATAAGTAAGCGGTTCTTCTGCTCGATGTTGGAATTTTGTGTGGTCCAGTTCAAAAAGCAGAAGTGATCCATTGCAGACACAACATGTCAAGGGCAATGGTGGAAACAGTACTTGCTGTGTTTCCTTGTCAGCTCTCTACTCTGGTACATCAAACTTTCATCTCCTCATTGACTTGGAGCCAGCTTTCACACTAAAATCTGGGACTGGGTGGCCTGCCATCTGTGCTCCCTATCTGCATATTTCCTGGTGGTGCTTTCCTTGGACTTGTGTCCTGCAGATTTTAAGCACCAAAATCTAGTTATGGCAGACTTTACAAACTCAACTTTTTTACTTTATTCTCAGTGAAAGATTTAAGGCATACTGAACTGCTGTGCTCTGAGTGCCAGCATGCATGGCTACAGTGGTCTTTCCAGGGCGGGTGATCTTGGAATACAAGATCTGCTTTATTTTCTTTGACAGTGCATCTGATATTGCTGCTACATTGCTTACCAAGGAAATAGCCCTGTGCTCTGGGAATGATGTGCCACACAGGTTTTAAAAGTTGCTGGTGTGCTGCATGGTTTCACTTCTAGTCCCTACTCATAAAATAGCCCACTACTCAAATGGCAGGACTGCAGGCTATGCTAATGTCCTCTAGCAGAAGTGATGTAGGCTTGGGCTCGGGTATGTTTTTCCAGCACAGGCTAAACCTGCTGTTAGAGCTTGAGGTGGAGCTGGGTTTTGTGTACTGGTCTCACTCTTCAGATCCTATCTGCATCTGTCCAGACTTCATTAACTACATGTACGCTCTAAGTTTCTTCCCCTCCAAATGCTTTCTGGGAGTGTGAGTTTATCAACTTAGTTACAATGTTTCCCCAAACCTTAGGTGTACTATAGTGCTAAAATACCAGTGTTGCTTTCTAAAGTGAGCAGAGAGCTGCCACTTCCTGCAAGAGCCCAGGAAATCTGCTGGTAGCTATCTAACCTAGTCAACATGCTGACAACTGAGCACAGGGTAGGTATTCTTGGGCAATTTTAGCTGACTTACTTGTCCAGCTTTGGGAAGCACCTGCTCCTGAGAAATTTCAGGCCCTGGTGTCTTTAATGTCTCCCATAAGGAACACTCCTACTGGGTGATCTCTATCCAGTCGCTTTGCACAGTGGCCAGTAGAGGTTCATGGTACTGGTGCTGTTGCTGGAGATGAGTAGATCAGCACATGATCAGTGTCCCTTTAAAAGCCAGAGCACTGGTTATTAAATCTGGTCCTCTTCAGCCTGAACAAAACATTGAACAAGGCAGATAAGGAGGTGGGGGTTTTTTATCAGACAGACAAGGGAGGTTCTTTGTGTACTGCATTGAGCACTTGCCTAGGCAATTCCCAGGAGGATATAAAACTGTCTCTTAGATGATAGGATAATGGCTCTGCTTGCTCAGGGGGTGACCATGTCTGTACCAAGAGCATCTGTGAAGCCAAGGTGCTGCTGGTGTGAAGCTGAGATGTAGTGCCACCCTGTGGACCCAGTGTGAGACTGCTGCGGCAGAACCCACTTGTGTGTTGTGCAGTCATGGTGGTGGAAGGGCAGAATTAACAAGGATACGACTATACAGGACCCAGACTTAAGGTGCCTAGTACTTTACATAGTCTGGGCATCTATGCCATAGTAAATATCCAAGGCTTGCTTTAGAAATACCAACATGAGTCTGCTTTGCATAGGAACATTATTGTGAGTAGTATCTGGCCTGTCACTCCCTCTGCTGTACCTTGTATTTGTATTGTCCGTAATAGGCCAAGTCTCAAAAGCCATTTCACTGCTTGGAGTGCTGGGTTTCCTGCAGGGAGCTAAAGGTTAAAACTCCTCATCTTGTTTGTGCTAATTAGCTACCTAATTAACAAAGAGCTGACCTGCTTTTTTTCCTGTCCTCAGGTAGCCTTAAGCCTAATCTGCTTCTTTCTCCCTTCCTCCCTTCTCTTGCTACTGACCCGCTTGCGTGTTAACCCTGTCTACACTGCACTTGCTACTATACATCTACTTCTTGACTTTCTGCGTGTGACTTGACCACACTTGTAGCATCAGGTAGGACATCCCTCTGTACCTCTCAACACAACCCTTGGTGCTTTTTGGAGGCTTACAGCCTGGGTGCTGTTAGATGCATGTTAGGTTAGTGTTGGTATGTAATTCCAGTGACTGCAGTCATTAAGAAACAGGGTTTGGGGATTAGCTCCCTTGTGGCCCTGGGGTTTCGTGGTGGATAAGGGTGTGAACTGCCACACCAATCCATGTTAAGCTGCTTCTGTGCTTAACATGGATTGATGTGAGTCCGAGACATGATTTGAGTGCTATTGGTGGAGCCCATTCCTCCCTGCAGCTAGATGTAGCCTAATGGACTAGATAATAAAACAGGTGAAACTTTCCTGCTGTTGTTATGACCAGTTTTTTGTTAGCCATAGAATTCGATGTATTGAGAAGAGAATGATCAAATTATGTGAGGTGTGAAAGCACCTGTATCAAAGTGACAAAAACATTTATGTGAAATACATGGCAAGTGTTTGCTCTTAGATTTAGAGCAAAGTTTCTTAGTCTTTGAATTTATCTAGAGGTCTAAGATGTAATTTCTTTCCTCCAGACTAAGGAAGAGCAGTCCCAGATCACCAGCCAGGTGACTGGACAGATAGGATGGAGACGGGAAGGAATCAAATACCGTCGCAATGAACTCTTTCTTGATGTGCTGGAGAGTGTGAATCTCTTGATGTCCCCCCAGGGTAAGTAGGAGGTGTTGAGCTGGCATCCTTCTCCCCCTCAAGGTTTGTGAGTGGGGATCTTGTAACTGTTCTGAACTGTGATCTTCTCTAACCAGGTCAGGTTTTGAGTGCCCATGTCTCTGGCAGAGTGGTGATGAAGAGTTATCTGAGTGGAATGCCAGAGTGCAAGTTTGGCATGAATGACAAGATTGTCATTGAAAAACAGGGCAAAGGGACTGCGGATGAAACGGGGAAAAGGTAAGAGGTGTTGGACCTGGTGGCCACTTGCCACCAGGGGTTCTTGTGAAAGGGCAACCCTTAACAGCTTTTCTGATCTGCCAGACAGAAAGCTGTTTTTTTTTCCTTCCCTTCCTACATTACTGCTAACTTTTGGTAGATCAGTTGTCATGCAAGCTACCAGCCTGAGGGCCCCAGTACAGGTCTTAAAGTATTAAGATTCAAACATAGTCTTAAGTATAGAGTTCTTGCAGCTGGAAATACTTCCTCAAGATGGATTTTTCCTGAATCTGTATCTCTAGCAATCCTAGTCAGTGCAGACTAATAAGAGCAGGAGCAGTTTTCCCAAGAATCAGTGAAGGAACCCCTCTGACTATAGCCTGCTCTACTGGAGTGTTCCCACAAAGTAAAACAGCTGACATACTAACACTGGGTAAGCCCCTCATGCTTACAGGTGGTCAGTGGCTGTGTGGGTTGAAGGCACATCCTTTTGGAGAGCTCAGTTACCCCCCCTCCCACCTGCACCACAATCAGTACCCATACTGAAGCTAAAACAGCTCTTAGGCCTTTTCCAGCTTTCCTGATTGGGGTGAAGAGATAAAAGCAACAGGACTGCCACTTCTCACTAATCATTCGCAACTCATGTGTATTTCTCTTGGTTGTTTGTTTCTTTTTTTGCTGACCCCCAGTGAATTGGGAAGGTAGATAATCTGCTTCAGCTGTGTGTGCACTCTGCTCTCCCCCTGTCTCTTGCTTCGTGTGACTTGTGCATGTAACTTGGATCTCAGACACTTTCCGTGGTGGTTCCTGTAAACAGCTGAGCTGCTATTTGCCTTTTCTCTCAGAACCAAGCCAAGAGCTATCACTTCACTGTCACCTTTAAGCCATCTTTCCTCAACCTGAATTGAGCTAGTAAAATGGATGAGCCTGAGGTGGCTGATGAGCTCTGTGGGGATTTACTCTAGTGAAGATGTCAACTGCACAGGGCTCTGAAGAGAGTAACACTGTCCCAAAGTTACTGTGCCAAGTGCCTTTGCCTGTAAATGTACTACAATTTTTTTGAGTTGCAGAAGCAAGACAAGCAAGAACTTGTTAGGTGGTTGTGTCTGGTTGTGATTATACAGTGGGTAAGAACTTGGTGACGTTACTCTCCAGAAGCATTTAGTTACAGTGTAACCAAAAGGGACAGCTCCTGCCAGTTGGTTTTTGGCATCTGGCATGTGGGAAGGCCAACCCTGAGTAATGCTGCCTGAGACTTGGAACAGTGCTAGGCAGCAGGGCTTTCCCAGCAGTTTTCCAAAGAAACAGGAACTAGTTGGTTAACACTGGCTGTCATCTGGGCAACAGATCAGGAAAGACTAACTCTCGCTTGTGAAGCACAAACCACACCACTGGTTTGTGTAACTAGACAGCCAATCAGCCTGGGGTCAGCCTCCTCCTTTGAGCTGGTAATAGTGGTTCCTAATGGCTGAACCAGTGAGCCTGTAGTACTTACACAGTCTCGGCACACTTGCATGGTTGTCCTGTTGCTTCCAGCAGTTGAGGCAGCCAAGATATCACAGTGCTACACTGCTGCACCTTCTCTACACTGCTACCTCTTCTGTTGCTCCTGCCTTCACATCTGCTGGTCACTCTTGGTAGCTGGGGGATTTTGGCTGGCCTCAGGACCTGTATTGTAAGAGACTGGTACCCAGCACAAGTTCAGTGCCAGCAGGTTAGGCTGGTGTGCCTAGATGAATAAGTGGTAACTGTCCATCATGGTCTTGACAGTTCAGTTCAAAATCAAACCATGTGCTGGCAGTGTAGAAACGAACAGCTGTAAAGAGATTTCTGAACAGGGAGACCCTGAACCTGGCATTTCCTGGCTGTGTGGCAGTGAGATAGCTTTGTGGACAGGAAAGTGTTTTCTCTCTTTTGAACTGTACTGTGGGAAGACTTGGGCTGGCAGAGTTGCCTTTGCAGTACTCGGTGCTGCTGGCAGGCACACCCAAGGATTGTGTTGCTGGCTGTGACACAAGGATGCTCCTCTAAGCTCTCTCCTCTTTGGGGAGAGAAGGGAGAGAATTCTTTCTAACAAGCTTCCTGAAATAAGATTTTTGGGTGGTGAAACAAGGAAAGTCTGAGCCAAGAGGCTGCTGTCCCCTAAATCTCTCCCTGCTTCCCCGTTTCCTGGACACCTGCGATGGCAACGTGCTCGGTAGAGTAGTTCTGCCTGGACAAACGTTGACTGCACCAAGGTACCAGTGCTGCAATTTGCACTTGTTTAACTTTTGCCTTGTGTTTTTAGTGGCAAACAGTCAATTGCCATCGATGACTGCACTTTCCACCAGTGTGTAAGGCTCAGCAAGTTTGATTCCGAGAGGAGCATCAGCTTCATTCCACCAGATGGAGAATTTGAGCTCATGAGGTACTGTGGTGGGTGGGTGAACAGGCTGGTGTTGGCATCTGCTTGCTGCTACAGTCGGTGTTGCTGCTCCCAGGCAGACTTGCAGCCCTTGAGCACTTAAGAAATACACACTTACCGACTTCTTTTCAGAGAGGAATCTGTAGGGTGTCCCACAAATCCATCTGTTACAAATGTGGGTGAAGCCCAGCTGTGTAGTTTTCTTTGCCACAGTTGTAGTATTGGGTGTGGGTTTTCTTACCTTCTGAGTTTGCTGTAACATTTTTACTATTTAAAACTGGTGTCTTTGAACAGGGCCACGGGGTAGGAACCAGATACAAAACTTGAGACTCAATAAACCATTGCTGCCCTATGTCAGCACAGATTCTAGTGCTGCTTCCTTCTGGGGTGGTTCCGTTTTTGGCTGATGTTTCTAAGCTGTTTGCTGTGTGCAGAGACTGGCTCTTTAAGAAGGTGGTACAATTTGAGACCATGAGAGAGTTAACTCCTCAGAGTTCACTGTAGTTTCTATCCCTGCAGATACCGAACCACTAAGGACATTATCCTTCCCTTCCGTGTGATCCCACTGGTGCGGGAGGTGGGTCGGACCAAGCTGGAAGTGAAGGTGGTGATCAAATCAAATTTCAAACCTTCCTTGCTGGCCCAGAAAATAGAGGTAAGAGAATAAAAACCTGTGATTTCTTGTGCCTGGCAGTCATGCACTAGTTTCTATCTCCTGCAGCATAGTCTTCACAGATGAGTCTTCAAGGTTGTACAGGCCTAAAAGAGTGAGCTGAGTGTCCTACAGATGTGTGGTGCTGGCAGCTGTGCTGTGGGAGGGAGCTGCCATAGAGCAGGGCAGTGGAAGCTGTTTTCATTTGTACAGCAACCTTGGCATAGGCCTCATTTCCTGCAGCAACTGTTCACTGTTCATTGCTCAGCCACTATGAAAATTTCATGTTCTGTCTGCATGATCTGATGGTATGTCAGACAGGCAGCAGGCTGTGAGCTGTGTGAGACAGGCTAAGGATGGCTTTGCAGCTTAGTCCTCATCTGGAAAAGGCTTACTCCTGCAAGGCTGGGTTGTCTGTGTCCAGCCTGGCGTCCTTTCTGAGCTCATCTGCCCGACATTAGCCAGGTTTCCTGCAGCCTGGAGGACTCTGCCCTGTTCTTTACTGACTGTTGTGGATTATGCAAGTGTGTTTGAACCTTTACTTCAAAGCAAGAAACTGGAGAGCTAGACTAGGATGTCTTGTGATAGCTGGGCCCTAGGATGGGAGAGAAAAGGCCAAGGGTCCTGGACAGGCAGTCTGAGACTGCAGAGTGTCTAGTCTGCAGTCTCCTTGCCTTGCTCACCAGACTCTGCCTTCTAGGTCCGGATCCCAACGCCACTCAATACCAGTGGAGTGCAAGTCATCTGTATGAAAGGGAAGGCAAAGTACAAGGCCAGTGAGAATGCCATTGTCTGGAAGTAAGTGAGCATGTTGGGGCTGGGCAGGGCTTGGGGGGCAGAGTCTCTTCAGTGTTCCTGTCTGCCTTGAGCATACATAGCAAAGGGGAGAATGAACTCTGGCACCTTCTTCTCACTTCTGGGTTTTGTCTGATAGGATAAAACGTATGGCTGGAATGAAGGAATCCCAGATCAGTGCGGAGATTGAACTACTGCCCACCAATGACAAGAAGAAGTGGGCTCGGCCTCCCATCTCCATGAACTTTGAGGTGAGCCCCAGTCTGCCTTCCAGGGTGCACCTAACCTCAGAGAAGCTTAGCCAGTCCCTTTTAGGAGTTACACAGGTTTGAGTGTTCCCTGTCTCACGCTGACAGGTGACTCTTTCTAGCATGAGGCCAGCCCCATGGGAAAGCTAATGGAAGAAAATTGCCCTTAGAGCCACTGGAGTCTGACACCATGCATGCAGGAAGTAGGGAAGGGAACAGTGGCTTTTGGTGTCCATTTCTAGATGCATAACCCAGGGATCCTCTGACATTTGTGCATGGAGAGCATCTTAACCCTCTTCCAATGCTCTCTGTTGCCTTTCCCTTTCTTTATAGGTCCCATTTGCACCCTCTGGGCTGAAGGTGCGCTACCTGAAAGTCTTTGAGCCAAAGCTGAACTACAGTGACCATGATGTGATCAAATGGGTGAGGTACATCGGCAGGAGCGGGATCTATGAGACCAGATGCTAGCCCCAGCAGGCTGGCGGGCTCCCTCTTCTCCAAGCCATGCTCCACGTCTCCTCGGTCTTCAGCTACATTCAGAGAAGTGTCTGCCTGGCCCCTCAATGCAGATTGAAAGACCCTGTGGCTCACCCCGGGAGTGGACTCGCCTGCCTGTGCTCAGTTACCACCCACACTGCAGATGAAGTTCAGAACACAGACGTGTGCAGGAGTGCAGTCAGCCTCCTGCTCCCCGTCCCAGGGTGGGCAAGGGCTAGTCTAACTCCCATCCTCTTGTGATCTTTCTAGGGAACGTCCACCATTAAACTCCTCTTCTGTTGGTGTCTCACTACTTGCATCATATCCCAGTATTTTTGAAGTTCTTGTGCATATGTACTCGTAGAATAGACCTAAACATAGACTGGACAAATCTGAGTTGAAGTTACCCTGGCTTCTGTACTAGCTATTGCTGTTGTGGTAGATGTTGCTGGCCAGTCTGAGATGCCTAGGGTGGTGAATTTGTCAGGCCCCCACCACAGGAAATGGTGGGCTCACCAGGTCTCACCACCACCATGTTATTTCTTGCAAAGTCATCAGTATAGAGTCCTGCCATGGAAGGTTTGTGACCAAAAAGGATGAGGGTTTAGGCTCTTGCTGGTGTGTATGTGGGTGGCACAGCATTTCAGGTCCTTGGAGCATTTACCCCCACCCACTGCTGGCTTGAGCCAGTCTGTCCTTTCCAAAAAAATTGGAGATGTGGCCCCGCAGTCCCAGGGATCGCAGGTCAGCTGAGCTCTGTCAGGATGTGGACAGGGTCTGTCCTCGGGGAATCTCAAGTGCAGTTGGCAGTAAGAGCCCCCTGCCCCAGCCTGCCCTCTCCACACTTCTACCAAACGCTTCTGGGCCATAGGAATGCTGCTGCTACCCACAATCCTGCTTCTGGTAGTGTGGTCTCCATTTTGTACACTTTGTGATTTGTCCAGCTCTGAATCTAATAAAGTATGTAGAATGGAGAAGGCTTCCTGCGCTGCTGTTTGGGACTGGTGCTGCAAGAGCCTGGGCTGTTCCCTGTTCACAGTGTCTCAGGGCTTGCTTGTGCTGCTTCCCCAGCCCTGGGCTGCCTGGGCGTTGAAAAGAAACTGTAAAATAGGTGAAAAGGACAAGAGATGCTTTTGTTTCCAGCTGTGGAAAAAGGTGCTCTGGGATGAACTGAACAGCCCACTGTAAGCCAGACTTCCTTGCCTCAGCCAGGCTTTAATGAACCTTGGTGGCCTTTCCTTGTGAACAACTGAAAAGCCTCAAAGGAGTTTTCCCTCTCAAGTTTTTTGGTGGGTTGGTTTTGGTTTGTTTGTTTGTTTGTTTGTTTTTTGTTTTTGTTTTGATTTTTTGGGTTTTTTGTTTTGTTTTTTTGGGGGGGGGTTGTTTTGTTTTTGTTGGGTTTGTTTGTTTGTTTTTGGGTGTTTTTGTGTTTTTGTTGTTGTTGTTGTTGTTTTGGGTTTTTTTGGTTTTTTGTTGTTGTTTTGGGGGTTTTTTTTTTGGTGGCGGGGGGCCAAGGCGAGTGTGGTGTGGGGTTTCTGAGAGTACCAGCAATTGCTGCAGCTAAACCTGGCCCTCAGCTCAGCCCTTCTGCCTCTGGCCTGCGAGCAGGTGGGGGTGTCGGAGTGCTCATTCCTCAGGGGGAGAGAGAAAAAGCCCAACCCAAGCACCAACCTGCACTGTCGCGACCGTGGCTTGAGAGCAGACGCTGATTTCAAAAGGGGAGGGCGGGTTTCGAACAATCAACCCTCCCAAAGCCC
>VXAU01004203.1:5117198-5129305 GCA_013399695.1 Formicarius rufipectus | reverse complement strand
GCGACCGCGCCGTGTGCCCCTCAGGGATCCTGCACGGCAGCGGGGCGGACTTCGAGTCGGTGGAGGAGCTGGAGGAGGCGGTGGGCGAACTGCTGCGGGAGGTGTCGCAGGACACCAAGGACGACGGCGCCATCCGTGAGATCTGCCAGCGCCTCTTNCCTCCTCCTCCTCTCCGCAGGGATGAGGGCCAGGCTCAGCGCTGCAGCCAGGTGCTGCTGGATGCCCCCATCCAGCTGTCCCAGATCACCGATGGGTATGGTGAGTGGCTCCCACTCTGCTGTCAGCGTGCCGGCGCTCGGAGGGGCTTCGGGTGTGCGCGCTGACCTTGGGGAGTGGGGCCTCGGGCTCCCCCTCGGAGTGCGCCCCTCTGGCTCGTCCTGCTGCTGGGCTGTGGGCAGCAGGGCCTGTGGGTTGAGCTGGGGTGGAGGAGTGGAGGTGCCCTTTGCTCCCCTGTGTCTGTCAGGAGAGGGGTCAGTCGTGTCTGGGCTAGGGTGGCCATTCAGGCAGCGCTCTGCAGAGCCTCCCTGCCTGCCACATGAACTCACCACCCAAACTTCTCCTTGCAGGTGACACCAACACTGACCTGCTGCCGGGGCTGCTGCTGAAGAGGGGCCAGACCTCGGTAAGTGGGGGCTGCACTCTCATGGGAGCATCTGACATGTGGGGCTGCCAGTGCCCTGCCCTGCTTGGTCACCTCACCCTGCAAGAGCAGCTGGGACAGGTGGTGTCCAGGTTAGGGGCACAGCTGCAGAGGGTACTGCTCCTCCTTAGTGGGCTTATTGTAATTTGGGCATCTTTTGACCTTGGTCTGTTACAGAGGCTCAACAGGTGTTATTATCAACAGGACCTTAATTTGACAAGATCGATTTTGCTGTAATTTCTTAATGAGGTTCAAAACACGGTGGATGCAGTGGTGGTGCTCAGGGTGCAGCTTCTCTGACTTTCACAAGGTCCTTTTGCTCCTACAAGAAAGGCCTTTGATTGAGAAAATAGGATTTTCCAGGATGACATCTTGAATATTCAGTGAGAGAGAGTCTTGGCTACTGACCGGATGTCAGGGTGTTACAGGTGGGGAGTTAGCAGAGAACTGCTGCAGGGGGGTTGTAAGCCCAGCTTTAGAAACAGTTGTAGGTTGTCATGGTTTGAGAAACAACATCAGGAGTAGAGAGGTTTGAAATGACCTGAAGGAAACCAGGACATCTTTATCAATGGAGTATACAGCTTTTTGGGAATGACCTGGCTTGCCATCTGTGTTGGATGTGCCAAAGTTTGAGCATGGTTGAGGTGCAGTTGTGCATCTGCAAAGCAGGGACAGCAGTAGCTGTCCGGAGTGGGCAGTCTCTCTGCCAGGCTGGTCCCTCACAGAGCTCTGCTTTCCATGGTTTAATGTGTTGAGAATAAGGATCCCTTGCTTGGAGACTGAGACCTAACACAATCCCCACATGTCTGTATGGAAGTCTTAAGCAAAACATGGCAACTGTGGCTGGTTTTGGCACTGGAGTTGTTGCTGCTGGGTTCACTTTCTGGCTCTCCTGTCTGCAACTCAAAAAAGGATCTTCAGAAAAATTTGAGATGATTCAAGGAAGGCCTTAGGAGGCCTGTCAAGTTTTGAAGGAAGTGTCTTACTGGAAGACTCAGGAAGCTGGGTATAGTTTACAGAGTGACTCAGTCTGTAGGTGTGGGGTCCAGTAACTCCAGTAACAAGACACTCCTCAGTCTGGCAATCAGGTGTGTAAGTGCTCCAGTGGCTGCAGAGTTGCCTAGAAATATCTAGGAGTGTTCTTGGTCAGCCACAAATATTTGACTCGATGCAGGAATAAGCTGGAGTGGGCTGAGAGCCTGGCCAAGACCAGAGGCCAGGTTAAAACACTCTGCGCCTTCTTGCCTTCAGGGTTAATTAGATGCTTTCTGTTTCAGATCCACTGCACAAGCTGAGTTTGTTCCAAACTGAATAGAGTTTAACATGTTGGGAAAGGAAACATCTCGTGGTGCTCCTTCAGGATGGGCACAGGGTGTACCAGAGGAAGCACTGGGATAGCAGGTTCTGCTGTTGACGGGACTTGGCTGATCCAGGTCTCTGGAACTACAGAAATTTGCCCTATGACAGGTTCAGCCAAATCCTCTGCCTTGCTGAGGCAGAACATGTGTATGAGCAGTTGATTTAGGACTTCATTCCTAGAGTGCCTTCCTGGCCTGATTAGCCTCCTCGAAATACGATTGAATATATCCCAGTTTTCCAGTCCTACCTCCCTCCCTTTCATTCAGGCTTAAGAGGTTGATTGCTTTTCTCCAGAGCTGGGATTTTGCTGAAGATGCTCTCTCTTCACGCTCTCTGTTCTGTGTCCCAGCTGGTGAATGCCAAGAAATTGGAGAAGGCAGAAGCCAGGCTGAAGGCCAAGCAGGACAAGAGGCTGGAGCGGGATTCCCTGAAGTCATCTGGCCCACTGTGAGTAAGGAGGACACCTCCAGCATCCCCATCCCATTCTTCTGAGCATGGTTGGGATATGGCTGTACCAGAGCTTTCCTCTTGAGCCCCCTCTATCTTCTGCCGGCCTGCAGAGTCCTTGAGGAGGCGTCTGCCAGCCAAGCTTCCAGCAAGAAGGAGACTCGCATGGAATCATCAGGCAAGAACAAGTCGTATGATGTGCGTATCGAGAACTTCGATGTGTCCTTCGGTGAGCGGTGAGTGTGGGTGGGGAGGTGGGACAGACCCTGGCTGGGACTTTGGACCCTGGGGAATTGAGACTGGACTGGAGAGCAGTTGAGAAATGAGAGGGTGTGAGAAAGTTCAGGCATAAGGTGGGCATTGACCCTTTTGGCTCTGGGCAGGAGAAGCCTGTGATGGTTTCTTGGGTGCCCCCACCAGGGCAGGTGGCTCAAGTTGTCTTCTCTCTGTGGGGCAGTCTGACCCCAGACCTGCCTGTTCTCTTGCTTTAGTGTCCTGCTGATGGGAGCAGACCTGAACCTGGCCTTTGGACGGCGCTACGGGCTGGTGGGCAGGAACGGGCTGGGGAAGACCACACTGCTGAAGATGATTGCCAGCCAGAGCCTGCGCATCCCCTCGCACATCAGCATCCTGCACGTGGAGCAGGAGGTGGCAGGGGATGAGACACCAGCACTGCAGAGTGTGCTGGAGTGTGACACCACTCGCGAGAACCTGCTGCGGGAGGAGAGGGACCTGACGGCCAAGATCAATGCTGGCAGGTGAGGGCTTGCCACTGGGTTTCCAGCCCTTCTATGGCCTCTTCATCACGAAGTTTCATTCTGAGGTCTCTCCCAGTGAAGGACTCCGACAGGGCTGAGTTGCACTTTGCCCACCTTAGTCCTGCTTAGAAAGATCGGCCTCCCTCAGCACTCAAACCCTGAGCTGGTGAGTCCCACACACTCGTCTTTGTTCTGCTCCAGGGGAGAAGGGACAGAAGGTGCCAGACTATCAGAAATCTACGCAAAGCTGGAGGAAATTGAGGCAGACAAGGCACCAGCGAGGTGAGACAGTCCCATGGGCATCACTGCCTGCTTGCATGGCCAGAGCTTAGCAGTGGTTTGGGATATGGAAGGGTGATAGTGTGGCCCTGGGATCCAGTGTGTGGGGATGGGGCTTTCTGTACTGCTCTTGTCTCTTCTATGTCACAGCTCTGCTGGGTTAGGAATAGTTGAGCTTCCTGATGAAGCTGGAGGGATGTTTTTGCCCCCAAATGGCTTGCATTGTTGCTGCTGCTCCTCTCAGACCTCACCAGGTTCCTGGTGTCTGGGGAATGTTTTGGGGATGTTGGCAATAGTAAGACTCTCTTACTGGCCAAAGAGCTAAAAACTCCATGCAAGCCTCCTGGGACTTAATATGGATGCTATGCCCTGGTAGGCTGCATTTCCCAGCCAAGTGTTGCTCTTGGGTGTGCAGGGAAGTTTTCCTGCACCAGAGTGGCTCTAAACCACACAGCAGAGTTCCCTTGGTGGCTGTAGGTCTGAGACATTGGACTGTGCTCTGTTGTTGGATGCTGTAGCAGGATTCCAGTTCTCTCCCCTTTTCCCCAGGGCATCCGTCATTCTTGCTGGGCTGGGCTTTAATGCAAAGATGCAACAACAGACAACCAAGTAAGTTTCCAAACTGTAGACATTGAAGCAGAAATGGGTCTGGGGAGATGTTCCAAGTGAGCCCTCAAGCACTGCTGTGGCTGTAAGGGATAACTAGGGTCTATCCCTACCCATCCAATGTGGTCTCTTGCCCTGGGGGTACCACACCACCTTCCTGCTGGACCACAGATCTCATGCTGTGCCCAGGATATCTGCAGGTACAAGCTGCCTCTGGATGACAGCAGAGCCAAAAGAGCCTTGGGAGAGTAGGGAGCCAGAGTGGTTCTGCATTGAACAGTAATCTTTCTCTGCATCTGCTTCTCTCCTCAGAGAGTTTTCTGGAGGTTGGAGAATGAGACTGGCCTTAGCCAGAGCCCTGTTTGCCAGGTTGGTGTCCAGGCCCTTCATGCTACTGGGTTAAGCCTCCTTGCTGTCTGTGCTGCTAGGTGCTGCGATGCTGCCTGGGGGTCCTCTCAGCTGAGGCTCTTGGGGTGGGGGGCATTGGAGACATCACAGCTCTATGTGTGTGGTGAGGCACTGCACTGACGCTGTGCTCTTTCTGCTTCTGATACCCACGTCTTACTTTCTCCAGGCCAGATCTTCTGCTGCTGGATGGTAAGTTGATACTGCAAGTCCTCTCTGACACCACTACAGGGCCTGCCTGTGCCCATGCTGGGGTTGGGAACATGCCATGGCCTTTAGCTGCCTGCTCAAAATAGCCCCATGTGACAGGCTGTCCTGGCAGCACAGTCGGTGCTCCCCTGGCACGGGGAAATCTGCTTGGGCAGCCACTCTCACTGTACTCAGCAGAGCTGTACCCCAGCCAGGTGGTGTGTGTCCTGCCCCAAGTGTTCCCTTTCCCTCACTGGTCCCTGAGATTTTCCCTGGTTGTCAGTCTGTTTTGGGACCAGTCCCTTCACTGCAAGCAGTGTCCAGCTTGAGTGGGGGATCTGGGTGAGATGCTGCTGTGGGGCACAAGGGTCTGGGTACTGATATGGAGTGGAGGAAGCATCCCTGCCTGAGCTTCTGCTCCTGTGCCCACACCCCATCACACCCTGCACATGAGTCCCCTGAGCTGGAGGGTAGGTCCTCACTCAGGCTCTCTTTCTCCTCAACACTCATCACTAACTTTTCCTCTGGAAAAAGAAGCGTAATCCAGCCGTCCCCATCTCCTGATCTCAGTGCCTCTTTTCCTTCCCTCAGAGCCCACAAACATGCTGGACGTGAGGGCTATTTTGTGGCTGGAGACCTACCTGCAGGTAGGGGGTGGTGGGAGGCCCTGATACAAAGCAAGGGTGAGGAGTGGAGATGTCCACCAGCCTGGCCTCTCATCTGGCTGGGTGGTGGGACCAACCCCTATGCTCTGACTTGATGGTGCTCAGACCTCCTTCTTGCTGTCTCCTCCAGACTTGGCAGTCGACCATCCTCGTGGTGTCCCACGACAGGAACTTCCTGAATGCAGTGGCCACGGACATCATCCACCTGCACTCGCAGAGGCTAGACATGTACCGTGGGGACTTTGAGAACTTCATGAAGATCAAGGAGGAGCGGCTGAAGAACCAGCAGCGAGAGTATGAAGCCCAGCAGCAGTACCGTGAGCACATCCAGGTACTGGGAGAAGCCAGTAGAGCTGGGGCATTCTTCTCCCAGCCTTGTGCCTTTCTCTCTGCTTCTAGACATGTGGTTGTATTGCTGCAGGAGGTGTGGCAGCAGAGCAGGGTAGTTGGTGCTGAAGGGGACTTAGAATTCTCTGATGCTTTTCTCTCTTGCAGGTTTTCATCGACCGCTTTCGCTACAATGCCAACCGGGCATCCCAAGTCCAGAGCAAGCTCAAGCTGTTGGAGAAGCTGTGAGTGGGGAAGGGGCAGTGCTCGTGGGAAGAAGTGGAGGTGCCTTTGGGTGCTTGTCTCTGGTCTAAAGGCTTTGACTAGGATGAAGTGTCGAAGAGCAGAAGATTACCTGGGCTTCTGGTGTGGGAGCAGACATAAATTCAAGGCACCTTAGCTATGTGTCTCCTCTTCTTGCAGGCCGGAGCTGAAACCTGTGGACAAGGAATCTGAGGTGATCATGAAGTAAGTGTCACCTGAGCTCTTGCTTGGAAGGTGCTGGCTCTGTTTCTGACGTGAGCGTCTCCTCGGTCCTGTCCTGGCTGGGACAACCACCCCTTTCTGTAGTCCACCCTTACTCTGGCAGTAAGCCCAGACTGACCCACACCTGGGGGGTTCCCTCCTGGGGCCAAGGCTGCAGGTCTCTGTTGCCTTCTTGTGGCCATCTTTCCCAGAGGCCCTGCATGGTAGGGAGCCCTCCTTGTCACCTGGTGGGTTGCAGAGATTGTCCCAGGAGGGCTAGGAGCAGGATCTCTGAGGTTCCTGGCCATCTCTCACCTCTTCATGCCTTCCCAGGTTCCCCGATGGCTTTGAGAAGTTCTCCCCTCCAGTCCTGCAGCTAGATGAAGTAGACTTCTATTATGAGCCAAGTCACTACATCTTCCGTTCCCTCTCCGTCTCTGCTGACCTGGAGTCCCGTATCTGTGTGGTATGTGGCATTGCAGAATAATGGCAGCTACGAGGGACTTTGGGAGGTCCCTGCTTTGATGTTAGGTCAGGTTGCTCAGGTCCTTGTCCAGTTGAACTCTAGATGTCTCCAGGGAGGACTATTTCTCCCATTCCTCTGGATTTCATTGCAGCATTTGATCGTCCTCATTTTGAGGAATGTTGGAACATTTTTCCTAGTACTGATTAGAATTTGTGATTTGTGCCCATTGTCCTTCATCCTTTCACTGGGTGCCTCTGAGGAGAGACTGGGTCCATCTTCCATGTACTTCCCTGTTAGCTGACAGCAGCATGTAGTGGGGGTCCCTGCTACATTGGATGGGGCAGCAGAGACGGTGTGTGCTTGCAGTTCAGTCTGGGACCAGGAAATTCTTAGACCTGAGGGTTGAAGAGGGAAACATCTGATGCTGCTGCCTGTGCTGCTCCTCCATGATAGAAATGCAGCTTCCTGGTTGCTGGAGCCACTGATTATACTCCCATCCCACTCCCCCTCATCATCTGTGAGAGCTGAAATTCCCTGATCGCTGCCCCCCTCTCCAAAGTACCTTCATTGGTTTCACTTCCTCCAATGCTGCTGTTGCTTCTCTAGGTTGGGGAAAATGGAGCTGGAAAGTCGACCATGCTAAAGATCTTAATGGGGGAGCTGGCACCAGTCAGAGGGATCAGACATGCTCACAGGTACCTGGGAAGAAGGGCTGGGGGACTGGGACAATGGTGCAGCTGGAGGGCTCCTGGGCTGTGCTTTGGAGTGATGGTGCTGGGTCCAGCACACCCACACACATACCCCCCTTTGATAGCTGCAGCTGTGAGTGCCATGGTTGCAGGGCCTGGTACCAGCTTCCAATCCTCCTTCTCATTCTGCAGAAACCTAAAGATTGGTTATTTCAGCCAGCACCATGTAGATCAGCTGGACTTGAACATCAGTGCTGTAGAGTTACTGGCAAGAAAGTTCCCTGGTGAGTTTTGGAGATCCCTGCAAAGCCCCTGCTTTGGCAAGGCGGGAGGGAAATTACCTGGAAGTGCTGCTGAATTCCTCCCCCATCGTGCTGGTCTGGCAGAGTCTGCCCAACTGCGTGAGCTCAGCGCCCAGGGCCCTGTGTCATGCCAGGTGTGCCATAGCTGTGTTGTGACATGATCCTGCAGGGAAGACAGAGGAGGAATACCGGCATCAGCTGGGGAGCTACGGCATCTCGGGGGAGCTGGCTGTGCGTCCTGTGGCCAGCCTGTCTGGAGGGCAGAAGAGTCGTGTAGCCTTTGCCCAGATGACGATGCTCTGGTAATTTTCTCCTAAATACTGTTAATTTTTGCATGGCTTCATCCCTAGAGTCTTCTTCACCAGCATAAAGGCAGGCATCCAGGGACTTTCTGCTACCCTGCAGAAGCTTTGGTCTTGGTGGATTTTATGGAGGTTGTCACCCTGGGGGGATGGTGTGGATGGAGACAGGTGATTTTCTCCCACTGCTTTGGGCTCATAGGCATAAGAGGTGTCCCTCTCTAGAACTGGGCAACACTGATCCTGGGGCCAGGAACATGCGAGTGGCTGTTGCTCTGAGTGGTTAATGCAGCAGTCAGGATGCAGACCCAACCCAAGCCTGTTCCAGTGCATCCTCAGAGCTGCCTTCTCTTCCAGTCCAAACTTCTACATCCTGGATGAGCCGACAAATCACCTGGACATGGAGACCATCGAGGCGCTGGCAAAGGCACTGAATAAGTTCCGGGTAAGGTTCTCCCAGCAAGATCATCTGTTTTTCTAATGCTTCCCATAGACACCAGCTTAAGTTACTTGTTATTGCAGCCAGAGGTGGTGACTTCAAGTCTAGGACAAAATTTGGGAAATTGGTCACATTTCTGCCTTAGCTGGCTGTCCTGTTGGCTTGTTGAACTTCCTGGCTCTGGCTGAGAGAGGCTACAGCAACTCAGGGAGCACCTTGTCCCCCATCCTGACCAGTCACCTACACTCTGTGACTACACATGTGCTGTGTGCAGCTCTCATCCCTGCCTTGAGACTGCTCAGATACTTCTTAGGCACATTTTATGGCTGATCTCCAAAGACAGCCTCCAGATACCACTGTGATCCCCTGGTATTAGTGGTTGCTGCTCAAGTTGGGGCAGTTTTCTTGTGAAAAAAGCTGAGCTGAGGTTGCTCGGGGCCTTACCCAGACACCTTTTCACTGTTACTGACTTTGCATGGATTCTCTCCATTCTTGAAGTTGTCAGAGACCTGAAGAGCCAGTAAGAAAGCTTACACTTGCCTTTCAAGAGCGGAAACTAAGTATGTTTCTGCTGCACATGCTCCCTCTGTGTTGTGTCATCTGTCTGTCCCCCTGGAGAAAGAAATGGAATGAGGTCCCTGCCAATGAAATGCTGTTTAGTTTTCCCTGAAGTGGATGGAAACCTGAAGTGCTGGGCACAGGCTGAACAGGGGCACGGGATCTCCATGCAACCAGCCCAGTGTGCTGGGTTGTGCTCCACTAAGTTCCCCTTTTTCTCCCTTCTCTGTCTTCAGGGTGGTATAATGCTGGTGTCCCATGACGAGCGCTTCATCCGCCTGGTGTGCCAGGAGCTGTGGGTGTGTGAGAATGCCACTGTGACCCGCATCGAGGGTGGCTTTGACCAGTATAGAGACATCCTGAAGGAGCAGTTCCGGAAGGAGGGTTTCCTATAAGGGAGGCAGGAGCCGGACTGTGCCGGGGGCTGGGGGGCAAAGCTCGGCCACCTCAGCATCCATCCCAACTGTGCCTGGCAGAGCGCCGAGGACGCTGCTGCCCACATGGACCGTCAGCCATGCCATCAAACTGCCACCTGAACTGCTCTCGCCTCCTGGGGCCGGGTGGAAGGACAGCACGGGAGCAGGAGCCTGGTGCTGTGCGTGGCCAGGGGCACACCGGGGGCTCTGCCAATGGCCAGGGCTGTGCCCGGCCCTGGGCACACTGGAGCTGCTGCTCTGCCAAGAGGAGGGAGGGCAGTGTTGTGTCCCAACCCCTGGTTTAACTTTGTGCTCTGGAGGGCAGGAGAGGAGCTGTTCTCTGTCTTTCTTTGCTTCACCCTCTGCCTTTTTCTTTCTTTCTTTCTTTATTTAACTGCCTGAACACTAGTCTGGCTCCATCACATGCCACTGTTCTCCCTGCTGCCTTGGAGGAAAATGAGGCCTTTGCTGCTAAAAGTGACCCCTGCCTCTTCCTCAGCCCCTGATACTGGGGCTCGCTTGTGTCTGTAGTGCCGAGGGAGGCAAGAGTCTGGTTCACCCAGGCCCTGCTCCCTGTTCCTTTCCCTGTGCTGCTGCTGGTACCGCCTCGCTGCCTGCCTTGCCTTTGAACCAGCCCAGGGGTGGGCTGTCCAGCATCCCTCCCTGCCCACCCACACAAAGGTTGTGGTGTAAATAAACCCAGGACACAGTGGGTGCAATGCTCTCTTTTCATTGTGGGGCTATGTGGCTTTGTTTGACAGGGGTGGGTATTATGGGGATTGTCCTGCTGCTGCTCCATGCACAAGGTTGCTCTGGCAGGGGAGATGCTTTACAGATGGTTCTCTCCAAATTATCTGGCAGCTCTGTAGTGCAGGGGAGGCTACTACCTGGGGTGGGTTGTGTGTAGCTGTGCCAGTGTCCCACTGGCCACCTTGGGAGGTAAGGCTGGGGTTTGGTGTCAGCTCTAGAGGGTCCAGGATCTGCTTGTGGTTTTGGGGGCTGTGTGAAATGGGCTGAGGAGGAGCAGGAGGAGGGAACAGAGCTTTAGATTTAGCAGGGTAAGGGGATGTACTTCTGAGAGTCACAATGGAACCAGGAAACAGACACTTTAGGAAGCAACTGGGTAATACCTATAAATCATCTCAACGGAATTATTAGGAAGGGCTTCTCCCAAAAGGTGAAGAGGCTGATAGCCCAGCTGAAGTGTCCCTACAGCAGTGCACGTAGCATGGGGTAACAAGCAAGAGGAGTTGGAAATGGTGGTGCAATTAGAAAACTATGGCCTAATTGCTATCACAGAAACATGGTGGGATGCATCACACAACTGGAACACTGCAATGGAGGGCTATAGGCTTTCAGAAGAGAGGCTGGGAAGGAGGGGCAGGGGTGTTGGGCTCTATGTTAAGGAAGGGACAGATTGTGAATAGCTGCTTCTCACTAACGGCCATGAACAAGCTGAGAGTGTGGTTAAAAATGAAGGACTAGACCAGCCAGAGGCACCCTGTGGTGGGGGTTTATTACAGGCTGCCTGATTAGGGGGAGCCTGCACAAATCGAAGGCATCATCAGCAAACTTGGTGTACCTTCTAGTCCTGCATCTTTGTCATTTATGAAGATACTGAAGAGCGCTGGCCTTAAACTGAGTCCTGCAGAACCCCACTAGTGACAGGTTGCCAGTCTGACATCATCCTATTTGTCACCCCATTCACTATAACCCGACTCGTTAGTCAGTTGCTCACCCATCGAATGAGGTGTTTATTCAGCTGTGGGCTGGACATTTTATCCAGAAGGATCCTTGGAGAGACAATATCTATCCCTTTACTGAAATCCAAGTAAGTTACATCTACTATCAAGGCTTCCTTTGGTCAACTACATGGGTCACCTTGTCCTAAAAGGAAGTTTCTCACACAGGACTTTCCCCTTATGAACCTGTGCTGGCTGTGACCCATGCCTGTGTTATCCTTCAGCTGTATTTCAAAAGCTATCAAAGTAATCTTCTCCATAATTTTACCAGGCATTGAAATGTGACTGAGAGGCCTGTAGTGACCAGGATCATCCCTGATGCCTTTCTTGAAAACTGGGACAGCATTTGTCAGTTTCCAGTCTACTGGGACTTCTCCAGATTCAGAAATTACTGAGGGAGGTCTCATGACATCCACCAACACTGAGTACTCTTACATGAATCCAGTAAGGCCCTATAGACCATCCCTGTAGAGGAATCCACCTGGAGTAGCAGATGCCACATCAGTTTGAGGTTGGCTGGGAGTTTATCATTCTCATAGTCATGATTGTTCGGCTCAGGACCTCCTGAGTCCATCACAGGTACTGAAGACTGAACTGAAGAAAGCATTAAACATCTCTGCCTTATCTGTGTTCCTGCTCATGAGATGCCCATCCTCATCCTGTAACAGGAAAATGGGATTTCTGGACTGGCTTTTGCTATTGACATACTTGGAAAAGAGGGAAAGGGACTTTTTACAAAGGCACACAGAGACAGCACAAGGTGAAACGGTTTCAAACTGCAGGCGGGGACATTTCCAATGGACTTTAGCAACAAATTCTTCCCGCGGCGCGAGGCGCTGGAGTCGGCAAGGATGCCCCACCGCTGGAGTTGTTCCGGGCGGGTCTGGCGGGGTCGGGCGCGGTGCGGTGGGTGCGGAGCGCGGTGTTACCCCCGCGCCCCCCGAGCCGCGGCCCGGCGCGGGCGGTGGGCGGTGCCTCCGCGGTGCCGTTGGCGGCGGGTCCGGGCGCGTCCATCCCGGCGGCGCTGCTCGGCACCGGGAGGGGCGGACACTCACC
>VXAU01004203.1:5091433-5110181 GCA_013399695.1 Formicarius rufipectus | reverse complement strand
CCAAACAACTCGGGGCTAGGGACCCGCGCCCGCAGCCCCCTTCGCTGCCCCGAGCCTGCCCCCCGCGTACCCCATCCGCGCCCCTGGGCAGCGGTCCGAGCATCTCGGGCTCCGCTCTGAAGGGACAGGCAGCCCTGACGGGACCGCGCCGAGCCCGATGGCCCGAGCTGGTCTGAACCGCCTCGTCCCACCGCGGGCAGACCCTCGGGAGAAGGACGGCAGCGAGAAGCTGGAGCACCAATACTCACCCTCGGGCTCCCGCTGCCTGGCTGTGCTGCCGTGTGAGGCTTTTCCCCGCGCAGGGACCGCACAGCGCCGCCGAGGCTGCTCCGCTCGGAGCCCCGCAGAGCCTTCGGCCGCTGTGGAGGAAGCAGAGAGGCAGGGCGTCGGCGGCACGCCGAGTTTCGCTTCCCTCAAATCCAGGCAGTTTCGTTTTCATCAGTGAGCCTGGCGCCACCGAGTGAGCCCCGGAGGGGTGGATGCTCCGCGATCCCCCACGGGCCCGCCCCACGGCTGTGAGCCCCCGCTGCTTTCGGCTGTGGAAAGGAAATCCAGCAGCCACCAGTGCGTGTCCTGGATCTGGGTCAGAGTCAGCCTCACGGGGGCTTCCAGCCCCATCTGCCTGCGCCAGTATCCTGGGAAGACTTCGGTTAAGTTTGGGCAGGCAGAAGTGCTGGCACCATTCCCAGCCCTTCTCCCCAAGGATCCCTGATGTCTCCACCAGCCATCTCTATCTCTGCTGATGTGTTTTATTTCCTCCCTCCAGCCCTTCTGTAACTCCCAGCAGTTGGGCAGCCCAATATTACACCTCATTTTGACCAGAAACATCACTAGCATTCCCTTCCTCCTCTATGGCTACCCATCCTCAAGATCTTGGTTAGTTCTTGCTGATTAAGGAGCAGCCAAACAGGACACCTGCAGGCAGACCCTCTGCCTGTGAAGCCCTCAGTGGGGTCTGAGTTGCTGCAGCTGTGTCGAGCATAGTCACTGCCAGCCTGACACTAGCTGATATTTCCCCTGGGGTTTGAGTTATTTCCCAAAGAACTGAACTCATACTAAATTCACATAGACACCTATCAGTGACTCGAGACCTGAGAGCATCTCTAAGAGCTCTGTGCTCTGTACCCTCTCCAGCCAGCCCTCTCTCTGCATTATAATTCAGTTCAAGGAAAAGGGGATTTGGGGATAAATACCCATATCCTGACTGGTCCCTTGGGCTGTGCTGTAGCTGCTGGTGAGGGCTATGTGGGATCACTGGGCTGTGTGGGGTCACTGGGCTGTGAGGATGCTGAATGGAGCCATTGGGCTGGGCCTGTATTTGCAGGGTTTAACGCCCACCTTAGCTGAACACTCTGCTGAAAGGCAACACCAAGCTCTCCAGATCTATTTGTGGCTGTGATGAGCTACTGGAGGGAAGCTGTGACAGTGCAGAGCAGGGACACGCATGCCTGATGCCTGACATTGCTTGGAGCACTGTACAGAGTGGGATGGAGCCTATGTCTCCCCAAGGCTGCTGTGGTCACCAATGGGCTGGGGGAGGTTTGGCTGCATCCCCAGTGCTGTGCATGCTGTTGCTACTCACCTGCTGTCATGCTGAGCCCCGATGTCTGATGCCGGGGGCTGGCCAAACTCCATCACCCTGACTGGTGGCACTGACCCAGTGCTCACATTTGGACACTTTCCTTCACCTCAGCTTGGACTAGAAATGATATCTCAGAGAAAAATCAAAGCTTGCAGGATTTTTTCTGGGGCTGGAATGGCTTGAGTGCTTGCCGTGATGATGGGAGAGGGAGTCCCGTGCATGCTGCAGGCTGTGAGGATGTGCTGTGGTGCATGCAGGGCCTCCAGCAGCTCCCAGAGCTGGCAGCTGTCACAGGGGCGGATAATACATGGGTTAGCATCCTTCTTCTCGTGTAAATGAGAGGGAAAGGGAGCAGCTGCACACTTCAGCTCTCCTCTCTCCCTGTGTAGCACAGGGAGGGGAGGCAGCATGCCGTAGGGCATCTCGCTTGAGAGAGGGAATGGCTCAGAGTGCTCTTGCAAGGACCCTAGGGATGCACAGAGTGCCTCTTGGCCAGATAATTGTTGATTGAAGCTCAGGGTAAGGGGTCAGGAAGAAGGAGTGCATCTCCTGCTACCGTGTGCAGCACAGGATGTCTTCCACCAAGATTTCCCTCCGTTGTTCCTGCCGTCACCTGTGAAACCCGTGTCAAGAAGTTGAAGCTGTAGTGGCATATGGGTCAGCTTGGAGGTGAGATACAAAAATACCTGCTGAGGACTGGGGACCCCTCCCCTCACTGTGCTGCTGGATTCTTCTGCCCCAGTTTATGCCTGGACTGGCTCCAGGTTTGGTGTGGCTGCAACGGTGGGTTCTGCAGTGCTTGGGGGTGGGGTAGGGGACTCCTCTCTCTGTGCTCTATAAAAAGAGCTGCTGCAGCAGCACAGTCCTATCTATAGCACAGGGAGCTGCCTGGGAGAGGCAGGACACCCAAATCAGGTGGATTTCTCTGGTCCCACTTGGGAACACAGGTCAGTCAATGGTGGCTGGGGGATTTCCAGTTCATCCTGGGCTGTGAGATCTCCCTGCCAGCAAGCATGTCCTGAGTTTAGTGGGATTTCCTGACCGTCTGCACCCTCTTCAGGGAGGTTTGTTGTCACACTTGTCACCCAAAAGCTGAGCTGTCCCTGATTCCTCCCTCTTTCCTGCTCCTCAGGGCTGGGATTTCACTGCAGTCCATGGAATCTGATGGGGACAACCCTGTGAGAACCCAGAGCATCTGGGTTGGGGTGGATGCCTAGCGTTTGCCTGTGCCCAGTCATTTTGTGATGGTCTCAGGGAAGCTGAGACCTTTCCTAGTGAAGTTGGTTGTGACACTTCTGGCCCATGGTATTTGTACGGAAGACTTCAGCTGGTTGAATGGGGCTGTTTTGACCTGTGCTTTGTGGAGGGGCACAGGGGGTTATTTCATGTCCCACTCAGCCAAACCCTGTGGTTTTGAGTGCTGCAGCATCACCTGGGGTCTCACCAGTGTTTAAGTTTGCCTGGAAATTGCTATTCTGTGGGTGCAGAGCAGCCCACAGCCATGGACTCTGCTCTTGACTAGTGCCTGTCACTCTCTGTGGGTGTTGGCCATCCCCTGAGAACCCCAGCATTCCCCGTGAGAGCATCCCCCTGCCTCCCCCCCCGGGCGGCGGTACCAGGGAGTGTGTCTCTTTAATGAGGCTGGGCTTGGAGCAGCTCTGCTGCTGGCACAGGGAGTGAGGGATGGAGCGAGGGCGGTGAAGGAGCCAGTGCCAGAGAGGGAGCCTGCAGCAGGGAGAGGCGGGGAAGGACCGCTCATCCCCAGGGTACCGCAGCCATCCAGCCAGAGGGGCAGGGAAACACATCCCCAGGGAAGAGGGCTCTGCATAGGGCAGGGACCCAGTGAGTTCTGAGCCGAGCCTGCAGACCTTGTGTCATCCTCATCCTTCTTCTCCTCCTCCTCCTCCTCTTCCAGGTAAGGGCCAGGGTGGGAGGGAGTCTGGGACAACCGTGGTCTGGAACCCTCCAGGTGTCCTGCAATTCCTTGGTGTCCCATGGTCACACACCCACCGCCAGGGCAGCCCCAGCTGGCACAAGGGGTGAGAGGTCGAAGATGAGGCAGCAGGGCCACAAAAGTGCTGAAATCACCATCCAGCATGGACCGGGCAGGGCTGGCTCCAGTAACTGCTGGCAACACTCACCAGGGTATCTGCAACTGGTCCCTGGCCCACGCCACAGCTGTCTTGTGGTGGAGGAGCAATGGGACCGTTCTGCGGGGCTGCCCCTCTGGGATGTGTCCATGGGCAGGGGCTGGGACATTTTTTTGGGGAGGTGCCTGTGTTAGGATGGGCAAGTAACTACTGTTCCCTAGCACGGAGCTGGGGTTTTTCAGGGGTTTTAGTGGCGCTGGGGAGGCAAGAGCAGCAGTGCAGGTCCTGGAGGTGGTGGTCCTGGATGTGCTGTTGGAGCCAGGGCATGTGTGCATGATTGCACGTGCATGTGTAGCGGGCTCTGCTCTCTGTTTCCACTTAGCAGCAGATGAAGCAGACAGCACCACGGTCTGGAGACTCAGGCTGGGGACAGTCCTTTGCCCTATCTGGGAATCCCTTTGCCCTTCAGTCCTCTTTGGGCTCTGCAAAGTGGCATGTCCCATGGGTGCAGGGCAGCAGCACCATCACCTCCTGCCTTGGTAACCTTCTCCATGCTCCAGGACTTGGGATGGATCCTGCTCTCCTGTCTTTGTGCCCCATGGGATGTCCCACAGAGAGGAGAGGTGAGGGAAGCATGGGGTAACATGGGTGAGCTGGAGGGGCAGCAATACATTCTCACTCCAGGCACTGCTGTAGAGGCTTGGGCTCCTCTCCTTCCATCCATTCTCTTGTACCTGCCTGCATATCTGTCATCAGTGGAAATTTCCGCTGGAATTGCCTATGCTGGCGGTGGCCCCCTCCTTCTCTGGGACCACCCTGTCCCCCAGCACATGTGGCTGTTGCTGCAGCAGGTGAAACTCTGACAACTCGTCAGACAGCTAAGGAGAGTCCGCTGGACTCAGATGCCTGCCTTTCTGCAGCAGCCTCACTGGAAAACTCAGCCTGCCCACAGAGGAGTAGAGAAACCCTGAGTTATTCTGACCTAAAGAAGAGTTACCTCCTTGTCTTCAAAGACGGCTTTTAGCTGCCAGCACAGAATGCTGCTCCCAGCCTCCAGTGGCCCCTCTGTATCAGGGTTGCTGCTGGTTAAATCAGCTCATGTAGGCAGTAGGTGGGAAGGGAGGAAGAAGAGGAGGCTGTGAAGGCACTGGAAGTCATGATGGGAATGGGGGGAGGGCTGGAGACCTGTTGGTGATGCCACGCTGGCACCTCAGGACAATTTGCTGCCCCAGGGAAAGAGGATGAAGAGACTGGGGTGAGGCCATCAGGTCTGGTTTTATTCATTACCATGGGGTTTAGAGCAGCCAGCTCAAAGCGTGGCAGGGCCAGATGGGGCCTGTTTACTCTGTAAGAGTAAATATAAAGAGAGGTGATAAAAGCAGCTGGGACGGCTTCTCCAGCAAGTCCCTGGTAAACAAGCTGGCAGTGACCTGGCTGATGGGCAGCATGGCAAATAGCAGGCAGGTTGCTGAGCATTAAACTGGGTGCCTTGGGAACAAATGGAAGGGCTTTGGGGTGAAATATGTCTTTAATGCCTCAATGTGGCTGGGTTAGGAGAGTCCTGGTCTCCAGAGCCTGTCTGGGTGTTGTGGTCTGGGCAGGAACCAGCTGATGATATTCCCAGCTGTGGCACAGCCAGTGTGAGGGAACAACAGGCTTTGCAGGGACCCTGTGCTGGAAGAGCAGTTTGGGGGGGGGTCTCAGCAGTGTGTGCAGCATCCTGCACACAGGATGGAGGATTGGCGATGATGATGGGGGGTGGTTGGGTGGCCAGGATCTGCCAGCATAACCCTGCAGTGCCTGTTGAGCAGGTAAATGTCCTCCAGCATAATGGACTGATTTTTCTGGGTTGCAGCCACATTGCTAATGCACTTCTGCACTTCTCTGAGGCTCCTTGCCTTGTGCTGTCCGTGGGCTTGGTCCTGGTGCTGCCTCCAAGGATGTATCTCTGCTCTGCTTTCAAGGATGCGCTGTAAGGCACTCTGTGACCATGTGCTGAGGGCACCCCAAGCCTCCCGTTACCGATGCTCTTATGAGCTGTTCCTGGGATGAAGGCCATTGGAGTGGGGGCACCAGATGGCTTACTTGTACCTGGCCTTGTCCTTGCCCCGGGCAGGCTGCACACTGGTGCACAAGCACATGGTGTGGGGAGGGCACCTCACGGCTGTTGGGTCACAGGTGCTTGGGGCAGGCATGTGATACAGAGCAGAGGTGCAGACCCAAGTCTGGAGCAGACCACACTGTCCACAGACCCACAACAGCCAGGGCTAAGGTTGACACAAATATTTTACACAAATATTTGTTGACATAGGGTGAGCTGATGTTAGAGAGTTGTGTTGGCTCCAGACAGTTATTTTGGATGCTGCTCCTGGATGTTTTCCCCAAGGAGAAGAGAGGTGGGGAGTGGGTTGGTGCCCTGGCTGAAGGCATCCCCAGTTGCCTATCTTCCTGCCAAAGGGTGGGACATCAGACAGATCCACTTCTGGCCAAAGCAATACTTGTTCAGAGGTGAGGATCGTCCACTTGCCAGGCTCCACCCTGCAGTGCCTTCTCCATTGTGCTGTTCTTCAGCGCAGCACTGACCTTGTTGTTAATTATTAAACCCCCAGCAAACACTGCTCCTGTCTTTGTCCTAGATACACTGTGGGCTTCTCACCCTTCTGGGGTTTTTGTTTGCTTGTGGGTTTGTTTTGTTTTGTTGGTTTTGGTTTGGTTTTGGTTTTGTTTTTTTTTTCTTTTTAAACAAATTACCTTAGTAACTTCTGTGGGTGAAAGGAGACAGGAGCAGCAGACATTCCTCTCCCAGCCACTGCAAGAGATGGTCTGGAGAGGCTCTGGATCTGCCCTGGGGTGGCTGAGAGATGGGCTGTGTGTAGCTGGCCATTACCCGTTCTGTCCTGGAGTTCCTGCTTGTCTGCCAGGGCTTGGATCTTGCATGTAACCACTGCCCATGGGAGTTTTGTTGCCCTCTCTGTGGGCTCCTGTGACTCCAGTCTGAGAGAACCGAGTCCAGGTCTGTGTGTTCTGTGGATGCTGAAGAGCAACATCCCTGGGGTGGGGCAGGGCTGGAGACCTGCTCTCCCTTGCAGACTGGGCAGATGGAAACGGCTTACATGTGGAAGCCCCTTCCAGCAGATCCTGTCCCTGAGCACCCAGTCCCTGCCTCCCCTTTGCTCACAGCTGCACGCTGAGGGACCATGCCGGGTCTCTACACCCTCTCGTCCTGGGAGGCTCTACCCCTGAAGAGCTCCACGGTGAAGGCTTGTGCCAATGGATATTCCCTGAGCATCACTGCTCACCTCATATACACCAACCCCCACGAGGAGCCTGTGGAAGGTAAGAG
The DNA here is from genome assembly GCA_013399695.1 of Formicarius rufipectus. Lineage (NCBI taxonomy): Eukaryota > Metazoa > Chordata > Aves > Passeriformes > Formicariidae > Formicarius > Formicarius rufipectus. The sequence goes on along the minus strand of VXAU01004203.1, from coordinate 5,103,166 downwards.
AGGACTGCCAGGGCCGGCAGGGACATGGGCTGCCTGCACAGCAACCTAAAAGCCCTTGTGCTGAAGAGCCCACCTGTGTTCCAACCCCCAAACTTTGCTCCATTTGAGGAACTAAGGTGGAGGCCAGCAGAGGTCGGGGCACTGCCATCCACTGTTGGCAGGAGGAGAGTGACACTGAGTGAAAACATGCCCATCACCAATGAAGAGGGTGATTGCATCCTCCCTGTGGGTTAGTGAGGCTCTGGGTCCTGCCTGGGTGCCCTGCTCTCCTGCATCTAAATCTCCCTATGAGTCAGAGAGGTTGCCAGCAGAGCTGCCAAGGGCTATTCCGTGCCACAGCAACAGCCATGCCAGGACCTGCCCTGGGGCTCTCTCCTGCCTGCAGGCATCTTCATCTACCCACTGGAGGAGTCAGAGGTGGTGGCTGGCTTCGAGGCAGCAGTGGGCAGCCGGCGGGTGACATTCCAGGTCCAGAACCGGCACCGGGCACAGGATTGCTGCCTCCAGTGCAGCCCCAGCTCCGGCCGGCCACGCCGCTGTGCCAACGGTAAGTGCTGTGGCATGGGTGATGTTGTTGGGTGCTCTTGGCCAGGAGGCTCAGAACAGGCAGGGGTGAAGCATGGGGGGATACCAGGGGCTGAGAGCACCTGCCAGGCCACCCCAGCACCCTTTGGGGGGGTCTCTGGTGCTGGAGATCTCAGTGTCTTCTTTCCCCTCCCTCCACCTCTCCTGCAGCTCTGTCCATTTCTTGCATGGCCCACATGACACCTGTGCTCTGCTGTCACCTTTGAGAGCAGTTAAGGCCATTATTGCCTCACTGACCCTGCCACCATCCCTCCCCTGCCCAGGCCATATTGTTTTGGATGAAGATGCGGAACGCTCCACCTTCATCATCGTCACTGGCACGCTGTGCCCATCGGAGAGCCTGGCTGTCACCCTGAGCACGGTGCAGGAGCTGCCCACGCTGCCCGATGGGGCCCTGCGCCTCCTCCTGCCCCCCGTCCTCACGCCCCGTGTCCCTGCAGACCCTGAGAGCGAGCCGGCAAGCTTGTGTGACGACAGGTTGGCCCTATGGTGATTTTCATGAGTTCCTCAGTCTCCGCCATCCCGGGGGGGGTGGGGTAATCAGGGAGGGGTAAGATCCCTAAGATGCTGGGTAAGCAGGGAGGAGGGGGCAGGAGCCATCACCCCCTCTCCCTTTGCAGCCCCACCAGCTGTTTCAGGGGGCCAGGTGCCCGGAGCCAACCACCTACCATGGCACCCATGGAGACTGTGGATGTCTTCCGAGGACGACCCTGCAACCCTTTTCCTTATGAGTTTGCCTTCGAGCTGCTGGTGAAGGGCCCCTGTTTGCTGGCAGGTAGTGGGAATGGCCTGGCTGGTATCATTTGGTTGCTTAAAACCTCAAAATGTGTGCAGTGTTGTTCCCTTGTCCCTCCATGCTTCCATGAGGATGTGAGCCCCTGTCCCTGGGCATCCTCTTGCACACCCTATAGGTGAAGAAGCCCTTTCCCCATCCTACCTCTGGGGTTGGGACCCATCAAAGTCACCCTGCCTGTGTTTTTGAGCAGCTCTAGGTCCACAGGCTTCTGCCCTGGGGAGACCTGATAGGCAGGGGAAAGAATGGGCCAGGAGGGGATGATGGTTGGTGGGAACGTGCTTCTGGCTGCTGTCCCACTTAATCCCATTAGATCTGGCAGGGAGCAGCCACTGCTGTGGAGCTTGGTGGGTGGGCAGTTGAGGAGGGAGTATGTGAGGGGCTGTCCTGCTGCCTTCCTCTCTCTGCAGGGCTGGAGAGCCCGTCCCATGCCCTGAGAGCTGATGCAGACCCCTGGGCCAGTTCTGCCACCACCACCTGTGTCACCCTGGCTGAGCCCCACCGCTATAACAGCGACCTGGAGATCATCCTCTACCCTTGTGGTGAGAGGGGATGGTGCCCTTGGCACCTTTGGGGCATCACCCCAAAACCACCCCAAGCATTTCTCAGTCCTTTGTGGCACAGGGTGACTCCAAAATCTTCTGTTCCACCCAGAGCCCCACCATCCCCACCTGGTGATCGAGGATGGCACTATGACATACCCTGAGTATGAGGCGCACATCCGGAGCCGCAGGGATTACATGCGGATTGCCAGGAAGGACAGCAGTGGTGAAAGACAGGTGACAGAGCGCAGTCACTTCTGGCCCAGGGGGGAGGAGGAGGAAGTGGGGGAGGTGGTGGAATGTGGATGAGGAAGACCTTGACATGCTCCAGGTGGTATGAGAAAACCCCTGGTCTGCCTGGCTTGCAGGTGGCTTTTGTGCAGAAGCGTTTCCACAAAGACATCTTCCCTAATCCTGTGCTGATGCTGAACTTCTGCCCAGCGGTGGAGGGCATCCCTGGGGACCTGCAGAGTGTCACCCGCGAGATCCTCTTCCTCATTGACCGCAGCAGCTCCACAAGCAGCCCAGACATTGACAAGGTCAAGGTGAGGCATGGTGATGGGTCCAGGGGTGCTCCCTGGATGGCTGGTCCTTAGCAGCCCTCCCTGGTCCCCAATGTCACTCCAGGAGGCTTTGCTGGTGGCCCTGAAGAGCCTCCCATCAGGGACACTGCTCAACATTGCCAGCTTTGGTGCTGATGTCAAGCCGCTCTTCCCATCCAGTCGCCTCTGCAGCAATGTGAGTGCAGCAGGTAGAGCCCTCCACCAGCCCCTCTCTGTCCCCCTCCTAGCTCCGTGAGGTGGGGGCTAGCGAGCTGGGGGACTGCTGTGAGGCCAATTCTGTGTGGACAGGAGACACTGCGACGTGCCTGTGAGCACCTTGGTGGGCTGCGGGTGGACTCCGGCAACACCAACCTGCTGGCAGCTCTGAGCTGGGCGCTGGCACAGCCTCTCCACCATGGATACCCCCGCCAGCTCTTCCTCTTCACTGGCACAGCAGTGGGCAATGCAGGCAGGATCCTCCGGCTGGTGCGCAGGCAGGCCAGCACTGTCAGGTACAGCACTGACACTGCTGCAGGTCATGGTGTTCTCCATACCCCCTGTGCTGTTCCCACCGATTTCTCCATATGCAGCCCAAAATCTCACCTCCACCAGCCCCAAGGGTGTCCTTCACCCATCACATCCCTCACCCCATTGGCTGAGGGGTGCCAGAGCCCAGCAAGCAGCCACGGTGGCTCTCTGGCTATCAGACATTCCTCTCCATCCCTGCTGCAGAGCTCACTACTGGGCTTGCCAGTCCCTGGCACCAGCCTGGCCATGGCTTTTCATTACCCGGTTCTCCTGCAGGTGCTTCAGCTTTGGCATGGGCCCACGGGCCTGCCAGCGGCTGCTGAAGGGCATGGCCAGGGTGAGCCGGGGCCACGCCGAGTTCCTGAGCCCAGTCGAGAGGCTGCAGCCCAAGGTAACACCCAGGCAGGGGCAGTGGGGAGCACTGGGGACACTGCCACGTCTGACACTGTTCTCTGCCCTCCCCAGCTGATCAAGTCCCTGAAGAAGGCGATTGAGCCAGCTGTCAGCGACATCACCATCGACTGGTATGTCCCTGACAGCATGGAGGCTCTGCTCTCACCCACCGAGCTCCCAGCCCTCTACCCCGGCGACCGCCTCGTCAGCTACTGCATCCTCTACAGCATCGCCCGCTTCAGCGACAGGCGCCCACCGGTACGACTGGCACTGCTCTGGCACGTGGAGAGAGAGTGGCATGTTCCCAGTGCTACCAGATTCTCCCCAGGCCAGAGGGCTGATGTTGGTGCCCTCTTTCTCTTAGGGCCGGGAAGGGGCTCGCTGGGGCTCCCAGCGCTCAGCTTTTCCCTCCCAGGAAGAGGTGCCCAGTCCTGGGGAGAGTTGCCAGCCACACCGGAGCAACCCAGGATCTGGGGATGCCTCTCTGGAGCTTTTTGCTGGGAGTACAGAAGTGTCAGAGCGGAGTGAGTGGGGGCCAGGGCCTGGGCGGGGGGCAGGCATGGGAGCTATGGGCTGACAGGCTGTCTGCTCATTGGGCAGGTATGGATCCTGTTTCGGGGGGAGACATCTGGAAGCGGATTTACCAACCCTCCTACATCCAGGAGCAGTATGTCCTGACACACTGCTCTGTCAGCACTGACCGCAGCCAGGGGCTGCTCTCCCGCAGCTCCACCAGCAGCGAGTCCACTGGCTCCAGGGATGTAGCCCCTGAGGGAGGCTCCTTGGCTCTTGGTGCTGATGTTACCTCCCAGCAGGGTCAGAAGAGCCTATCCCTCTGTGAGTCCTCCACCAAATCTGCTCCACTGCCCTCCGCCCCAGCTGCAACCAAGGTAAGGATGCCAAAGGCATGCAGGGGCTCATGGGTGTGAGGGTTGTTCCTGACTTAGCTGGGATCTTGCAGCCCTGTTGTGCCCAGGCATGTCGCTGCAGGCTGGGAGCAGAGGTGCTGTAGCCTGTATTTTAAGCAAGGATCAGCCATGGGTGCCATGAGGATGTTCTTTGGGTGGTTTTGCCCTACTGGAGGGGGACAGCTGGGGACCAATCAGCTGGCCCTCAGTGTCCCTGACCAGCAGTCAGCTGAGTGTCTAACAGACCCCCAGGCCAGCTCAGTGCCTCCTTGATGCTGCAGAAACAAAGTGAAAATAGCTGGGCTGGCATTGGGTAACAAATCTGCCAAGTTGGAGAGAAGGAACTGGCTGGCTCCTTCAGCTCTCAGCCAACGCTGCCAGATGCTTCATTAGCAATGGGCCACATCCCTGCTGCTTCATACCTGCATTTAAAACCCAGCTGGGTCGCTGGGATGGGGAGAAGCTGCCCTGGTGAGGATGGCCCCGAGGCCGGGTGAGGCCAGCTGTCCCCCAGCTCCAGGACATGCTCCTTCCCATGGCATGGGTTAGGTAACCCGCTCCCGTCGCACAGCAGCACAGCTGGTGACCTTTGCTGCTGAAATGTCAAGCGTAAGTGATTTCCCTGCAGCGTAAATGATCCTCCACAGCTCCCTGCTGCCGGGGCGAGAGGTGTCATGGGTGCCACTGCCGTGGCACAGCTTTTAGGGGAAGCATCTCAGTGCAGAGACATCACTCTGCACTGGGGACTGCATCCCACCATAGCATCATCCAGCCTCAGCATCCTGCTTCCTGCACACACACAAATCCCTGGCAACTCCAGCATCAGCGTGAGTCAGTCCTCAGGAATGTTTGCAAACTCCTGTCTGGGTGCTGCTGGTCCTTCCCATGTGTATGGAGCCAGGCGAGCATCCTGGGAGGCTGCTGGTGCCAGCCTGCAGAGTGGTGGGGCTGGCGACAGCCAGTGGCTCCAGCCAGCAGCCAGAGGGGTGCAGATACCCCATCGTGGCTCGGTGCAATCTGGGCTCTGTGCCAGCGCCTTTGCTGGGCTTGCCCACAGCCTTGTCCCCACCACAGGTGACAGTGGCTCTGAGCACGGAGGAGCTGGCGCGACAGAAGAAGGTGCTGGCACGTGCTGCCCTGGCTGGACGCAGCTTTTCCACACCACATGGAGAGCTGGACACCCATCGGCTGTGCCGGGCCCTGGAAAAGGTGTCACAGAAGAGGAACCAGTCCCTGGAGGGACGGCTGGATGAGCTGGGACCCCAGGCACGGCAAATGCAGCCCAACATGGTGGAGTCAAGTGTGTGCTGCTCCTGGGGACAAGGGCTGTGGGGAGGGAGCTGAGTTCCCCGGCCTTGCTGATCCCACACCTTGTCATTGCTCAGATAACCTCCTCTCACCCACACCCCTGGACTGGGACATGCTGGTGGAGCCCTCCTACCTCTTCAGCACCTCACCAGCGCCTGAGCCAGCACAGCCCAGCCTGGGTGATGCCAGCCTGCCCCTGCGCTGCCAGGTGGTGATCCACGCACTGCGAGCTGGGAAGCCGGTGTCCTGGGAAGTAACAGCGTCGCTGGAGTCCCTGCTGCAGCCCCGAGAGGGGCTGGGTGGGGAGGACCGACGGGTGGCCAAGGCCTGGGACAAGCCACTGCACCGCTTGGCAGCACGTTCTGTCATCCGAGACAACGAGAACGTGGCGCAGCGGGAAGCTGAGCTGCAGCAGGGTGGGTGCCAGTGTGTTACCCCTCGGTGCAGCCCCAGCATTCCCCTCTCCCTAACCACCTTGCTCTGGCCAGGTTTTGCCCGCCGGTTTCGCCTGAAAGCCGTGCAAACCAGCAAAGCCTGCAACGTGCCTTCCCTCTACACCCGCCTGGTGCCCGTGGATGGTGCCACACAGGCAGCCCTGCCCGCAGCCCCCGAGGTGTGGGGCACAGGTACAGACAAGGGCCTGGTAGGATGGGCAGGGGCAGTGAGGGGCAGAGCGTTGAGGTGGCATCATGCCTTGCAGCTGGCTCAGCCAGACAGACACGAGGTGCTGCAGCAAGGAGCTGGCACCACCGGAGCTCCTCAGCAGGACAGGGTCAGCAGCAGGATGCAGAGGAGCAGGATGAGGCCCCTGGCATTGCAGGTACCAACTCAGGCCTTTATGTCAGCTTATGCTGCACTGGAATACTTGGGAATCATCAGCTGGTGGTTGCGTGGGGCTGGTCCTGCCTAGAGTGATGTGGATGCCCGGAAAAGGTATCTGCCCCACACTGGGGACAGGGACATGGGGAGACAGCATAGCAGCCCCTGGCAGCAGTTGCATGCCACGAGGGTCCCTGGAGCCCAGAGCTCCTCAGGACTTTGATTTTTTTCAGAGAGAGATGAGACACCCAGGACACCAGCCAGCATCTCCTCCCCAACCTTTGGCTGGGAAAAGCAGAACTGCTCAAACGGTGTGTCTGGACTGGAAGGGGCCAAGGGCTGGATGAGTGTGGGAGACAAGGGGTACCCTGATGCTGGCAGCTGAGAGCTGTGCTCTCTGCCCTGGGCACCTAAGCTGAGCTGCCCCCCCAGGTCGTGAGGAGTGGGACAAACCTCTGGGTGAATAATGTTCCCCCTGTGCTCAGCTCTTCCCCCTTGCAGGGCCTCCATCCAGCCCCTCCACCACCTCCATGGGATCCCAGAAACCCACAGAGAGCATCGCTGGCTCCAGGTGATACTGTGGGATGGGGGGATGTGAGGGACCAAAACATAGCATGTTGTGGGAGGACAGTACCACTTTTTGTGTGCTGTTGATCCCCTGCCAGCTCCTGCAGCATAAGTGGGGAGTTTGGTGCTCCAGCCCCTACCCAGCAGCAGGCTGGGGTCCAGCTGCCCTTCAGGAATTCCCCCCACTCTGTTACCTTGCCTGTCACCCCACAGGTTTAGCCTGAGCAGGCGCAGGGGTCCCAGCCTGGTGCTGCGCCCGCAGTGCCTCAGCCCGGAAAGCGAGTGCTCCAGCAACCATGCAAGCCATGACTACCTCCCACTGGTAAGTACCCCACCCCTGTCCCTGTCCCCATTCCACTAGGGGACCTTCCCTGCTGGCTGCCAGCTGAGCCACTCAGCACCAGAAGCAGCAGATGCAATCCTAGTAGGTGCCTGCTCAGCGCTGCTGCATCCTTGAAATGTCTCTGAGGATCCTGGATGGCTTTTTGGGGGGCCATTGGACCATGCCTATGCCCAGGGGCACTCCTGCAGCCCTGCCTCCCCACCCAGTCACCTGCCTCCCCCTTGCAGGTGCAGCTGCAGCAAGCCCGGGGGCCGTTCCAGCTCACTGAGAGCTTCTCTGAAGTGGTGCAGATCCCCCTGGACCGCCTGCGCCGCGCCTCCCCCTATGCCTCCCACCGTGCCAGCCTCAGCCCTGTGTCTCCAGGGGCCAGGAGCAGCCCTGAGGCAGGGCCTGGTGGCGAGGAGGGCGAGGAGGCTGCCACAGACCCACAGCCCAGCTCTCCCCCATCCCGGAGCACCTGCTCCGAGGTGCCCAGCGCAGCCGTGTGGGCGCAGGCAGACAGTGGGCACGGCTCTGAGTCTGACACCTGCCCCCACTCAGCTGCGCCCTCTGAGGCTGGTGTGAGCTGTCAGGACATGGGGCTAGAGGACCTGGAGAGTGCCAGCTGGGCCACAGCGGTGGCCTTGGCGTGGCTGGAACATCGTTGTGCTGGATTCTTTGAGGAGTGGGAGCTGGTGGCTGCCAAGGCGGATGCGTGGCTGCAGGCACAGCAGCTGCCCGAGGGGGTGGATGTGGGCTGCCTCAAAGGGGCAGCCAGGCACTTGTTCCTGCTGCTGCGTCACTGGGATGAGAACATAAAGCTGAACATGCTGTGCTACAACCCCAGCAATGTCTGACAGCTGCCCGAGGGGCCAATAAAGACACTTGGCTCCGAGCCACCTGCACCGGTGTCTCTGTTACAGGCAGAGAGCCATCAGCTCCGTTCAGGCAACACCAGGGCTCACCAGAAGCCTGGGAGGGGGTCACTGCCTTCCCAGACATCTCCTGTGGGAGGGAACAGACAGGGGAACAGGAAAAGATTTGCTGGATGGATCCCTGGGGTCCACCAAGGCAATTCAAACCTTGAAGCAAAGCTGTTTTGCAGATCGTCTGTTTTAACCTCACCTCAGAGGCTGCTCCCCTGCGCTGGGCACTTCAGGGGAGGAAGGGAATGCCCATGGCTCTGGCAGCTGTTCTACCTTCCCTTGGGTGGGCCAAGTCCAGGAACAGCTGTTCTGACACTGTCACAGCACGAGGATGCTGGGGAAGGGCACAGAAAGCCCCCTTTATTCAGGAAGTCTTGCCTTTTGGGGGTCCCCATGCCAGTCCTCTTTGAACAGTTCCAGGGCTCATGGCTCTCCAGGGATGGCTGCAGGCGGCCCAGGAGCTTGGTGGGGAAAGAGCAGGCAGAAGGGGCAGTCCCAGAGGCCAATTCCCACTGTTTGGCCTTCCACACGCTCACTGGGCTTTCTTGGACATGGCTGTGCGTTTCCTGCTTGGCTGTGGGCTGTGTGACACCGGTGTGGGGGCCGTACCATACCAGAGCTGGAGCAGAATGAGTCCATGGCAGATGTGGAGGGAGAGGGAGCTGCACACTGTGGAGGGGTAGGTGTTCCAGCAGAGCTCGATGACGCCCAGGAGCAGTACCCTGCAAGGGGGAAAGTTGGGGGTTTGCATGGGGAACACACACCAGCCCCCTTTGCTCCCAGACCTAAAGCAGAGGGGTGCTCCCTCTCCTTGGCAGCACATACTTGGGCATGTGGGCGAGCTTGGTGGTTGGGGTGCACCAGAGTAAGTAGGGCAGTGTGTGGAAATACCAGACGTAGAACTGGTAGTGCAGGGAGCGGCTGCAGCAAACACCCAGGAAGTTGGAGGAGAAGAGGATGAAGACGATCTGTGCGCTGGCATTAAGGGGGTAAAACATGGGAGGCTGGAGATGTGATCCCACAACAGCCCGTCAGCCATCCACCACAGCTCCTTCCCCCAGGACAGGCTGGCCTGAGAGCACTGCAGCACATGGAGCCTGACCAAGGTCCTCCCTACATTCTCCCCACCTTTGCTGCCCACCATGACAAAGGATATTGTTGATGTCCAAGGGAGGGGATGTGGGTTTCCTTTCAGCAGGATCCTTCAGCAGAGTCAGGATGCTCTCTTTGGAACTGAGGAAGAAGCACAAACATCAGCCTCAGGTGCTGAAAGTCTCTTCCACCCTAACCCTTCCCTGTGAGCCATGACGCCTGGGAAGTACACTCCCCAAAACAGAACAGTAACACCCTGCACTCCTGCCTGCAAATCCAGGACTGGAGCATTGCAGGGACAGGGATGGATCCATGTCCTGCACTATGGGGGCTGGCAGGGACCAGCACCCAAGGGGAACCCCAGGTCTCACCTGTGCCACCGGTGCAGTGCAAAGAGCCCCAGGCCAGTCAGGTGAGCCAGGAGCAGTGTGGCATGGAAAACCCGATTCTGGAAAACCTCTTCTGGGAGGAAGCGCCAGTTCACCGTCCACTGGAACTGAAACTGGCGGCCCAGGTCGAAGGAGCGGGTCAGGTACCCCATGGGATTCACCAGCAGGAAGGGCAGCCCCAGGACCACCTGCCAGGGACACACCAGCCCCATGGCAGCAGCTGTATGCCAGGGCTGTCACCCTGTCACCTCCTGAGTACCTCAGAGCCACGTGGGGTGAAAGGGACAGTCAGCCAAAGATAAAAGTGAATTAGATTATTTATCAACCCCCAGCTTGCCACGTGGGGCCAACACAGATGCTGGTGCCACTGTAACCACCCATGGCTCTAAAGCCTGGCAGGATGCTGTGACACAGGCAGGCAGCCCACTACTCCTTGCTCCTGCAGCCAGGGACCCACCTGGAGCAGGGCACAGATGCACAGCTTGGGGATACAGCCCAGGAGACCGAAGCGCTGCAGGAGGAGGAAGAGGAGTCCAGGTGCAAAGAGAAGGATGTTCATCTTCACGGACACAGCCAGGCTGAGCAGGAAGCTGTGTTACCCCTGCGGCCCCCACACAGGAGCCAGGCACCTCCCAAGCCCAGCACAGCCTCCTCACCGGGGCCAAGCTGGCTCAGGCACCCAGCATGCCATGGAGAGCAGCCCCCAGCCCCTCACCTGAAGAGGAGGCAGCCCCAGGACCAGTGCTCCTCCAGGAAGAGGTTGATGGCGAGGAAGAGGATGGCCATGGCCACGGGGTCATTGAAGAGCCGCAGGACAAAGATTGAGTGGATGCGGTACGAGGCGCAGCACATGAAGAAGAAAACATACGGGGGGACCTTGCAGGACACACAGACACACGAGGGTCAGCAGCCTGTCCTGGAGCCCCTGCTGCCTCTGAGCCCCTCCAAACCTGAGACCCAGCCCTGACCCCCTGCCTGTTTTGCCGGGGTGAGGACCCAGCAGAGCAGGGCAGGCCCTGAGGTGGCCGGCACAGGCCCTGGCCCCACGGGTACCTTGCTGGTTCGGTAGTAGATGCGGAAGACGAGGAGGAGGTTGAGGAGGTAGAGGGCAGCGAAGAGGTACTGCGCCAGGCGGATGTTGGAGCCGCGGCCCGTGGCGTGGTACAGCCCCAGGAAGATGTAAACGAAGCCAGCCGGGTAACTGTGGGGAGATGGGAGTGAGGGGCTGGGCCCTGTAGTCTCCCTGGGAGCTGCTGGTCACTGGGACCTGGGCGTCTCTGTCACTCACACCAGCGGCCCGGTGTCACCCTTCAGCTGGGTGTAGTCCAGGGTCCCGTTGGCAAAACCCTCCACCTCCTGCATGTAGGCCTTCCAGTCGATCTCGGTGTCTGCGGACACGGTGGGGGTCAGGTGGGGCCCGGTGAGCACTGCAGGGGGTGTGGGGGCTTCCCCACCTCCAGACCACCAGCCTGACCCTGTGCCTCCATTCCATGCTGCCAGCCCAGGCTCTGGCCCCACTGGCACCATCCAGGCTCCCAGCCCATCCATGTCTCCCCTGGCCACATTCAGGGCTCTCAGCCGACCACTGTGTGAGTTGCTTGCCCCATCCAGAGCCTCCAGTCTGCCCCTGTGCCCCCCTTGTCGCCATTCAGGACCCCCAGTTCACCTCTTCTAACCCCCCTCCCATCCAGGATCCCCTGGCCCCATCTAGGGCTCCAGCCTGTCCCCGTGTCCCCCTTGTCCCCATCCCAGACCCCCAGTTCACCTCTGCATTCCCCACCGTTCCATTCAAGACCCCCAGTCCACCTCTTCTGCTCCCCCCATTCCCATCCAGGACCTCTGACCCCATCCAGAGTGCCCAGCCTGATCCTGTGTCCCATTCATCCCCTTCCAGGACCCCCAGTCCACCTCTACATCCCCCCATTCCCATCCAGGACCTCTGACCCCATCCAGAGTGCCCAGCCTGATCCTGTGTCCCATTCATCCCCTTCCAGGACCCCCAGTCCACCTCTACATCCC
>VXAU01004203.1:5064762-5082075 GCA_013399695.1 Formicarius rufipectus | reverse complement strand
CGGCACAGCCTGGCGAAGGCAGACGACCCGACTCGGGGATGCCCCCAACCACTGAGTGCTCCTGTGGGGAGGGGAGCCCTTGGTACAGCCGATAACCCCCAGGTCACACAGCTGAGGACCACCAGGCATAGCTGGCGCATAGAGGTGATGCCAAAAAGAACCCCCAATACCCTGCTCCTGTCCACTGGCTCCCCACAGCCCAGAAGGTTCAGCTTCTCAATGTCAGGCCAATTCCCACACCTGGTCTCCCCAGCCAGGCTGTGCCCAGGCCCCTACTTGTGCCTCTTGCCCAACATCAATCCAGGCACTCTATCCTGTGACCACCACTGTGTTGGGACCCCCCTTTGGAGTCACATTGGTCCTGCCCCAACTCCTGCCAGTCCCCTTAACTGCCCACGTGTGGATCTCTAGACACACATGTGCATGTGTTTGTACACATCTTCCCATGCAGGTCTTTGCAGGAATGTAGGGACAGACAGGTGTGATTCTGCAGGTGTCTGTGAGCGTGGCCCTGTGGGGACTGTGTCCCAGGACAACCTTGTTCCATGGTTTGGCCCTTTCCCAGGGGGCTCTCTGTGAACAAGGAGAAGATCTATCCCCTGTGGCAACCTGCCATGGGTCAGCAAGTAGTGACCCCAATATCCCCCCAGAACCCTGTTCATGCCCCTTCTACACACTTCTGCCCCAGACCTACCCTGGCTCTATCCTCCTGCATTTTTCATTGCCATGGTAGTGTTTGCACTAATTGGCACCAGTGGTCGTGGGCAGCTTCATCTGGGACCTCCCCAGTCAGGTCACTTGGGGCTGGGGTGCTATTTAAGTACAGGCTGAGGTTGCTACATCTTACCTGAGCTGTGGGTGTAACCTTGATCCCTGGATCTGGGGATGATGATGATGGCAACAGCAGTTATGGTTGGTCAAAGAGGACCACCTTGTCCTGGAGCAACCCTGTTCCTGTTGCTCCCTCACATCCATGCCCTGCTGCCTGTGTGAGGGTCCTGGATTGCAACTATGCCAGAAGCCTGAGTGGAAATGGCACTTGCCAGCCCAGCCCAGCCCTTTGAGAATGTCATGAGTGGTGAGGGGGATCTTACAGACAACCCTATGGTCCATCTCTCTATGCCAGCATTCCCATGACCTGAGATCCTGTTGAAAGGTGCTGCAGAAGAGCATCAGCTGGAATGGATCATGACAGCAGGCAGGTACTTCTAATTTGGGAAGGCTCAGCCATGCTATTACCTTTGTGTCTGGCTCTGCAGAACGTTGGTTCCTGCTGTCCCCTACCAGAGCCAGGTCGGGGCAGTGGTGCCTGCTCTCCTGGCAAGGCAACGTCTTTATTCCTGTCTTTTTGCTTGAACTTTTTCATGTGAAGGCCTCTGCTCCTGTGAAAAGTGCCTGGGAAAATAGGCAAGAGGCCCACGCTGAGATGTGTCCTGCTTTTCCCATTGCAGAGCCCACGTGCCATTGCCCGTGGGCAGGGACAGGCAGGCTGTGGCACGCGCGGGGCCAGGGGTGAGCAAGAAGAGCAGATGGGCTGTGTGGGATGTGAGTGGTGCCAGTGCAGCACTCCAGGAGGGTTTCCAGCCTGGCAGGCTGCTGGGGAAAGGCTGGAAAGGGGTCACCCTGGGAATGACCCTGCTTATCCCACACCTGTATCTGTACAATGCCTCACACCCAGGGGAGCTGCATGGCTTGGCTATGGGGAGCTCTGCAGGGCTGCCTGGGATTTGGGATGCGGGAAGGACCCTCTGCCCATCCCAGGCAGGAGAAGGGCTGGATTTGTGCCAGCACAGCTGGGCTGTGGGTGGGATAGGGCAGTGCTGCGGCTCTGGGCACTGAATCTCCTTGGAACAGCTCTGGTTTCTGGCTCCCCCAGGGTGCTGCTTGTCACACATCCCTGGGTGGGGGGAGAAGGTACCAGGGACCCGAATGTGGGTGGGTGGGCAGGGGAATGCATGAGGGAATCCCCTTATCCCCTGCCATTGCAGGTAGCATCCCCCCTGCTGAACCAGACAGAGCTCCTTCCCCTGGCTCTCATCCCACCTTCGTTATCCGCCTTTTAGCAGCCACTTAATCTCCTTTCTCGCTTCCTTTGCAGCCTTTTCTCCAATACAAAGCCAGCTCCAGCGGGAAGAAAGGACTGTGGGAATGGGAAGCAGGTGGTTCTTCCCACTCTGGCTCCTCAAGCCTGGGCAGTAGCCTCTGAGTTGGGACACTTTTGGAATGATGCAAGGGCTGGGGGCCAGCCATGACCCCCAAGGTGGATATGGGGCTGGGCAGGGGGCATGGGACCACACTCCTGGCTGCAGTGGGTCTGGCAGTGTGGATTGTGCTGCATTGCCTGCACTTGAGCCATGGTCTGAGAGCTCACTGGTGTCTGCTGTGCCCCAGCCCAACATCTGGATGCTGTCCCTGAGCCCTACAGTCTTGGTGGGAATTAGGGTGCCTACTCCAGGTGCTGTGATGGAGATGAGGGGTTTTTCTGCAGTCACTAGTGCTTCATGTGGTTTTACAGTGGAAAATCACCCTGTGTGAGCACAAGTGGCTTGTGGTGGGGCATCTTGTGCCCAGGGTTTGCAGGGACCCCCCCAGGCAGCTGGAGTTGGACTAGATGGGAGTACCTGGTGGTCCCCAAGGCCTGACAGGGAGGTCCATGGCCTGACAGGCAGTAACTAGATGTCAGGGAGCTTGAAGGAGGTGGGTATGCAGGGCTTTCTTAGGTGCAGGTCTGGAAGGCAGTCAGTGCTGTCACCCAGGGCTGGTGCCACAGGGCTGGGGGCTGCCGAGCCGTGCCAGGAGGCTGGCGCGGGTGCCTCCATCTGTGCTGCTTCCAGCCCTGCCAAGAAACGTGAAATGGCACTTCTGCTCCACAGTGGTGGCAGCTGCAGACTAGGGGCCCTATCCAAGTGCCTGCTGTTGGCACTGCTGCTCTCCCCAAGCCCCTATCCCAGTGCAACGGAAAGGTCAGTGATAAGGTTGGGAATGTGCTCATCCCTGGCTGTTGCCACTGGCCAAAGCCCAGGTGGGGATGCCGCTTTGTGTGTTGCCTTTGCCATGGTCTGGGTATTTTGGGGGAGCAGAGACAAGCACTGGGACTGGGTATGGGCAATGGGGGTGGATGGCCACGTGGGACAGTGGTTGTAGTTATCCTTGTCACCATAGTGAGATGTTGGGGGATAGGCATCCTGCTTGGCAGCTGCCCTGTGGGTGAGCCCGGGTTAAGTGTGCAAGATTGGCGTGTTCCTCATCTTCTACTGTCCCTGCAGCTGCTGATGTGGGAAAATGAGACCAAAAAGCCCTTCCTGAAGGGACAGTGCCTTTCCCAGGGAGGAACGTGAGGTCGTCATTAGTGAAATGATTTTGTCCACCTTCGTGCACAGCCTGGCATTGGAAAGAGAGTTCCCTGAGTGGGCTCCAATTGTGTCCGGGCAAGTAGAAGGAGGATGGCACTGTTCCTATCCCTCACATGAGGTGCCTGGGGCACAGCTGTGACCCCACTATCCAAACAGACAGAGCACCCTCAGCATGCGCCATGGGGCAGGGGCTTCACAGAGGGTCCCCTGCTCAGACCTGGGGGTGACAGGGAGAGCAGGAAGGTGAGGGTGGCTGACCCTGCTGGGCAAACAGCCCTGCTAGGGTGTGAGGCTCCATCCTCCCCTGTCACCACATCTCTGGTCACCATGACAACAGACAGGGAGGCAGGCGGAGCAGGCTGGCAGGCCTGGGGGTGGGGCGGGGGGTGGAGGCCATGGGCATGGGCTGGCACCGAGGGGAATCCTGTGGGAGAGCAGCTGTCGGGATGCCTGGATCCCTCATGTGGCCTGTGTGGTGGGGAGGGAGGCTGGGCAGTGCTTAGCTCAGGCACTGTGAGCTCCCTGCTGTCCTGCTTCCAATCAAATGCCCCTGGGGGCACACAGTGGGTTCGTCTGGGGGTGTGGGCACTGCAGCACAGCTGGGCAGCTCCCGTGCTGGGCGTTTGGCAGAGCGAGGCTCTGGCTGGCGGTGAGCTGAGCGGGTGAGTCATGCTGCCGTCCAGAGCCGTGCCAGGCAGGGCTGACACCATGGTCTGCAGCTGGGCCACTGCCAGGCTAGTGGCCCCCCGAGGGTGGCAGACCCCAGGGGGAAAAGGGTAGGGCTGTGTCCCAGCACAGGGGAATGGCAAAATCCGTGTGTGCCGCCAGCACAGGGCGTGTGTTCGAACCCCTGTGCACGTCTAGGGACAGAGGGAAGCAGGGGGGGTGCAGGCCCCTCTCTACCTGTCCTATCCTTGGCTGTCTGCTGGGCCCTGGGGAACGAGGTGAGCAGTCTCTGGAAGCAGGGGCACCCCCCGCCTGCCCCAGCCCACGCACCCACTCGCGCCAGCAGCTCTTGGCACATGGGGAGTGTGTTCCTGGCAGCCCAGCCCTCTCCCATCTGGTATTTATCTCCTTCCCGAAATCCCTCCTGCTGCGGGGGGGATGCCCGGTGCTGGGGGGGAACCTGGGCCCCACTGCTCACTCTGCAGCCCAGGGAAGAGGCCAGGCTCAAAAAATGGGGGGTGGGACGTGGAGGAAGGGAATACCCATGCAGCCCTCTACCCCATAAAAGCATATGGGTCCCAGGAGGATTCACTGAGTACTCTGGAGCTTCACATCCAACTGTGAGCCCTGGGGGCCAACACAGAGGCACCTTTGCACCAAGCAAGGCCCCAGCCTGGCAGCAATGCAGGCCACTGCCCTAGGGAGGGGGCAGTGGGACCCTCCAATCCCAACACTGCTGCCTGGCTGACAGTGGCCAGCCAGCACTGCCCCCCACCCCCAAACCCTGGTGCCCCAAAGCCGCAGGAGCCCAGAGAGCCTATGGGTTGCCCCGGCAACTGCAACCAGCCAGTGATGGGGAGCAGTCCAGGGGATCGGTTGCCATGGAGACCCAAGGAGTGCAATCACCTTGGCAACAGTCCTGTGTGTCCTGCCACCCCCCATTCAGGGCTGCATCCTGGGCCAACCCCCTGGGTGGGGAGGGAGGTGGTAGTGCCCACCCATCCAAAGGGAGAGCTTTGGCTCCCAGTGCATCCCCCCAGCACCTACCCAGTCCCCTAACTTAAAGGCGCAAAGGAAGAGGTGAGGCCGAGCTCAGCTCCTTGGCTTTATCACTTCACATACCACTGCAAGCAGTTCCTGCACCTGGTCCTGTTCAGGATGGCAGGAAAGCTGGGTGCAGTGGGGCTGGACAGGAAGGCAGGCTCTTGGGCGCCCCAATGCTGTTCTCTCACTCCAGGAGAGTGGAGAGCCTGCAGTGACAGAAGAACACAGGCCCTCTCGCTGGCTAGGAGAAGCAGCTGGGACAGGGGCTCATTGCTGCCACCCCCTGAGTGCCCCCAGTGTGGTCTGGGCAGTGGCTGTAGGCACACAGGTTGAGGTGATAGGACAATGATGGCACCAAGGTGTGCCAGTGCAGTGACTCACAGGGCTTTGGGTCTCTGACACCCTACTGTGCCTGCTCTGTCCCACCAGCCCTGGTCTTGTGCTCATCAGTCTCCCAATAAAACCACATGCTGGAAAAAAAACCACAAGCGAGAAGTCCTGCATGCCTTTGAGGGGGTCACAGCTGGGAAAGGGGCACAGGTCCAACAGTTGGCAGCCAAAGGAACACCCCAGCATGGGGCTGGGGTCTCAGCTCCTCAGGTCAGGTGTTGTGTAGGTTTGCCCCAAGCCTCCATGTTTAGGAGCATCCCTCTGGCAAAGGGAGGATGAGGAAGCTGCAACTCCCCTCTGGCTCTCCCTAAGGCAGATTGGGGGGCACACCATGACTCCTCACGCCCAACTGGAATTCCACAGCTGCCCACCAGAAGACAGCTGACATTTCTGCAGGCTCCAGGCTTGGTGTGGTTCGTGCTGCCCCTCCCTGGTCACTCCCAGGTGCTCTCAGGCCTGACAGAGGGGCACCACACGGTCAATGGGCCCCCGGCAGATGGGGCAGAGGCGGGTGGGCAAGGCCTGGAAGCAGCGGAAGCAGCAGCAGATGTGGCCACAGCCCAGGAGGACGCACTCACGGGGCCGTGCCAGGCAGATCACGCAGGAATCCTCAGGCACCCCGTCCCCATCCTCCTCCTCCTCCAGCTCCTTGTCCTCCTGCTGCTGCTTGGAGCGGGTGCGGCGGTAGGCACGGCACAGGACATGCAGGAGCACGGCCAGCCCTGCCGCGGCACACACCACTGCTGCCCCCTTCCAGAGCCCACTGGCCGACTCCAGCTCCGACAGCACCGCCTGCCAGTCCTCCAGGCACAGGAAAAACTCGCCCCCCCTGGCCGGTGGCTGCAGGTGCAGGGAGCCGTCGAGGTGCATGGACAGCTCCCCGATGCCCGTCAGCCCGGCCCCCACCCGCAGCATCTCCTCTGTCTCCAGGATGCCCTTGGGCTTCTCCCCGATCAGGTACTGGCCCAGCAGGTCACGGAAGCTGTGGGTTGGCTGCTGGAACCGCTCATACACTATCTCCAGCGGCAGGCAGACGGCCTGGAGCGGGCTGTCCACGCTCACCTGTGTCACTGCCTCGGTGCCTGGCGAGGCCAGCAGGAAGGGGACAGTGTAGATCTGTTCTGATAGCACCCGCTCACTCTCACTCCTGCAAGCAGAGAGGTTTGGGGTGGGGATAACAGAATCATAGAATATGTTTGGAAAAGGTCATTGAATTCAATCTATGACTGAACACCACGTTGTTGACTAGACCACAGGACTAAGTGCCACATCAGTTTTTCCTTAAACACGTCCAGGGTTGGTGACTCCACCACCTCCCTGGTGCTGGAGCTCCCTGCTTCTGCTTTCTGGGCAGTCCATTCCCATGTGTAATAGCCCTTTCTGTGAAGAAATGCTTCCTAATGTCTAACCTAAACCTTTGCTGGCACAGTTCGTGGCTATTTCCTCTCGTTACTAGTTGCCTGGGAGAAGAGGCTGACCCCTTATCTGCCTAAAACCTCATCTCAGATATCTGTGGAGAGCAATAAGGTCACCCCAGAACCTCCTTTTCTCAGGCTAAACACCCTCAGTTTCCTCAGTTGCTCCTCATCAGATCTGTGCTCCAGACCCTTCATCAGCTCTGTTGCCCTTCTCTGGGCTCACTCCAGCACCATAATGTCCTTCCTGAATTGAGAGGCCCAGAACTGGACACAAGACTCGAGGTGTGACCTCACCAGTGCTGAGTACAGGTGCATTATCACTGCCCTGGCCCTGTTGACCACAACACGGAAGAGCTCCCTGGGCTGAGCCAAGCACAGGGACACAAGTCTTTAACCAAGTTACTTTCTGCCTCTCAAGTGGCCCCAGAGGACAGGAATCTGGACAGTCTGGTGCAAGCCCACCCCTCTTGTCCCTTCCCATTGCTCACCAGCACCGGGCCAGGCTGTTCCAGATCAGCCGATGCTCCTTTAACAGCAGTTTCTGGATCACGCCCTGCAGCCCCTCATGGTAGTGGCTGGTCAGTGCAGCCTGGGCTGGCAGCACTATGCCTAAGGACAAGTGATGTGTCAGAGCTTAAGGAGAGTCCTGCCCTTGTCCCCGGTGTGGGGCCATAGGGTGTTCTTACCTTCCAGGGCAACGTAAGGCAGGCACCTCCCCTCAGCTGCAGACACCAGGGCTGGCAAATCGTCATCAACCTGGAGCTTTGGGGCCTCCTGGAAGAGCAGGGACTGAGTGTGAGGATGGGTAGGTGCAGGCAGAGGGTGGGCCAAGCATGGCTCTGTTATCTCTGGCAGGATGTGACCTGCTCAGTCCCATGTGTTGCGATGTCAGCAGAGAATGCAGCAGGCTGCAGCCATCAGTGTGAACCCATATCAAAGGGTGTAGGGCAGTGGGGAAGGGACAGTGGGCAGGAGAGACCATCTGAGGGAGAGGGCTACCTGTATGCGTGACACAACTCTGGCCTTCTTCCTGTATATGTAGTAGAAGAGGCCGGAGAAAGCGAGGCTGGAGCCCAAACACAGCAGCTCCCCTGGCGTGATGGGGATGTCCATGGCTTGGGCAGCAACGCCTGCAAGATGAGCATGTTGGCTGGGGGACAGGGCCACATCACCCAGGAGCAGGGATGTCCCCGCACCCCCGTCCCCAGGACAGTGACATCCCGCTGCCCCTTTTGGGACATCCCAATCCCGTTTTTCCCAGGGCAGGGACATCCCTGCATCCCTGTCCCCAGGACAGTGACAACCCAGGGCGCCGCCCCAGGGCCAGGCCCGCCCTCGGCCCCGACGGGGGCGGTTCAGCTCCAGCACTCACAGGTGCCCGATACCCGGCCCGACTCTGCACTCCCGGCCAGCCAGGACCCAGTGCCCACAGTGCACTGCACACGGGATTGGGGCCGAAGCCCAGCACCACCCAAGCCCGTCCAGGCCCAGCCCCCGCGATCTGTCCCGGCTCGCACCCGGCCCGACCCCGCCGCCGCCCCGGCCCCGCTGCCCCAGTACCCCCAGGCGCCCAGGCCCGAACCTCGGCTCGGCCGGGCTGTCTGATGGGAACTGTAGTCCAGCCCCCTCCACGCAGCAGAGGGCCAGGCCGTGCCCGAACTATCACTCCCAGCATACCTCGCGCCGAACTACAGCTCCCGTCGTGTCCCGCGCCGCCCGCGGGTAGGACTACAACTCCCGGCAGCCGTCGCGAGCGCCCGCGGGGTCCCGGTACCGACGGGTTTGGGGGTCCCGGTGCGGGGCTGCGGATGCTCTGTGCGGGGAAGGGCCGGCCAGGGCGGGCCCCGAGGGCTCGGGGAAGGGACTCGGCCGCGGTTCGGACCCAGGGGTGGTTGGGGTCACCCGTGCCGGGAGCAGCGGCACCCCCGGGGCTGGGCTTTACCGGGGACCCCGGTGCCCCTGACTCGCCGCCTCCCCCCGGTCTTGTCGTTCTTCCCCGTACCTCTGCTTCCCTCCCTGCGTCCATCCAGACATGTCCCGCGCCTCTCCCTCGGTCCCTCGGGATGTCTCACCTCCCACGTTCCCCCAGCCTTCGAGTCGCCCCCCGCCCCCTCCAAGCTCCAGATCCCACCGCTCTCCCAGCCCCGACTACGCCAAGGTCCCCGAGCTGCTGGGATAAGTGGAAACTGCTTTTATTCGTTAGATAAACTCGGCGACAGCCACCCACAGCTGAAGGCACCAGAGTCCCCACTGCCGCCCACTGGTCCCAGCAGAGGTGGATGGGGAAGCCAAGCTGGATCGGGAGGGGACGAGGGAAGTGCGGAGCCGGGTGGCCCCCAGCCTCCATCTCTGGCAGGCTGGGGGGCAGGAGCGGGGGTATCTTGGCTCTAGTGCTTTCCCTGGGACCCCTCTGACCTGCCCACCTGAGGGGGGGATGCGGTGCAGGGGGACGCTGAGCTGTGTCCGACTCAAGCACATCAGGTTTGGGGGGCAGAGCTGCATTTTGGGGGTGCTACAGCCTCTCTGCCAGCCGTGTCCAGCCCCAGGCTGTGGATGGGGCTGCGGTGGGTGTCTGGTGTGGGGCTATGTGTGCCGGGGAGGGGGCAGAGGTGGGGTGTGCGGTGTGTGCATAGGAGGGGGACAGCGACAGAACGTGACCTCCGCTCTCTGCCCGTGGCCAGCTCTGGCAGCCAGCGAGGGCTGGGAGCGGAGGCACAGCAGATCATTGTCCCCTCTGTCCACAGCACCCACCCCGACCCTACCACACCTCACAGTGCTTGCCGGGGTTCATGGGGGAGCCCAGGGGGCAGCCGAAATGTTCGACAAAGTCCCGGGAGTTGCTGAGAGTGCCGATGACACGATACTTGTCGGGGCTGTGGGGGTCGGTCACCAGCCCTTCATGGGAGCTCTCGGGCGTCCGGACGGAGCACCACACCTGACAGAGCCGGAGCAGCCTCAGGGATGGGGATAGACGCCCCCGCTAGGGCCGGATCGGAGGGCTGTGGGGTGGCTCTGAGCAGCCAGAGAGGGACAGGAAACCCAACATCCCGCTCAGCCCTACCTGCGCAAAGCCCACGAAAAAAAGCTGGTGGTTGGTGAGCCCCAGGGCTGGCAGGCGCTTCTCCTCCCCGTTCTTCTGCAACCAGGACTTGTACGCCTGCGGGAGAGCTGGCCTGAAGCCCCAGAGAGGGACAGACGGGCAGGAGGGACCGTGTCCCCTCCCGGCGGCAGCACTCACGTTGTAGGCTGCCTTGAGCCCGCCGTTGTCTGCGATGTTCTCGCCGAGCGTCTGCCGCCCATTGACCTTCTCGCTGTGGACGGTGTAGCGGCCGTACTGCTCCGTCATACACGCTGTTCGGTTCTTGAAGGCCTCCAGGGAGGAATTCTGCCACCACGGCCGCAGGTTTCCCTCCTTGTCGTACTCTCGTCCTGTGGGACCGAGCCATGGGGTGGGACCAGGGGACTCTGCCCCTCTGCACCTCCCCTGCTGCAGGGGGGTCCTGAAGCAGAGTGGGGTGTGGTGGGACCATCGAGGGATGCCGGGGGATGCTGGGGGACCTGGTGCCTTTAGGTCCATGCCAAGGGGAGATGGTGTCCCCCAGTCCCTTCTCTGGGTCTCTGCTGTGCACTTGGGTCCCCAGCCATCCGCTGGTGCATCCCCCTGTCCCAACCCAGATCTTGTGGTGCCAAATTCCCCCATTGACCCCATGTCTAGTCCGGGACCGTGGTGAAGGCACAAAGCAGAGTGGATTGTGAGAGGGACCCGTCCCGTTCCCCGTGAGGAGGAGGGTGAGGGGGTGGGGCCGGGGCTGCAGACACCGTGTCCTCACCAAGCGGATGGAGCGAAAGCTGCACAGAGAAGCCGGGGGGAGGTATCGGCAGGTGCCACCTGGGGAGACAGGACCATAGAAGGGGAGGGTGGCCAGGGGGGCACGAGCACGCATGATGGAATGGATGGCAAAGCGGGACCCCTGCGCACCCAGGGTACCCCTTTCCCATGCCAAGGGCATGGGCGGGTGGGGGCCTGGGGAGGGCAGGAAGGTGACAGGGGTTGGGACTAGTGCTGCCTTTGGGCTCTCACCTTGGTCGTCAAATGCGTGGGTCAGTTCATGCCCCATCACCACGCCGATGCCACCAAAATTAAGGGCTCTGTGGGGCCATGGGGAAAAGCAAGGTAAGTATGGGGTTAGGGGGTGGTGGTATTGCAGTCTGCCACTGCCTGGACACTTCCTCCTCAGCCTGGGCACAAGACCAGACTCTGCTCTGGCTGGGACCCAGCTGGAAGTGAGTCCTGTTGGGCACACTGGTGGCCCTAAGGGGACTTCGCAGGCTGTCTTGGCTGGAGGATGTAAAGCCTTGCAGGATGCTCAAGCTCCCCAGAGCTTTGCTTTGTGACTGTGGGTGGCTCTGTGGCACGGTGGCCCTGATCCAGCCCATGCCCCCCCACCTCCAGGAGGTGTCCCCCATGCCAGGCTCACTTGGGGTGGTTGCGGGCGTAGAAAGGGGCCTGCAGGATACCGGCGGGGAACACGATCCCATTCTTGGTGGGCAGGTAGTAAGCGTTGACGGTCTGCGGGGTCATGCTCCACCTGGGGCAAGGAGATGGGACAGGGGACAGGCAGGAGTGTGTCACTGCTCACCCCTACCCCAGCACCCCTCCTGGGCCATCGCTCACCATGAGCTCTCTGCCGCCCTGTCTGGGGCTGGCACTTTTGCCCCCATGCTGTGACCAAGGGACACTGTCCTGGGGACAAGCTACAGCCACCACAGGTGACCTACAGTATTGTGCTACCCCATGGGAGACCTCCTCTCCACTGAACCAGTGCCACCCAGGCACCTGAATGTCACATCCTCTGTCCCCTCCCAGGCCCTCCCTCTTACTGGTCACGGTTGGGGGGTTTCCGGAGCTGGTCAGCCATCACTTTGGCAGAGAAGTTGTAGAAGTTGAGCATGTTCTGGAAGAAGGAGTCTTCAGAGACCTCGTACTGGTGAGGAAGAGGAGGGATGAGGAGAGGTTCACTGAGGTGGTTCTCCACACCCTGGCCAGGATGCACTCAGTGCCAGGGTAACTCTACACAATGTCCCAAATGCATCCCCCAAATAGTGACATTGCCCCACCATGGAGGCTCCCCAGAGCTTGGTGTGGGCAGGGACCAGCCCCACTCCACATGAGTCAGGTGCCTCCTACCCCATCATAGACATCGTCCAGCTCCTTGTTGTCCAGGATGAAGTCAGGGAAGCCAATCATGTCATAGATGGCATCTGCCTGCATGTGGAGAGGCCCTGACAGTGAGATGGGTGGGGGCTTACTGGTAGGGGGTGAGTTCTAACATCTACTTCCCTCCCTGGGGTCACCTTCTCCTTTGCAGCCTGCCTGGTCTTCTCATCCATCCAGTCCAGTTGGTCCAGAGACACCTCAAAGGCTGCCCGGATCTCACTAATCATCTCCTCAGCCTGGGGAGGGAAGGGAATGAAGCCCCCCTGCTCCCACCAGCCCCTTAGTGGGGACAGGGTGGACAGGATGCAAGTTCCCTGGGGTTAGGAGTCCCATTTCCCAGCTCCCCACCTTCCAGCCCTGGGGTGTGGGGGGAAAAGGGATTCCCATGGATGGTGATGGGGAGGGGATGGGGGCAGAAGTGTCCTCACGATGGCCTTGCTGTCCCGGTCAAAGGTGGCTTTGACGAAGAGGGAGCCCAGGGCAAAGCCCAGTGTGTCATCTGTGTTGGAGATGCAGGTTTGCCAGCGGGGTGTGCAGGACTGTGGGAGGGAGATGAGGGTCTGTGAGACCCCCAGCCCACTCCCTTTCTTCCCTTCCTTTGCCCAGCCTGGCTCTGCCTCCTCACCAGAGGGGAGATGCTGAGCAGCTAAACCCTCATGCTGAAAGATGATCCCTGGGTTCCCTCTGCAGCATTCAGGGCTTAGCATCCCAAAGGCATCCCGAGGGCATCCCAAGGGCAGAGGAGGTCCTGGCTGCTTCCAGGCTGGGGGCAGAGGGGGCTCGTCCCAGGGCCTGCTGTTACCTTCCTGGTGCCATAGAGTGTCTCCAGCAGCCTCTCCTGGGCTGTCTCAAAGCGCTGGTCCAGGCTGGAAGCTGTCTTCTGCACCAGGTTCCAGATCAAGTAGTTGTTTAGGATGCTGAGGGGGCAGAGAGATGGCACAGCTCACCACAGTCCATGAGAATGTGCCAGTCTCCAAGCCACCAATGAGACCAAAATGTGCCATGGGGGTACACGACTGAAAGCACGCAGGAGCCTCACCTCCTGTCAGTGTCATTGATGAGGTCAGAGACCTGCTGGAGGTAGGTGTCCCCATAAACCACCACAGGTTCTGTTTCTGCCAGCTCCAGTGGAGCCAGGGAGTAAGACAGGTAATCCAGCCAGTCAATGGCAGGGGCCAGCACCTGGAGGAGACATTAAAATGTGGCACCAGGGGCTTGGCATGGCTATGCTGCATCCTGCCCAGCATGGAGGGGGTCCCCTCGGGTAGGCACTGTGCTCTCTGAGATGGTCCCAAGGTTCTTTACCACCCCAGATCCCTCTCTGCCCTTAGGCACCCTGCAGGACAAGGAGGGTTGTAGTGTGCAGAGGGTTGTAGATTGCAGTGTGCAAGATGGCAGCTCCTCCCAAATCCTAACAACTGGGGGACCAAACACCTCACTCCAGCACCCAGCACATATTTCATAATGGATGGGGCTGCCCAAGGTGTCCTGGAGGGGGGAAAAGAATCGGCATAGACCTGTTGGTGTCCAAGTGGACAATCCTGGAGGATTTCCCCAGATTGCACTGGGTTGTGCCCACCTGCAGCTCAGCGATGCTCATCTTGTGGTAGATCTTCTCATCATCCCGCCGCTCAGCCTGGGGCACTGTGATGTTGGCCAGCTGGGTTTCGAAGTCCAGCACCTGCTGCATCTGAAGGCGAGTGGGCTCTGGAGTGCCCCCCAACAGTGTGCCCAGCTCCACCATGTAGTCCAGGTATGCTGCCAGAACCTGCAGAACCCCAAGCCCTCCGTCAGCAGTGGCCGCAGCTCATTCCACCTCCTGGGGCTGGGCACCCAATGGCCATGATGCAGGTGCCAAATGTGTCCCAGAGCTGCTCACACCCCATTGCCATGGCTTTCCCCCGATTGCTGCCAGCAGCCTGCCCAACACCCAGCCTCACCCTCTCATTGGCAGTCTTGTTCAGATAGTAATCCCGGGATGGGAGGAAAAGGCCTGACTGGTCCACCTGGGGGGAGAAAAGAGCAGCATAGGCAGCCCAGTGCCACCTGATGCCTGCCACCCCTTGGTGCCAAGGTGCCAACCTGGATGACGTTGCTGTTGGAGCTCTTGGAGTCCGCACCCACGTACACTGTGAAGAAGGGGGTTGCACGGTATGTGCCTGATACACTCTTGAGTACCTCCATGAAGCTGGTTTGGTTCCAGGAGCCAGTGATGTTCCACCCCCCAATCTGCTGGCAGACAGACCTGGCACCTCAAGGGAGGATGGGGTCCATCCCCAAGGGCTGCTCCCTCCCCAGTTACATGAAGAGCTGAGCAGGAGACACGCTGGGCTGAGCCCATACAGCTCAGCTCACATGTGGATGGCTGCCCACCTTGTCAATGAGCTCCATGAGGGGCTGGGAGCCCAGCTCCTCTATCCTCTGTTCCTTGAGGCAGGACAGGTAGTACCGCTGTGTCTTTCGCTCCGCCTCACTGCTGGAGTTGAAGGTGGCATTCTCTGTGGGAGGCTGTGGGTCAGCCCCAGGAACACAGTGGTCACCCCCTCAATGTCTGTCACCCCTTGGTGCCCACCTAGGAGATGCTTCATGATGGCCTGGTTCTGGTCCCAGATGCTGTTGAAGGTGCTCCACTTGGAGCGCCCATTGGGCAATGGGTTCCTCTTGATCCAGCCCCCGCATGAGTACTGGTAGAAGTCCTGGCATGGGTCCGTCTCTGTATCCAGGGCCTCCAGGATCTTGCTGGCCACCCGGACACAGGCAGCTGTCAGGCATGTGCTGTGAGAGGGATCTGGCAGGAAAGGCATGCCTGGGGGAAACCGAGGCACAGAGCAGGGCCAAGCCCTGCCTGCACTCTGGGATGAGCTGAGCACCCAGAGCAGGATTCCCAGGCTGACCCATCACTCCTCTTCCTCCCATGTCCTCCTGGGTGTGGGGACACCACTGTCAACTCTCCCTACCTCTCTGGTACTGGATGGCCAGGGTGACGACAGCGACGGCAAGCAGCAGTGCCAGGGAGACGGCGATGGCGCAGAGCACCAGCTCCAGCTGGCTGCGAGAGGCCAGCCGGCTCAGCAGCGTCCCCGGCCCCTTCCGAAACCCCACCTAGGCAGGAGCAGGACCTGCTGCCACACCACGGACGGACTGAACATCACGGCTCCCCCTTCCCTCCCCTGCTACTTTCCAGTGCCTGGGACAACTGCATGAGAAGGTGGGGACCAGGGCATCTCCCCCCACCAGCCCTGGCATGCTGGCGGTGGGTGCTGAAAGCCCCGCCAAGCCACAAGGAAGGACAATTGTCCAGGCACACTCTGTGCCGC
Organism: Formicarius rufipectus; assembly: GCA_013399695.1. Lineage (NCBI taxonomy): Eukaryota > Metazoa > Chordata > Aves > Passeriformes > Formicariidae > Formicarius > Formicarius rufipectus. The sequence goes on along the minus strand of VXAU01004203.1, from coordinate 5,066,669 downwards.
ATTTTGGCTGTCTCCCAGCACATCCCTGGGGACAGCCAGGTCTGGCTTGGCTCCCAGCTCTGCTCCCACTGCCCACCTGGCTGCAGGCAGGCTCTGGCTGAGGGNGGGGGGGCGGCCAGGGAGGACAAAGAGGGGAAGGATGGAGGAGCTGGGGCAGACCTCACCTCCACGCTGTCGGGAGAGGCGCTGCCATCCCCCGTTGGCTCTGGCCCCTCCTCGTCCTGCAGTGTGGCACGCTTGTAGTTGGGCATCTGCTGAAGGAGGGAGCGGGCTGGGACAGGGGCATGGGAGGCTGTCCCCCACCCTGCCACACCCTCTGGCTCTTATGGAAGGAGGCAGTGCCTGCTCAGTGGGTACGAAGGGGGACAGAAGCAGCCCCTGACCACCCGCAGTGTGCCTAGGGCTCTCTCAGAGGTTGTCCCCAGCCCCGGGTTGCCCTGGAGATCACGGGGGGAGCTGCTGGCTGAGGGTCTTGAGGGCTGCCACTGGAGCATCTCTCCGCATAGCCGTGGCAGCTGTGGCATTAGCCCTGCCGACAGGTGCCACATTGCCACGGAGACATGGTCTCCGTCACCAAGCAACTGTTGCCTAGTGCTGCTGCCTCACCCCTCCTCCCCTGCCTGGAACTTTCCATGCAGATGTGCACCGATCTGAAACCTCTGGATGCGCCCCCTACCCCTTCCTGGCACTGTGGGTGACCAGGGCACAGGACAGAGTCTGAGAGGGGAGAAGGGGTACCACAGGGGTACCAGCCAGCCAGTCAGGATCCCTCTTACTCCTGGCTTCGCAGGGCAGCTTGCACAGACCCAGCCGTGAGGGCTGCTGAGGACTCAGCAGGGAGGTGATGGAGTTGAGCCAGCAGCGTTGGAGGGGGGGTTGAGCTAGAAGAAAATACTGGGGTTTTTGGTGGAATAGACTGAGCAATGCTGCTGGTGAGCTATCCTTAGGCTTCAGAGTTAACGCCTGGGCAGCTTCTGGATCACCCTCCAGTCTGTGCTGCAGAATGAAGTAAACGCCCGGGGCTGCCTGCAGGGCTGGTGTCTCGGGGGCAAGGAAGGAGCTGGGATGGGACAGATGATGGGCAGGGGGTGAAGCAGAGCGAGTGCCTCATGTGCCCACCTCTGCCCACTGCCACACTGCTGAAATGGGGAGAGGGCATTGCCAAGGGCTGCTGCGGTGGGAAGGTGGGATTAATGGTTAGCAGGAGCCCCCCACCAGGGTGGGTCACTGGGAGATGCTGGCATTAGGAAGGATTGTTCAGCATCCTGTAGGAGCTTGGCTGGCCAGGCCCCCCCACTGCCTCAGCTCTCCCCAACATGCTCTTCTCCCCTCCTGGGTGGTCCTCATCCTGGACAACAGCCCTGTGTGGCACCTCCTGTGGTATCCTCAAGGCAGGAGCAGAACCTCGTCCTGGGGCTCCCCCTACCCCCTCCGTGGGGCTGAGACCCACGGTGACAGGGCCCCCTGCCCCCTCCAGGGGTCCTCTCCTGGTGGTCACCCTATGAGCGGCTTCATTGGACCACAGATGGGCTTCATGCCTTGCTGGAGCAGGGTCTGTGGGGCCATATCCAAACCACCCCAGCTCCCTCTGTTCAACCCCAGCCAGGGGTTTGGGGATAGCACTCTTCCCCCCACCATGGAGGACAGGGACCCTCTAGCCACTCAGTTCCCTTAGCCCCATCCCCACCGAGCCCCTGCATCCCCCAGTCTCTTGCTGCCCTGTAATCCCCCAGCCATCCCTCCTACAGGTTCCCGAAGCCCCCCAGCCCTTCCAACTCCTTGAGCCCTCCAGCCTGTGGGCTTTCCTGTGCCCGGGCCCCCTCCTGTCCCCCTCGCCGCGCCCCTCGCTGGTTTCCCCCCGTGCTCTCCTCCTCTTGCCCACCTTCCTGCCCGTAGTCCCCACACTG
>VXAU01004203.1:5035085-5046098 GCA_013399695.1 Formicarius rufipectus | reverse complement strand
CCACCCCGGGAAGAGCCCTGTACTGAGCCCACTGCTGAGGCCAACGGGGTCTTGGAGGAGGTGTCTGAGCCGGTCCCTGAGGCACCCATGTGCCAGCCGGTGCCAGTCCCTGAGCCGGTGCCTGCGCCCACCCTGGACTCCCCCATCGCCCAGCCTGAAGAGCTGCCCCTGCCCAATGGGGTGGAGGGCACTGGCAAAGTGGAGCCAAGTGAGGAGCAGCCTGAGTCAGATGTCAGCCCTGTCTCAGAACCTGAGGAGCCAGCCCAGCCCAGCAACCCTGCCTCCCCGCCGGCAGAGGAGGAGGAGGAAGAGAGTGAAGGCCCTGCAGAGGCCCAGGAGCGAAGCTTGAGTCCAGCCCCTGCCCCTTCGCAGACCTCGGAGGCGACCGCTCGAGGTTGGGAGTATAGGGCCGGGGTGTGCGGGGCCGAGGGGTGTCCCTGTGGGGGTGTTGGGGGCCATCACATGGTTGTGTTGTTAGGCATGGGGTACTTGGAGGTGTCAGAGAGTGGGATGAGACTATGTACACAGGATGTGGGTATGGGGTGTTGAGGAGACCAGGGTGCCTGTGCATGGTGAGGCAGAGAGTGCAGCCATGCTGAGGAGTATGGGGTGGCTATAGAGGGATGTTGGGGGTGTCAAGGGAATGGAAGTGCATTTTAAGTGATGGTTTATGCAGGGGTGTAAGGTGGATGTATTGGGGTTGTATCTGAGGACTGACCCCAGCCATCCCAGGACACTGGGATGTGGAGGTTTTGCAGAGAAGATGTGGGAGCGCCCTGTGTAGCATTATGCAAATACACGGGAGTGCCTGGGGAGGTACTGGAGTGAAGAAGTTTCTTTTATTTTTTTGGTTTTAAGCACTCTTTGCACCATTGCACAGGAATGTTCGAGTTTCATAGGGGTGATGGGGAGGATGGGCACACAAGATGTGTTTATATGGAGTGCCCTGTGCAGGGATACAGTTGGGACTATTAGGAAGGCAACCTGAGGGCAGATGTGCTTCTGGGGAACACATCTGTATGGGCTGGTGTACTTGGGTGCCAGGGAAGGGAGTGTATGGGAGGGTCCACATAAAGGCTGCTTTGCTGAGGGGTGTGAGTGTCTGCAGGGTTGCCCTGAGAATGATGGGGAGCACTGCACTAGGGAAGTGGTGTGGATGGGAGGCTTGGCAGAAGGACAGGGTAAACTGGGATGCAGTAGCTAGATGGTAGTAGCTAGCTGTGAGGTGTGTCTGAACAGGTATATTTTGGGGTGCACGTGTAGGGAGTGGGCTGCCTTGGTGCGCTGTGTGTAGGATTTGCAGGGCTGCAGATCACCAGGTGGGTACACTGTGTTTGGGGATAGAGGCTCTGGTGGGGTGGCAGGACCACATCCTTTGGACCTATCATGAAGCTCGTCTGGTGTTACTGAGGCCTTGCTGGTGACTCAGTAGCTTGTGTCAGGGTACCTGGGGGACTGGAAGGGTTCCTGTCTCTCACTTTCCTGCCTTTCCTCCCAGTCGCCATGTCGGTGCCAAAGAAGAAGCGAAAGATTAAGGAGCTGAACAAGAAGGAGGCAGTAGGTGATTTACTGGATGCCTTTAAAGAGGTGAGTGTCGCAGGGGTGTCCACGGATCACCTTGTGTCCCATATCCTCCTGTGATGAACTCTGCTTTGTGCCATCGTGTCTGGGCCACTGATGCTCTGTGATGGTAATGAGGATCTGAGGCGGGGTGGACACCGAGGAGTGAGGTGGAGGGGGCAGGCAGGATCAGGCTTGAGGTGACTGTTGTCCCTTTCCCTCTCCCTCCTGATGCAGTCTCAGACTGGTGACAGTGCCTCGGAGGCAGAGAACAAGCCCCCCACGTCTGCCCCTGTGAGTGAAGCAGAGGATGCGGCTCCTGCCCGTCCACAGGAAGAGTTGGAGGAGACGTGGGAGGAGAAGGAGGACAAGCTGGCCCCAGAGAAGGGCAAGGCTGCTGGCCAGAAGTACGGCTACAAGGAAGGTGAGCTGTGCCTTGGCACAGGCCTCTGCTGGCAGCCACCACTTCTGGACCCAGTGGTGAGGAGGGTGGGGGTGGCACGTCCTAAACCTCACAGTTTCTTCCCGTGTTTTCCCCAAGCTTGGCATGGGGTGGGGGATAGGCCCTAGCATGAGGGTCCTGGCAGGAGGCTGGGAACTGATGACATCAGGCTTTCTAAGCAAGCAGTGTCATATTCATGGTGTACCTGTGGTTGTCTACATCCCACCTTGCTGGTCCCTGTGTGGACCTGGGCCTGCCCCAGTTCAAGGGAGGATATGGGACAGGCCACATTAGGGTTTCCCTCTTGCTACCCCACTGCAGAGCAATGGAAGCCACTGAACCCTGAGGAGAAGAAGCGATATGACCGGGAGTTTCTGCTGGGCTTCCAGTTCATCTTTGCCAGCATGCAGAAACCTGAGGGGCTGCCCCAGATCACGGATGTGGTGCTGGACAAGGTCGGTGCGGCCCAGGAAGTTGGGGAAGTGTGGGTGGTGGACAGGTGAGGGTCTGGCTTCTCTTAGAGCCTTGTCAGGGCAGGGCAGGGACTTACCTGCTGTGCTCAAGGTCCGGTTGCAGCACCTGCAATGACCCTTGAGCCTGGGTTCTGTGGGTGGGGGCACCTCTGGGGCCTTCTTTCCAGTTCCTTGTCCCGGCTCTGAGGCTGGGGGATGGATCCATCCCGCTCCTCTGCCCCCGGGCATCCTCAGCCGTGTGTACCTTCACAGGCCAACAAGACCCCACTAAGGGCACTCGACCCCATCCGCCTCAGTGGCATGAACTGCAGCCCTGACTTCACCCCCTCCTTTGCCAACCTTGGCCGACCTGTCATGGGCAACCGGGGCCTGGTGAGTATCTCCTCACTTCAGTCATAATATCTTGGTCTGCCTCTCTGTGATGATCAAGCTTTCGAGCCACTGTGTCTGGGCCACTGATGTCTGTGATGGAGTTGAGGATCTGAGCAGGCAGACTGGAGACTCTGTGGAAGCTGGCCCATGTGATCCCAGAGCAAATTGCTGAGTTTCTTCTCCCTGTGTCAGCCCTCAGGGTTGGGTCCTCGCCGCTCCCAGCAGAGCCAGAGAAAGGAACCCCGCAAAATCATTGCTACTGTGTCTCTCAATGAGGATGTCAAGCTGAACAAGGCTGAGAAGGCCTGGAAACCCAGCAGCAAGCGTGCTTCCGAGGAGGAGGATCCTGAGAACATCAAGACACAGGTGGGAGTTGGGACAAGCAGTCAGTGACAGGGCCGGGAAGGAATGTGCCCAGCTCTTGCTGACCCTGTTTGCCTTGCAGGAACTGCTCCGCCGTGTCCGCAGCATCCTCAACAAGCTGACGCCCCAGATGTTCCAGCAGCTGATGAAGCAGGTGATGGAGTTGTCCATCGACACGGAGGAGCGGCTCAAGGGCGTCATTGACCTCGTCTTCGAGAAGGCCATCTCGGAGCCAAACTTCTCTGTTGCCTATGCTAACATGTGCCGTTGCCTTATGGGGGTGAGCAAAAGCTGGGGGGTCTCCTGCTGAGCAGGCAGAGGTTCATTCGGGTGCTTCAGCTGAGCTCAGCAGTGTGTCGGTCCTTCTGTGTGGGGTGAGGAAATATGTATGGATGGAGGACCAAGTTCAGAGTCTTAGCAGGGTATCACAAAGTTGTACAGTGGCTTTTCCATGGTTTGAGCAGTGCCAACTTTTGGGGGAGACACAGCTCATGCTCCTTGTCTTGGTCATACCTCTCCCTGCAGCTTAAAGTGCCCACAACAGACAAACCCACAGTGACTGTGAACTTTCGCAAGCTTCTGCTCAACCGCTGTCAGAAGGAGTTTGAGAAGGACAAGGATGATGACGAGATCTTTGAAAAGCGGCAGAAGGAAATGGATGATGCCAGTGCTGTGAGTTGGGGTGGGAGGCTGCAGCTGAGGGCTGACATGGTTGTTCTTGATGTGGCTCTGAGCACTGAGCTGTCCTGCTGCACTTTTCCTGCAGCCCGAGGAGAAGGCACGCATGAAGGATGAGCTGGAGGAGGCGCGGGACAAGGCCCGACGACGATCCCTGGGCAACATCAAGTTCATTGGAGAGCTCTTCAAACTGAAGATGTTGACAGAGGCCATCATGCATGACTGCGTTGTGAAGCTGCTCAAAAACCATGATGAGGAGTCTCTTGAGTGCCTTTGCCGCTTGCTAACGACCATTGGCAAGGACTTGGACTTTGAGAAAGCCAAGGTACTCCTTGTCCTGCCCTACATTGCCTTGCCTTGTCCTTGGGAGGGATGTGACCCTGGCTCTGTCCTTCTATAGCCCAGGATGGACCAGTACTTCAATCAGATGGAGAAGATCATCAAAGAGAAAAAGACATCATCTCGAATCCGTTTTATGCTGCAGGATGTGATTGACCTCAGACGGGTAAGGTGCATGGAATGCTATTGCCTGGGGACTGTCCTCTGTTCCCTCCTTGGTCCTGTGGAGCTGCTGGCCTGTGTCCTCTGGATGCCAGCAATCGATGTGTCTCTGAGAAGGGAGGGGTGGGTATGTAAACTGTGTCCAGCCCCAGAGACACCATGCTAGCCCCAGCCCTTGGTTATCATGGTAGTAGTAGTGGGCACACAGTAATAGGCAGCTGTTTAATGCAGGGGGGCTCCAGAAATTGAGCCCTTTTGTGCCAAAAGCTGTCACAGCACATGGAGAATGGTAATACCTGAGGCAGGAGAACAGCCTGAGATTTTAAGGGTGGGATGTCTGGGAAGGGAGAATGCCTCTGCCTCCATTCACTAGCCAGCTCAGTGCTCTCTTTCCTTCTCTGCCCTCTACAGAATAGCTGGGTGCCTCGGCGAGGAGACCAGGGCCCCAAAACCATTGATCAGATCCACAAAGAAGCAGAGATGGAGGAGCATCGGGAACATATCAAAGTGCAGCAGCTCATGTCAAAGGACAAGAGGAGAGGACCCCCTGGGCCATCTTCCAGTGGTGAGTGCCTGGGCTTGGAGGCACCTGAGGCTGCCAGAGGTGGGTTACTGCAGCTGGGCAGCACTGGAGGTGAGACTTCATCTTACAACTGTTCCCCTTGTGTCCAGGGCGCAGTAGTCTGGTCGCAGATGATGGCTGGAACACGGTGCCCATCAGCAAGGGCAACCGGCCCATTGACACCAGCCGGCTAACAAAGATCACTAAGGTGAGGCTGTGGGTGCAGTGTGGCTGCCAAGGCAGCTGCCTGGCCTGGATCCTGCCTTGGTGTGGGATTCAGGGCTGACTGTCTCTCTCCACCTGCAGCCTGGATCCATTGACTCCAACAACCAGCTCTTTGCTCCAGGCGGGCGGCTGAGCTGGGGCAAAGGCAGCAGCGGAGGGTCTGGTGCAAAGCCTGCAGATTCAGGTAGAGAGTGGCACTGGATCCTGTGGGATGGAGCGGGAGGAGGGATCCTTCCCCCAGCAGTTCCTGTACCGGGGAGGTGCTGAACTCTGAGACTTCCCTCTTTTCACATCCAGCATCTGATTCAGGGCGACCAGCCACGAGCACCTTGAACCGCTTCTCAGCGCTCCAGCAGTCGATGCCTGCCGAGAGCCCAGAGTCCCGCCGTGTGGTGCAGAGGTGAGGAGTGGGCACGTGGGGAAGAAGCCCCCAATATGTGAGCAAGTAATGGTGTCTAAAGTGGAATAAACCTGTATGGCCAAAGGGGGCCTTGAGGGGGTTTGGGGTCAGTGGTGAATTGTGGCAAGGAATATTGACCCCACCCTGGGTTTCCTCCCTATGGTTTGGCACTTGGGAGACCACGTTTGTGTGCTGGGTCTGGCTTAGGAGTCCTGGGATCAGATGAGCGTTGATGGACTGGAGGGAATCTTGTGGAGGCTGCTGTGTGACATCCCCAAGGAGAGTTGAAATTTAGGTTTGTTCAGGAGGAGAGGAAAATGGGGATTTCACCACAATTTGCAACAGGAGGAAGGTGTGGACAGGGTAAGGCCAGGCACTGCTTAGCCATGCCAAGGGGCAGAGAGAAAGGCAAAGGGCATGAGTTGGGCAAGGGGAGAAATAGGGAGAAGTGTTTTCCCTGAAGAACTGATCAAGTGCTGAAAGTGATGGGAACTGGAGTGGGACAGCCTTACAAAGCTCTGCAGTGTTGGGTCAGGGAGGGTGTTGGCAGGCTCTTTATGCTGTGTGTGTGTTTTCTCCCACCCAGGAGCAGCTCCAGCCGTGACAGGTCAGAGAAGGCTGGGGACAGAGGGGACCGGGAGTCACGTTCGGAGAAGGGCGGCGACCGTCTGGAGCGTCCTGACCGGGGTGAGCGGGCAGACAGGAACAGGTCTGCCCTCACCAAGAGGAGCTTCAGCAAAGAGACAGAGGACAGGAGCCGAGAACGGGAGAAGCAGAGTGGCCCCGAGGCCGTGCGCAAGGCTGCCAGCATGACGGAGGAACGGGACCGGAGCCGAGAGACCAGTGAGCTGGGGAGCAGCATTATCCCAGGGTCTGACTGTGGCCTGCGGCTCTACCTGTCCCAGCTGGTATCTGATCCTTGCTCTCTCCTCACAGTTAAGCAAGAACCAACGCCTCCTGCAACATCCACCAAGCCTGCGCTGTCAGAAGAGGAGTTGGAGAAGAAATCCAAGGCGATCATAGAGGAATACCTGCACATCAATGACATGAAGGTGAGAGGAAGGGATGGCCAAGCATGGCACCATCTGGCTCCCCTAACACACCATACACTTTCCTGTGTGGTAGCACTGTTAGGCAGGGTGCTAGTGATACCTGGATGTGGAAGAGGGGAGCCAGAACTGGCTGTGGGGCAGTACTGACCCCCGTTTTCCCTGCAGGAAGCCCTGCAGTGTGTGCAGGAGCTGGGCAGCCCCTCCTCGCTCTACATCTTTGTGCAGAATGGCATCGAGTCAACACTGGAGAGAAGCACAATCTCCCGCGAGCATATGGGGGCCCTGCTCTGCCAGCTGGTGAAGGCAGGCACGCTCTCCAAGGAGCAGTACTACAAAGGGTGAGGGGCCAGGACAGCCTGGTCCCAGGCTACTACTTGCCTGGCTTTGAATTTTGCTCTGCCTTGAGCAGGGCTCAGCACAGAACTGCTGAGGTCTCCTAGCTGAGGGCACAGGGACTGTTGGATCACAACAGCTCCCTCTGCCCTGCAGGCTGCGAGAGATCTTGGAGGTCGCAGAGGACATGGAGATTGACATCCCACACATCTGGCTGTACCTGGCTGAGCTCATCACCCCCATCCTGCAAGAGGAAGGCATCCCTATGGAGGAGTTGTTCAGGTGAGGGCTATGTTCCTCAGCAGGGCTGGCATTGCAGGGCTCATGGTGACAGGTAGCCCAACTGGGTCTCTTATGCTCCACAGGGAAATAACAAAGCCCCTGGTGCCGATTGGGAAGGCCACCACGCTGCTGGTTGAAGTGCTGGGCTTGTTGTGTAAGGGCATGGTAAGTTCATAGGGCTTGTGTGGCTGTCAGACACTGCCTTGGGGACTGGCAGCGTGTCTGGGGGTCAAGTGACTCTGTGGGGATTGATCACCCCTGCCACCAGAGAGGATGATGAGGGGCATCGCTTGCGTGTCTGGGTCATGGATGTGGTATGGCTGAGCCACAGTATCTTCCTTCCTGGAGATGGGAGGGCACAGTGTGCTGATGCCAACTGTCTGTCCTGCAGAGCCAGAAGACAGCAGGCAAGCTGTGGCGGGATGGGGGCCTGAGCTGGAAGGAATTCCTACCTGAAGACCAGGATGTCAACAAATTTGTCACAGAGCAGGTAGGGGCTTGGTGGTGGTGAGGGACAGAAGTGGGCCATCAGGGAACCCTGAGGGACCCTGCTTGGAGTGTGGTGTTCCCCCGTGATGCCTTTAACAGCTATCTCTGCCTGCTTCTCCAGAAATTGGAGTACACTATGGGAGACAGCTCAGACATGCCAAGCCATAAGGAGCTGACCTCAGAGGAGCTGTGCAAGCAAATGGACAAACTGCTGAAGGAGAATCCTAACAACCAAAGAATACATGACTGGATTGAGGTGCGGGTGTGGGTGCAGTGCCCACATGTTTGGGGGCTCCCTCCCGTCTCCCTCTCCACCTCACAGTCCTCTCCCTTCCCACCTCCAGGCCAACCTGAGCGAGCAGCAGGTCTCGTCCAACACGTTTGTCAGGGCCCTGATGACGTCTGTGTGCCATTCGGCCATTGTCTGTGAGTACCAGGCTGAGGTGGTAGTGGCGAGGGTTGCCCTGCTCGCACTGCCCCCCTCTCACATGCCATCTTCTGCAGTTGAGAACCCATACCGTGTGGACACCATGGTCATTCGCAACCAAGCCAAGCTGCTGCAGAAGTATCTGCGGGATGAACAGAAGGAGCTCCAGGCGCTCTATGCCTTGCAAGCTTTGGTGGTGAAGTTGGACCAGCCTCCCAGTGAGTGTGGGTGGGCTGAGGAGGGGGGGTGGTGGGAGGTGCATCCCCACCCCAGCTGGTTGGCTGGTGGCTGGAGAATGGCAGAGGTCCCCTGTTGTTCCCCCTAGACCTGCTGCGGATGTTCTTTGATGCCCTCTACGATGAGGACGTCATCAAGGAGGAGGCTTTCTACAAATGGGAGTCCAGCAAGGATGCAGCTGAGCAGCAGGGCAAAGGGGTAGCTCTCAAATCGGTAACAGCCTTTTTCACCTGGCTCCGTGAAGCCGAGGATGAGTCGGACAACAACTGAGCAGCTGTGAGGAGGAGGAGAGAGGGAGGAGAGAGAGAGAGAGAGAGAGCGAGGCACCCCGGGAGTGACTCCATCCCCTCCCACCCATGGACTTCCTGATGCCAGGGCCGAGGGACCTATTGTGCCCCCTGCAGCCCCCTTCTCTCTTTCAATTCTCTCCCTCCTTCCTCTCTCCTGGTTCTGTTTGTGAGGCCTGTACTAGTTTGTCATGATGATAATAAACAGATGCTGACGGAGGCAGTGGCTGCCATGGGTCCCCTTGAGGACCCTCCTTGCCCCCCTCCCAGCACAGGCACACTAGGTCTCTGGGAGTGGGGCAGAGCACCCCTAGACTCATGTCATGGAGAGGGGGGATGGGATGGGGACGTATCTCTCCCTTCCTCTCCCTCCTCCTCTTTCTCTTCCCCTCTTCTTGCTGAAATATAGAGAGATTATATATATATAAACTTATTAAATTTGGTTTGGGGACAGGAGCGTGATTTCTCCCTCTTCCCTGTCCTCTCTCTATTCCTCCATCACTGCCTGGACCTCCCCCTCTATGGTTTTTAAATTTTAAATATAAATCATTCCCCCCCCAGCTCCTGCTCTAACACCTGGGGAGGGTGCTGGGGAGGGATGGGGGGCGGCTCCTTCTCTCTGGGCCAGGCTGAGTCCCCTCCAACACCTCAGAAGCCCCCATCCTCCTCCCAAACGTTTAAGGCCACAATTGGGCAAGTGACAGGGCGGCCCCCCCATCCGCGTCCCCTGTATTTATAGAGCGCCGGATGTGACAAGCCGCATGTGTAATTATTAAAACAAGGATTCAATTACTGGTCACGTGAATTTGTAAATAATTTTTTTTTGCCTTTTTTTTTTTTTTTTTTCTTTATGGAGTATTTAATTGAAGATTTAAAGGCATCTTTTCACCTTAAAACTGGAAATAAAAGAACATTGCTAAATAATGCCCCGTGTGCAGCTGTTGCCGCCCCCCTGGTCCCATGTCCCTCGTGCCTGGGCTGGTGTGAGGTGCCAGCCTCAAACATGGGCAGGGACCAGTCTCTCCTGTCACCCCAAGGCAGACGGTAGGTACCCCTAGTTCCAGGCCTGGGAGGGTGGCAAGGAGATTGGATGTGCCTGGAGGCAGAGCCCCTGAACTCTCCTGTCTCTGCCTGGCACAGGGTGTACCATGGTGGAGCACGCAGCCATGCCAGCAGCCTGGCTGTGGAGCAGAGAACCCTGATGTCCCCAAGTGTCCCTTTTCCCACAGGCACAAGTGGCAGAACCTGTGTGGTTTCCTCAGGGCAGGAGCTGGGAGATGTGTGCCATATTCCCCCTACACCTTCCCACATCTGAGGGCATTGTTCTCTCAGTCCCTTTCTGCTTTTTCTTGCAGTTGGAGTGGGGCAAAGGTCGGCCCTTCTGGGTGTACCCTGTGGGGTGTCCCTGCTCAGAACAGGCTGCTTCCCTCAGGGATGGAGACTCGTCTTTGCTGCCTTGGGCTGCCTCTTGCTGAGTCACCCTGGCCATGGCCCAGAGGGTACAGAATAATTAGCCAGAGGCTGTTCCCCAGATTAGAGGCTGATCTGTCTGAGCTGCAGCCCTGGCAGCACTAATGCTGGGAAACAGTTGGCAGGGAAAGGCCTGGGGCTGGGGACTGGACAGGAGCTCCCCTTGAATGGAAGTGAGTGACGAGGTAGGGCCCTTGAGTAGTTTTGGGTAACCTTGCCAAGGGGAGGGAGGGTGGCATGCTGGCATTGCCCTCCTGAGCCAGGGAAAAAGTACTGCAGCATTAATTGCCATCAGTAGGTTTCAGAATAAACACATCTTTGACTGCAGCCTGGCCATCAGCACTGGCCTGCATGTCCTGCAGGGGATGTCTCCGTGCTGCTGTCAGATGTGATGTCCCAAAGCCTGCACCCACCTGTTCTTGACCCAGCTCCATCAGGGTCAGACCCCCTGCCATGGGCTGTGTGTTCCCCTCGCATCAACAGACTCTTGGGGGAGGGTAGAGGCTGGCAGGGCCAGACCACCCCCTTCTGTAGGCATGCCTGGGGCTGAGGGCTGCCCTGTTGCTGCAGGGTCCCAGCCCTTTGTGTCCCCTGGAGTGTGCACGGGGGCCCGGGGCCGAGTGGGGCAGCGCTGTCCGCGGTGCTGGGACGGCGCTCTCCTCGGTGCCTGGCCTTCCTCTCCTCCTCCTCAGCCCCCTCCTCTTCCTTAGTCCATCCTCCTCCTCCTCCCCGCGCCCCCCTCCTCTTCCTCCATCCCCCTCTTCCTCTTCCTTCAGCCCCCCTCTTCCTTCATCCTCCCCGGCTGCCTTCATCCCCGCTTCTCTCTCTCCCCTCATCTCCCCTCCCTCCTCTTCCTCCCG
>VXAU01004203.1:4992233-5034860 GCA_013399695.1 Formicarius rufipectus | reverse complement strand
GGTCCCAAGGGTATGGAGGGTGTTAGGAGGGCTTGGGGATGGGAAGGGGGGTGTACGAGGGCTGCTGGGGGCGGCGGAGCGGCTGGAGGGGATGCGATGAGGGTGCCGGGGGCTACGAGGGCTGGGGAATATGCAAAGGGGGAGAGCGGGAGACTGCTGTAGGGAAGCTGATGAGGAGTCTAGGGGATCGAGTGGTGGTGTATGGGGATTGGGAGGCTTTGGGGGCTGTGGGAAAGGGAGAGTTATTTTGGTGGGGGGATACATGTAAAATCGGTGTATCTAAGTAGGGTGGGGGTACAGAGAGCCAGAGGGCTCTGGAGGACTTGGGTCTGTATAGGATGATGGGGGCTCTAGATGGTGGGGGTTTGAGAACTTGGGATGCTGCTCTGGGGCAGCTGGGTGGCCCATGGAGTGCAGGGAAATATGGAGGGATGAGGATGTGTAGGTGTTGTGGGGATTGGAGGGGCTAGGCTGCATTTCTGGGAGGGCTGATGGGTGGTAGTGGAGGTGCAAGGGGGCTGGGAAGCAACTGTGGGTTTGGGGTACTGGTCAAAGCCCTGAGAGGTTGAGGGTGTGCTGTGAGAGAGAAAGAGGTGTTCGGGGGGCTATTGGAGGAGCTATGTGAGTTAGTATGGGTGTGCTGCAGTGTGTGGGGTACAGTGGGGGTGCTGCAGATGTCTCGGGGGTGTTGCAAGAGGGATGCAGGTGACAGGAACTGTGGCTGTGATCTGAGGGTGTCCTGGGGGCTGGGTTGGTGGGGGCTAGGATGGTGTTCAGTGTTGCAGACATGCCAGAGGGTCTCTGGGGGTGTTGTTGCTAAGGAGTAGGGGTGTTAATGCTGGAACATCACCATAGGGTGCCCCTGCCCACAGCTGGGAGTGGGGGCGATCCTATCAGCAGTTTCTCCAGGAACCAGGGTCTCCCCTCAGATGTGGGTGGGAGGGAACACTGTTTGGCCCCCCCTTATCCCTCCTCGTGACTGGTTTATGTCAGCTGGGCCCACCTCGGTGCAGAGGAAATTAGGCTCTTCAGGGACACCCAGGCCCCTTTGGGACTGGCCTATCATGGGGGCTACAGTGACAAGACCCTCTCCCCAGGCTTGAGAGTCAGTGGCCAAGAGTGAGGGCACCCACCCATTTGGGGTGGCAGTGCCAGGAGGTCATGTTGTTGGAGTGAAGGATAGGTGTGGGTGCTGTTATTGCCCCTTTCCCTTCTTGCTCCTTTCCTTCCTGCCCCAGAGATGGGGAATTGGAGAAGGGGATTTTGGAGACAGTGGAGGAGCATCAACCCCTTGTAAGCATGGTCCAGTGCTGCCCCCTTCCCGCATCCAGTGCCTGGCTTTGTCTGTGCCCCCAAGCCTGGTCCAGCTGCCCCATCCCTGCTGAAGCAGCTGCCAAGCTCGGATGGGTGCCTGGTCCCCAGTGCCAGGTTGGGGCCGTGTGTTACCGCTGACACAGGCGGAAGAGTTGCCCGGGCGTGAGTCACTGGTGCTGCAGCAACGAGTTGTGTCTGGTCTCAGACTGGGCAAGAAGCTGTCACCACAGGGTGAGGTGCTGAGGGGTCTGCTGGGCAAATGGTGATGCTGAGGATGGCCCTGGCTCTTCCTGCAGTGGCTGTGGACACGACGCTCTGTGTGGAGTGGAAGGAGGTGAAGGCACTGTCACCACTGAGTGCTGCCCGCCCGCTGCCCCGGCTGGTGCGCCAGGCCTCCTTCGACAGCCAGGACTTCCTCCAGGTACCACTGAGCCCCGACATGCCTGGCTGGGGTATCAGTGTGCTGACACCCCACAGTGGGGCACCCGTCCTGGCCATGGCCCTGCCATCTCACAGCGGCTCGGGGCTGCTCTGACGTCAGCCATGAGCCGGGCTGTATCCTGGGAGAAATCAGTCCACGGTGCCTCGTTGCCATGGCAATGCAATTTGTTGCGCGCCTCCAAATCCCACATCGCTTCCCCTGTGGCCATGGGCTCAGGGCCTGGCATGGCCGAGATAGCAATGGGGACACGCAGCGGGATGTCCTGGTGTGGTGTGTGCACTGCCAGGGAGTGGGTGCTGGGGAGTCCATCTGAGGTGACCTTGCATGTGTGTGTGCACAAGCTGGGGAGGACACTCACTGGCATGAAGTAGCACAGGGCATGCACACCTGTGCAGGTGTACATGTGTGTACAGTGAGTTCATGTGTGTGCACAGTGAGGATGTGTGTGTGTGTGCAGGTGTGTGTTTATGGACAGGTCAGGTGTGCATGTGTACGTGTGTTTACCTGAGTGAACATGTGCAGGTGTGTGTGCACTGAGGATGTCTGTGTGTGCACATGTGAGAGTGCAGGTGTGAGTGTGTGCAGTGCATGTGCACACAGTGTCAGTATATGGATGTACTAACTGTGGGAGAGTACACTCAGGCACTAGTGCATACATCCACTGCCCTGCAGATAGGGACTGTGACCATCCTTCTGCATGCATGTATGCCTGTAACATGTGTGTGCACAGACACCCCAGAATCCCTGGCGAAGGCACCTTGTTGGGGCTGAGGCCTCTCCTGGACTATGGTAGTGGTGCCAGGGTCTGAGACACTGCTGCCCACTCTGGCAGGTCAATGTTGAGGACACTGTCGAGATGCTGCCCAAGTCACGGCGTGCGCTGACCATCCAAGAGATCGCTGCCCTGGCCCGCTCCTCGCTGCATGGTAACTGCTCACACAGGGCACATCTGGGCAAGGGGAGTCTCCTGAGGCGAAGGGTCTGAGCCTCTTGGGAAGGGCATGCAGGTTAATCCTCTGGAGTCTGGGGGGCTCGAGGGGTCCCTGATGCCCAAGAGGATGGCATGGGGTTGCCAGGTCTCTTGGGCTGGAGGTGGATGGGTCCCAGGGTGCTGAGCTCTGTGGAGGGCACTTGGGGCGTCCAGGGAATGCTGACATGGGGGCACATCCTGTAGGCATCTCGCAAGTGGTGAAGGAGCACGTGACGAAGCCGACAGCCATGGCGCAGGGCCGTGTGGCCCACCTCATCGAGTGGAAGGGCTGGTGTAAGCCAGTGGAGTCACCTGCTGCCCTGGAGAGCGCCTTCAGCTCCTACTGCCACCTGAGCGAGGGCGAGCAGGAGGCGCGATTTGCTGCTGGTGGGCACCATGGGGCACGGCCAGTGGGCATGCTCCCCACTGTGGCCAAGGGCAGGGGTGGTGACATGGGTTGTCCCTATCCATCCATCCATCCATCCATCCATCCACCCATCCATCTATACCATGGCACTATGAGCATAGAGGTGCTGGAGAAGGGGGATTTTGGGCGCACATCCCTGCATGTTATTTGACTCTTGTCTGTCCTGTGCCAGGCGTGGCGGAGCAGTTTGCCATCGCTGAGGCCAAGCTACGAGCCTGGTCCTCAGTGGATGGGGACGACTCCAATGATGAGTCCTACGACGAGGACTTCTTGCCCTCCACAGAGAGCTCCCAGGCCACCGGTAAGCACCAGGGGAAGCAGGCAAGTTGTCCCGCTGCTGGTGTGGGTGTCCCACCACTGAGGGCTGAAGGAGCTGCCTGGCACATTCCCCAGCCTGGCCATCCCCATACAGGGCATGCCCCTGCCTGGCACTGTGGCAAACAGTGCATGTGCCAGGGATGGGGAAGACCTTCAGCCTGACACCCTCCCTGAGCCAGAGCTTTTCCTTGGGTGATTAAGAATACAGACAGTAATTTGTGGGCAGTGGGGCACAGGGTTGCTCCCAACCTGCTGAGCGCAGGGCAGGGAGCAGCTGACGTCCCTGTTGCCTTCATCCCTTGACTGACCCAGGCATCCTGGTTCCCCACAGAGCTACCTGGCACAATGCCCGCCAGCGCGCTGCTGCGAGACCTGCTGCAGGGCCACCTGTGCCAGCTGGGCATGCGGCACGGCTCCTGCGAGCCCGAGAGCGACTCCTCGCACACCCTCTCCCCTGAGACTCTCTGCTCCAGCCTCTGCAGCCTGGAGATGGTGTCCCCCTCCGAACTCACTGCCAAACTGCTGGGCTCCCTGGGGGGCGAGGACCTGCTGCTGCCCAAGCTGCCACCCCCAGCCAGCCAAAGTGCCTTGCGGGGCCTGGCACGGCTCCGGTGCCAGGAATCCCTCTACTCCGTGTCCTACGCCGAAGCCTGCCTCTCGCCTGCGGAGGACGAGGTGGTGCTGAGCAAGGACTTCCCACTGCGCCGGAAAGTCTCCGATGTCGCCTCCTCCGGGGTGGCATCGCTGGAGGAGGAGGAGGAGGAGGCCACCGAAGAGCCCTGATGCCCCCCAGGGTTCCCTGCCATCTCCTGGTGGGGGTCCAGCCCCCCCTGCCGAAGCCGTCTGGCCAGACCCCATGCTGGGCGAGGGACAGGCCCTGCTGCTGCTCCCCCTTGCTATCTGGGTGCAGGAGGAGTTCAGGGGCCCACTGCAGCCCCCCCAGTCAGTGTTCCCCCACCGTGCCCTGGCCCTGCTTGGCCACATCATTGCCCTCCTGGAGTTTTGCATGAGAGCAGGGAAGAGGCACAGGGAAGGGCTTGAGGGGGCCTGTCCCTGCACTAACGCCCAGATGTGCCCCCCAAAACTGACAAGACTAAATAAGTGGGGTTGGTTGTTCGCATGTTATCCCCCAAACCACCCTGGGCTCCCCTTTTGGGCACAGGCCCTCCTTCCTCTCCTGCCTCTGGCATGGCTGAAACTCTCTGAGCATCCTGTGGTGCCCCCACCACCCTGAGCCAGGGTGGTGGTGTGCATTTGGGATGGAAGAGGCTTTTCTCCTCTCTCCCTGGCCAACTTTTATTGGACCGAGTTTTAAACTGTGAACTGCTGCCTCGGTACCTGGGGTTGCCAGAGGGATGCTGCGGGGGTGCTGGGGGGCTGTGGATGTGCCAGAGGGCTGTGGATCTGCCGTGGTGCTGGGACTTTCTATACTTTTGTACATGCATGGGGCTGGCACAGGAAGACTGCAGGGCCAGGTGGGTATGGGCTCCCAGGCTGGTAGCTTTGGGTCACTAGGACAGCAGCCCCAAGCCAGCCCTTCAGCAAGGGGCTCAGCCTAGCCAGGGCTCCCCAAGCTTGCCATGAGGCAATGCTGGGTGGAGAGAGGAGGTAGACAGTGGGACCAATGTCCCTGTCCCCAAGTTGCTCACCACTAGCAGGGAACCAAGTGCCTACATGAAGGGCGACTAGCCCCCCCTGTCCTGGCTGGGGGTGGCACCCCCATCTCGGGGGCCCCCCAAGCCTATGCCAGGGGTTCCAGGCACATGGTTTGGGGGAGGAATGCTAGTTTCTGCCAACGCTTGCACGCCCCTTCCTGCATGGCACGTCTTCTTGTGGAGCCACTCTCCCCCTGCATGCTGCTCCTCACCCAGCCCTGCCATGGTCCCTTGGGATCAAACCCTGGGGTGCCCCAACACCCGCTGCCCCCCTGCTCCCGTGCACCCCCACAAACCTCTGCTGGGCACAGCCCCTGTTCTCCCTCCCTGCCCTACGGTGTCTGGCGTGGGGCTGCCCCCCACCCCACCCCACCCCTGCATCACCAAGCTGTGAGGGGCCGCAGGAGCCAGCAGGCTTGACCCACACCACTGGGCTCCCTGCCACCCACTGCCATTCCCTCCTGGGGGCAGCAGATGGTCCCCAGGGTACTGGGATGGGATGAGATGGGGGGCATGGGGGGCTTTGCTCTGTGTGTGTGTGTGCATGTGCACACCTGGGAGCGCATGGGCATGTGCACGCATGTGCATATCTGTGGGAGCTGCCTGAGCCCCCCCACCCTGCTGTGGCGGTACCTGTGGGGTGTTCACACCATGGCACCCCCTCCTCTATCCTGCCAGGTCTTGAATAAAGTCAATTGTGCAAGCGCTGCGCCGGGAGCCTCTTCTTGCAGGTGGGGGGGCACCTCCTCCCCAGTGGGCCAGAGAGTGGCAGTGATGTATTCCCCTCTGCGGCCCCACAGGGTGACGGAGGCATCAGGCATTGTCCCTTATCTCGCATTCCTAGGGACAGGGTGCCTAATTATGGGCATCTGGCAGTGGTGGCTGGCGGGTGGCTGGACCCTCCCCACAGCGGGGCGTTGTGGGGTGCGGGCAGCAGACGCCATGGCATCGCTCAGCTCAGCCTCAGCGTACCGTGCCGAGCTCATCAGTGCCTATGGACAGGGGCACGGCAAACCCCGCTTCGAGGGCGACCGACGGCACGGATCCTTTGGGGCACGGGCACACGAGGTGTTTGGGTACCCAGGTACCAGGGATGGGGAGTGGGGGGGCCCTGCTACCCTGGGGAGGGATCCCTCCAAGGGTTATCCAGCTGCTCTGTGCCTGGGCACAGCATGGGTCTCTCTCCTCTACATGGATTGGGGGCACTGGAAGGGGAACCCTGACTTCCCCCTCGTGCCCCGTGGCTCTCCGGACTGTTTTCTAGCCTTGAACCCCTGCAAGTGCTTTTGAGCTCCCCCTGTAAGTCCCCAGTAGCCCCAGTGTCCTTGCTGTGCCCAGGACCACTGTGCTCCCTGCTACTCACTCCGCAGACACTTTTGAGCCTCCTGAGGGTTCCCAGAAACCCTCATAACCTTTCCCACCCCACCTCACCTATCCCAGCTGCCCTTATGTCCTCAGCTCCCCAGTGCCCCATACCCCTTGATGTTCCCTGCTAGTCCCCACCTTTCTTGTACACCCCCAGTAACTCTAGTGCTTTCCTCTTTGCCAACCAGCCGTCCCCATACTTTCGTGGTCATCCCCATTGTTTTCAGCTTCTTGTGCCACTCCCCTGCTGTCTGCAGGTTTTTCAGTGCCCCTAGAATCTAACAGTGCCCTCAGGTGCTTCCAGATACCCCACTCCCTCCTTCTACCCCCTGACCACCACATCAGACCACCCAGTATCCCCACACTCCTGGGACATGCAGTTCCCACTGCAACCACCTCAGCACCTTCAATGTCCCCAAACTCCCACTGCTGTTTGCTACCCCCAGCCCTCCCTTCCCTAGTTTCCCCAGCCTCTCCCACACAGCCCCAGGTGCCTGGGCACTGTGCCTCCATGCCCAGCAGCCCTCCAATGTCCACAGAGTCCTCAGGTGCCATGTACCCCTGCAGTCTGGGCAGCTGGGTGCGTGCCCAGGGTGACACCTACCAAGTGGTGGCCGACGTCAGCCAGTTTGAGCCCCCCGACATTGTGGTGACCACCTCCAACTGCCACGTTGCCATCCAGGCAGAAAAGGTGAGGCACCCCAAGGGGGCAGCAACCCCCCCCCTTGGCCATGGCACAGTGGGGGTCCTGCCCATGACACCGCTCTCCTCCAGGTAGAGGGGATGGGATGGTAACAGGGAATGGTCCCTACTGGCCTCGGGGTAAATGGGAGCTGTGTGCCAGTGATTGGACAGCAAGGAGTTCCTCCTCTACTGTACCTCTCCTGCACTGGGGTAACTGGGAACTGTCCTCACTGAGACTGGGAACTCCTGCTCTGTGGTGTTCTCTGCTGGAAGTGGGCAACTGGGAACAGTCCCTGCTGACACTGGGACAGCTGAAAAGTACCCTAAAATCCAAGACTTGGGCAACTGGGATCTGCACCCTGCTGACAATGGGGTAATTGGGAATTGTTTATGAGTCACTGGGAACTGCCCTGATGAGTGTCCCACTGGAACCATGGCTACTGGGAGTTGCCCCACTAGTAACTGGGGATGTGCTGTATACCACATGACATGCCGTATTCCACTGCACCAGTGCTGCCTCCCTGCAGGTGGCTGAGGATGGCACCGTCTGTGATACCTTCACCCACAAGTGCCAGCTGCCAGAGGACACAGATCCCATGTCAGTGAGCTGCACCCTCACTGAAGCTGGCACACTGGTCATCACTGCCCGGCGCCGCGCCACTGCCCGCCCTGGCCAGCCCTCGCCACCGCTGTACCGCAGCGAGGCCACACTGTGAGAGGCACTGAGTGATCAAAGGCTCCTTGCCCCAAGTGATGCCAACCCCAGTGCTGTGGTGAGGCTTAGCTGGTGCCCACTGGCTGTGTCCCTCCCGGCCTCCAGCCCCTCAGTGCTCTGGCTCTGTTTATAAAGACTTTTTATTAAATTAATATAAAAATCTCTGTATTTACAGGGGGAGGGATGCACAGCAGAGAGGTGGCAGGACCCCCCATTCCCAGCCAGAAGGTGCTGAGGATAGGGGGCAGTCCCCGTGGACATCCCGACCTGGTGCCCCTCTGCCTCTCTAAGTCACCCCAAGGAGGGACACTGTGGTGCCCATGGAGGGGGATGAGGGCAGTGGCCCTTCTGGGGGGCACCAGGGGCTAGGGGAGTGCAGAGGTAGCAAAATGGGAAGCCCCAAGAGATGGCAGATAGTTGGGGAGCATGGGCAGGCTGGGGGGGCACCCAGCTGATTCCTGGCACAGGGAGGGGGCAGCAGCACTGGATTGAAGATGCCTGCTCCTGTGCTGAGCCTGGCATTAGTGGGCAAGGGGCAGGCATCCCCTGGCACCTGCCAGAAACCCCTGTGGCTTCTGGGGACATAGGGCAGGACCTCAAGAGACTCACTGGCTCTTGGGAGTGTTATCATCATCATCACCCCCGGGACTGGCCTCACGGGGCATGGGGTGATGCTGGTGGCGGTCCCAGAGCTGGCGCAGGGCCGTGGTGTCGGCCTCAGTGGTGCTGGCGGTGCTGTCGCGGAAGCTGGCGAGCGGTGGGCGCACCTTCACCCCCTTGGCCGTCAGTGAGCCCTCAATGGCCTTGCGCAGCTGTAAGCACCCCAAAACAGTGGGCAAACAGCTCCAGGTGCTGCTCCATACTCTGCTCCACGCCCTTCCCACGTTACTACCCCCCTGCTCACCTCTTTGAGGGACACCATGCCCACCAGGCGCCCGATGCTGGTTACAAATGCATGGTCCAGGCCCAGAAGCGAGAAGATGGTGTGAGTCTGAAGGAGGAGGGAGGGGGCTGAGTTGGAGGTCTGGGGGGTGTGGTTGGGGGGTCTGTGGTGGGGTGTGGGCGCACCTTGTGCAGCGAGGTGTGCTCCACCAGCTGGAAAGGTGCGGGATCAATCTTGGCACTGCTGAAGTCCACTGGCTGGTCCAGCTGCTGCTCTTCCCACTCCAGGATCTGGGAAGGGGGTATGCCATTGGGCAGGGTTAGGGGTACATCCTCCCTCCAGGTACCAGGAAGAGCTCCCCTATTCTCCCTACACCCACTGTTATGGAGAAATCTGTGTCATCCACCCCTCACCTCTCCCGCCCACCTCACACCTTGACACCCCCTTGGGGTCTCTGAGGACCCTCTCACCTCTGCCGGGGTCATCTTGTCACCCAGGATCATCTCCTCCTGCAAGAGAGGTGTGTTGGAGCAGCCCGGAGGGCGGTTAGCAGCGTGCCCACATGTTGGCTGCATGGCAGCATGGGCAGCGTACAGGCAGGGTGCAGGCAGCACATGCAGGCAGGGTGCAGGCAGCACATGGGCGGGTCAGGTAACACGATTGGTTGACAGGACATCAGTCACACTCTGATTGGCCAAGGTTGGAGAAGCCAAGCTTGTGATTGGTGGAGAAAATGCAAGGTGTGCCATGATTGGCTGAGCAAGTGGGGCAAATCCCCTGGCTGTGACTGGCTGAGAGGCTCCATGTCCTGATTGGCCAGGGAGGTTTGGGACTGGGAGGACATACACTGTGATTGGCGGAACATAATTGTAACTGTCCAAGATTGGTGGCACAGACAGGCCGAATGTGATTGGCCAAGCAGAATCTTGGCAGGTCCCTGATTGGTTCAGATTGCAGGCTCCGATTGGCTGAGAGGAGCTGTGCCCGGGCTGTGATTGGCTGCAGCTTACCACAATGGAAATGCGGACGCGTTTGGCCTTGTGATAGGCTGTGCCCTGGGCCTGGCACCGCGGGAGAGAGTGGAGTTAGCATGGGGGACGGGGTGGGAGGGATGGGATGTATGGGATGGGATGAGAGGGGAAGAGATGGGGAGGGAATGGAAGGGGAGGGGATGAGATGGGATGAAATGGGAGGAGATGGGATGGAATGGGAAGAGATGGGATAGAATGGGAAAAGATGGAATGGGATGGGATGGGCAAGGATGGGAAGAGATCTGTAGGATGGGAAAAGATGGGATGGAAGGGGATAGGATGGGATATAGGACAGGGATAAGATTGTGTTAGGGGAATGATGGAAAGGAATGGGAAGGGACAGGTAGGGTTGTGCAGGAATGGAAAGTGACGGGACAAGAATGGGCAGGGCTGGGGAGGGCCAGGCCAGGCTGGCAAGGGCCAGGCAGGGATAGGCAAGACCAGGAAAGAGCTGGCCAGGGCTGGGCAGGGTTGGGTAGGGCTGGGCAAGACCAGGAAAGGCTGGGCAGGGCCAGAAAAGGGCAGGCTGGGCCAGACAGGGTTGGGTAGGGTTGGGCAAGACCACAAAAGGCTGAGCAGGGCCAGAAAAGGCTAGACAGGGCTGGGCAGGGCCAGGCTCTCACCTCGGTGTGCTCTGCAGTGGGGTTGGCACAGAAGAGGCTCTTGAGGGCGATGCCAGTGTGGTCGGTGGTGCCAGCTGCGGGTGGGGAGGGGGTGTCAGTGGGAGGGTACATGGGGGTTGGAGGGGCTGCATACAGACTCACCNAGGGGCTTGCGGAGGGCAGGGCGAGCAGGGGTGCCCGAGGAGGTCTCTGTGCTGATCTGTGCGGGGACAGGGTGGTGGGTAAACAACAGTGGGGGGCACCCTGACCAGACCTCCCTCGAGGTGGCCATGCCCCTCACCTGGAAGCGGATGCTGGAATCAGAGAGCTGGTGCCCATCCTCAGACAGCACCTTCTGCCGCAAGGTCAGGAGCCGGCGATGGGGGCTGAGCTGGTTGCTGAGCAGGGCCCCCACCTGTGCCCGCTCGATGGAGCCCAGCAAGATCATAGATTCTGCCACAGGCAGCAAGGGGCTTCATTAGCTCCTGATGTCCCCTTTGCCACCCACCAACCACCCCACAGCTGGGGTAGGTGCCAGCAGAGCCCCTGCCTCTGTCTCACCAGCTGACTCCACCAGTGGCAGGTTCTTCATCTTGGTGCTGCATAGGACCTGCTGCAGGTCCCGGTACTTGCAGTTGAGGGTCACATAGCGGATGTCCCTCACCATGATGTCCTCCACCCGCACATTGTATTTCCTGCTCAGGGAAGGTAATGGTGGTCTCAGAGTGATGTTATCCCCTCCCCTTGTGCCTGGTGAGGGGCTCAGGGTGGGACAGGGGACACACACTCACTCATGGTGGCCCCAGCCCAGCTCAGGAAGGTATGGCAGCTTTTTGATGCGAATGATGCTGTCGTAGAGGGAGGGCTGGAGGCTCTGGGCCACAGCGTTGGCCAGGATGACAGCAATCATGACAGGCAGAATGTGTGAAATCTGCCCCGTCAGCTCAAAGACGATGACAGCCGTGGACACTGTGTGGGTGACAGCTCCTGACAGAGCAGCTGCCCCTGCAGTCATCCCCAGAAGACAGGGGGTTGGCTGTCAGGTGCTGCCCACCATGCTGGGCTGCCACCCTCGTTTCCCCACTATAGGGCATCCACCACACCTGGAGCCCTTGGGACCTCCTGGGGACACCCCCAGTGGTATCACTCCAGATTCCTGGGGCCAGCACCTCAGCCCTCGGAAACCCACCAGCTCCTTTGGAACTTCTCCAGATGATGCCCACCATGGTGCCCCCATTCCAGCCCGGTCCTTACCCACCACGGCGTAGCCCCCCGGCACAATGCGGTAGGTGTTGCTGTCTGTGTGGATGCCATCAGGGAACCAGGCTGCCATGCTCTCCCCAACCAGGCGCCCAAAGGCTGCCCCTGACCACAGAGAAGGGCTGGGATCAGGCACAGGGCTCTGCTGGCATCTGACCCAGCCTCATGCCCTCTCCTCTGCCTGGCACTGCCATGGAAGAGGACATCTGAGGACTCCTGAGGTGCTCAGTATGGGCTGGCTGGTGGCTCCCTCCTCTAGCCATGCCCACACAGGGTACAAGGTCTCACCAATGACGAAGACAGGCATGAAGGCTCCACAAGGCACTGGAATGGTGGTGGCCAGGGCTGACATCCAGAACTGTGGGGGGGATGCAGATACACATTAGTTGTCCTCCTTGACCCAGCTCTGCTTCCTGCCCCAGCTGTGACCCGCAGATGACTTCTGTGGAGCAGCACATGAGCACCACACCCTGCCATGGGGCATCCGGCCAGCTCCTCCCTGGTGGCACCTTGGAGCAACCAGCCAGCACCTTCCTGGTGGCACCTTGGTGGCTCCCAGCCAAGCTGTCTTTGACAGCATATCAATAGCAATTATCTAACACTTAGGTGGCTTCTGGGAATTGCCACCCAGTGCCTTCCAGTGCCACCTTGCTGGCAACCATCCAACACCTCCCTAGTGGCATTCAGGCACTCCTCTCCATAACGTCCTGGTGGTATTCATGGGGCTGATGGGGGTAGGAGGCTCCCACCTTCATGAGGATGAAGACAACAAGTGTGACGAAGACGTTGGAGCGGGGATGGCGCCAGGCCTCCAGGATGCCCAAGTATTCAAACTCATCACTGATGCCCTGCTTGGCCCACGTCTGGTTGTCAAAGAGTGTCACCAAGGTGTCCTTCTGGGTGAGCTGGTGATGGACAGGAATCAGTTGGGCTGGTGATGGCCCTGGTGTGGGGACCAGTGTGTCACCCCACAGTGGGTACCTGGCCAGCCATGAACTGTCCAAAGCCGGGCGGGAAGGTCAGCGTGGAGATGATCAGCGTCACCAAGGCAGGGAAGAGCAGGCGCCTGGCAAGGTGACATAGGGCAGGGAGTGACTTTGGTGCAGGCCCAGCTCCACCACCCCACTGCTGGGGACAACTGGTCACCTACTTCTTCATGAGGAAGCGATTGATGGTCTTCTGGCGGCGCATGAACTGCACAATCTTGCGGTTGAGGTAGACAAAGAGTGCGCCCCCGAAGCCGCTGGCGATCCTGGGCAGAGCCAAGGGGTGAGCACCCACATGTCCTGCTGCCACCACCAGCACCACCAGCGCTGCCACTGCAAGTGCCACCCCCCGGGCCACGGGATGGGCGCTGGCATGGCCGCACTCACCCGATGACAGCGAAGGCAGGCAGCTCCTGCAGGTCGAAGGGGAAGTCGAGGCGGAAGCGTGTTTTGAACAGTGCCGTGATTGTCTCTGGGGGATGGTGGGGATCAGCAGGGCTGGGCAGGGGACCCCCATGCCCCCACCGTGCCAGAGGTACCTTCATCCTTGTTCCAGACGGCGAGGACACGGAAGATGAAGGCACTGAAGGTGGCAGCGAAGAAGCCGCGCCAGTAGTTGCGGACGGCAAAGAAGGTGGAGGTGACCTCAATGCTGAAGAGAACACCTGGCATTGGGGGTAAGGGCACAAGGGAGGTGGTGAAACCCGGGCAGGCCCCCAGTGCCTGGTGTGCTTTCCACCCCAAGCCCACCCCAAGCCCATTGAGGTCTGGCTGGCCCCACGGACACACTACGGAGTGGTTTAAGGGCTTCCCTGACAAAGCACATGGCTGGTTCAAGCTGGCACAGTGGACACAGCACAGTGTCAGTCTGTATGAGCGAAAGGGGTAGTACAGAAGTGTGGGCAGCAACATGAAGGATGGCACTGGGATGGGGTGCACACAGATGGACAGACAGATAGATAGGGCAGTGCACCAGGCAAAGGGCAAGGAAGGAGTCAGACACATTACCAATCTACAGATAGGGTTTAACAGGGCTGGAGTGGGGAGCTCCCCGGATTGCAGAGTGGTAGAAGAGAGGACAAGAGCAGATGTTACACCTCCAGGAGGATAGTGTCCACTCCTGCCTTCCTCCTCCCTGCTGGGTGGCACTGCCCTCACCCATGCCAGCTGTCCTGGGGGTCCTGCTTGCCTCGTCAAGTGGACCCTGGTGCCTGTGCAGGAGGTGCAGGGAGTGTGGGGGGGGCCTGGGGTGACCCTACCTCCGATGGGGGCGGCGAAACAGCAGCCAACACCGACAGCACAGGCAGCTGCCAGCATTTCAATGTTCCTTGCCTCATTCTGTGGGAGAGACAAGGGTGAGTGAGCACTGTCCTCCTGACCCTGGCACTGCCAAACCTGCTGGGGGCTCAGGTTGGGCCCTCCTGGGGCCAGCCTGCCTTGCTCACCTCATAGAAACCCCCAAAGAGGGAGAGGAAGCGGCTGAGCAGGGCTGCACACATGCTGGCGATGTGGACGAAGGGACCCTGTAAGGACAACAGAGACACTGAGGACACTGCCCTCATCCCTCTCCCAGCCCCTTTCCTACCCTGTCCCAGGCACTGCACTCACCTCCTTGCCCAGGGGCATGCCGCTGCCCAGGGCACATGTCAGCCCGATCACCTTGGCCACAAAGGTCTTGAGGGTGAGGTACTCCTTCAGCACAACTCCCCGCAGAATGGTCTTCATCTCTGGGATCCCTGAGCCTGGCACCACGGATACAGCCTTGACCCACAGCCACATAAAGTGGGACACTGGGGAGACTCTGTCCCACATTCCAGGATCTAATCCTTGATGCCCTGCCACACCCCACTGCCACAGGGAGACCTCTGTCCACAGTACAAGAGAGCAGGAGCAGCCCCATTGCTTTGTAGGGCTCAACCCATAGGTCCACTCTCAAAGCCTTCAGGAGACCCCCTGAAGATCAGATCTTAGCCCTGGGAGGAACCCCAAGACTGCTAGCCTCATAACCCAGCAGAACACCCATCCCTAAACTCACAGGAGACTCTCTGAACACCCTCTCATAGCCCTTGGAAGATCCCCACAGCTCAGGATGAAAACCAAACTATTGCCCTCAAGGAGACCCTCTGAAGACCAGTCCATAGCCCTAGAATGACTCCCAGCACCCCCAGGAGGACCCTCAGTCAGTTCCCAATGCTCAGCCTTGGGGAGATGACACCCTGTTAGGGTGCAGGCAGCTCCCCAGTGCCCTTACCCACGGCCTGGGGAGCAAGGATCTGGGTGAAGCCAGCTGAGAAGGTGATGAGCACAGTGGGGTAGGTGACCCAGGCCATGTACTGCAGCAGCACGTTGGTGTCCAGGCCCCCGTACATCCACTTCTGAGCTGTGGGAACAGCCAGCCATGTGGGGTGTGAGTGGCAAGGGACACAGCATGGCCACCGTCTGCCCTGCTGTGGCCCCAGGAGCCCACTGGTGCCTGCTTACCTTGGAGACAGGTGGCAATGGCAAAGTCCATGGCCCAGCTGACCAGTGCCATGACCAGCCCCAGCAGGATGAGGAAGACCCAGTCCTCGCCCACCTTGGAGATGAAGAACCGCTGGCACTGCAAAGCACAGACTGCGGACACAAGGGCAGGCTCAGGGCTGGGTGCTTCAGGGAGGGGCACACCGGGGTGGTGAAGCCAGGCTGGCAGTGACAGAAATGCTCACAACTGGAAGCACCAACCCAGCACTGCTGGTACCACTCAGTGCAGGAGCACCCCTGTGCCCAGCCATCAGAGCCACACACGGCACCACCAGGCACACACCTCCCTCCAGCACGGCCCCTTTGGCATGGTCCCAGGCAGAGGGAGTGGGGGCCCCCAGTCCCTGTGGCATGCCCAGCTATTTTGGGCCATTGTGTCCCCACTGCCCGGCGGGCAGGTGGCATTGTCCTAGGCGCCAGTGTCTTGTGACAGCCAGAGAAACTCTACCCGCCACCACCGTGGCGGGATGGGCACCTGTGTCCAGATCGTGCTGCTGGGGATCTCTGCCCATCTGTGTCCCCACACTACATCCCTATCCCAGTGACCCTTACCACGACAAGGGCCGCAGCGGCCCTGGGTGTACTCCAGCAGCTCAGAGGGGCGGCGGGGCCGGGGTGTGTCCCCCTCCTGCAGCCGCAGACGGGCTGCCTCATCCTTGGCAAAGGTGCCCAAGTCTTGAGTGTAACGCCCATACATCTAGGGGAGAAGGAAGGGACAGGGGTGTTGTGGGGGACTGGCAGCCTGGCTCCTGCACCCAAGTGGGGAAACTGAGTTAAAGGAGCAGCAGGCACACTGGCAGGGCCTCCCAGCACTGGAAGTGCCATCTCAGGGAACAAGCAGCCATGGTACCTCCAGGCAAAGGGGTGGTGGTGCCTGTGGGAGTGCCCAGCTGCCTGCCAGGGCGTGGGAAGGAGCCAGGCAGATAAGGTGTGTGTGGATCGATGGCAATTATTTTGCCTGTGTGCCCAAAGCAAGCAGCTGAAATGTTTGTACCAGTCCCTAGCCCTGCCCAGGTGCCCCAGGCACCAATCTGGGCTGGGGAAGGGTGGGGAAGAGCCTCCAGTGATGGGAGCACAGCCAGCTTGGCCGGAAGACTCTGTAAGCGCTGATATTGGGATTGTGCTGAACACCCTGCAGGCACCACACCCCAACAGTGCTGAGAGCAGGGCTGGGATACCCCCCAGAGACAGCCTTGGCAGGTCACATGTGACATAAGCTGGGTGGTCTCAGCTGGCAGCAGGGAGGCACAAGGACAGTGGGAGAGAAGGCGTACCCCCAGTTCCGAGAGACATGGGGGCAGAGCATCAGACCCAGGTCAGTCCCTGGTCTGAGTAGGGAGTTTAGGGAGAAAGGGGGTGAGAGTTGCTCTGTGCCCACATAAGGGGTCACCTCAGCCCCTTCTTGGGTGCGTCCTGCCTGGCTGTGGCACGTGGCCTGATTCTGGGGAGAGGGTGGCCCTGGCAGTGCCCCCTGTGCCAGCCAGGAGCTCTTTGTGCCTGTCCTCCCTGCTGAGCCGAGGGCATTTGTCCCGCACTGGCGGGCACTGCCAAGGACTTGGTTGCTTGGTTTCCGCCTCACTCCCCCCGGCACGACCTGAATGCCAAGCTCCAGAGGTTGGCCCGGCACAAAGGAAGGCTTCAGGGCCGCGGGGGCCCTGCCAGGCTCCCACATCGGGACAACGTGAGCCCCATGCTGATGGCGTGCCCACCCGCTGTGCTGTGCCAGTGCAGCGCGTGGCTGCCCAGCCAGGATGCAGTCACCCTCCTCCCCGGCACGGCCCGTGCCGGCGCCTGGCGGAGGGGCAACACCACGGGTGGGCACCGTGCTTGGCACGTGGGCAGCCCAGCCCCGGCTGATGGTGGCAGTGCCTGCCCCGGGTGCCTGTGTCCCGTTCACAGCCTCTTGGCCTGCCGGCACGTGCCAGTTCCCTGTGGGGACAGTGTAAGGGTGCACTTCTCACGGGGCATCTCTCCTGCCCAGGTCCCTTGGGTAGGGAGCAGAAAGCAGCCAGAGTGGTGCCCTCTGGATTCTCTGGTGTCTAATATCCAGGCTGTGCTCAGCAGCAGAAGGGAGGGTAGGGATATAGGTAGGGAATGGAGGGTACATTCATTTCCATTGCTGACCCTCTCCTGGCACAGATTTTCCCCCAAACTCCTGCTCAGCATGGGCTCAGTGGCTCCTTGCCCTGTGGAAAAGTGCTGGGGGGAAGGTATGGCCACCTCAAGGGGCCAAATCCAGCATGAGCTGCCAGTGGAGGACCCTGGCCCCACATGGGGTCTTGCTTTCAAAGGCTCCCTTTGGGCGAAGCTTGTTTGCTCTGGAAGATGAAATGGGCCAGCACCTCAGGAGTGCTGTCCCCCTGCCAAGCTCCTGCCTCTTCCCATCCCACTGCTGACCCACAGCCAGTCCCAGCTGAGAAGGGGGCACCCCCAGGCCTAGTGACCCTAAACCGGCTCTGTGCCCACCTCCAGGTGCTGGGGCGTGCAGTGGGATGCCCAGCCCTAGGGGGTTCAGCCTGGTTGTGGGTGGTGCGATTTGCGCCTCCCTCTGCCCCACTTTGCAGCCAACCCCACTTGCAACAACAGGGATGCAAACAAAGGATCTATGCCAGCCTGTTGCCATCTGCGACCCTGTGCCACCCCTCTGCCATGGCCCTGCAGGCAGGACTTGGGACCTCCAGGGGTGCCCAGTGCTGAGCAGCCACAGCTCCTGTACCCACAGCCCTGGCATGGCCATGAAGGACAGTGGTGGGCTCTCTCCTTCCTCCTCCTCCGCTCGGGTTATTTTTCCACAAAGGCCTTTTGAAACACAAACAGCCCCGGGACTCCGGCCTCCGCCGTGAAGCAGCTGAACAATCACAGTGCCGGGCAGGCAGGGAGCGGGCACAGGGGGGGCTGGCGGGGGGCACTTGGGGACACGGGCACGGGCCAAAGGCGCTATGTCAGTCCCAGGCTCCTGTGTTGTGGGCACAGGCTGTGCCACAGCCCCCTGGGCACTGCCAGCCCACGGTGTCCACCCTGCCCAGGCGATGCTTTGCTTGGGGCGGGCACTGGCATCTGCTTCTGCCATGTCCTTGTGCCACCCTGTCCCATAACACTGAGCTTGCCTGGCAGCAGTGCCCACCTCCATATGGCTGATGTCAGACACATTTCTGCCCCAAATTTCCTGTAGAGGGGGATATTTAAAGGTGAGGGGACTGGGGAGGTCCTCTGGGCTGGCAGTGGGCAGGGGGGTGTGTGTCACGCAGTCTGTCTTAGCCAGGCTCTAATCACCCTGAGCGGCTCCACAAGGAACAAGAGCAGTTTGTGAAGCTTAATCCCCCTGCCCCAGGCACCCTTTGCTTCCCACCAGCCTGGCATTTGGGGGTCACCAGGGCTGACGTGTCCTCCAATACCTTTGGCATGCCAAGCGTTCCCACAGACACCTGCCCAATGTGGGGACCCCAGGGATGGATGCCATGCCCTGGGAGACCTTTAGGGGTGGTGAAATCTGGTGGCAGTAAGGATATGGGTTGGGAATGGGGCTCTTTGGACATGGCTCCA
Source organism: Formicarius rufipectus (assembly GCA_013399695.1). Lineage (NCBI taxonomy): Eukaryota > Metazoa > Chordata > Aves > Passeriformes > Formicariidae > Formicarius > Formicarius rufipectus. The sequence goes on along the minus strand of VXAU01004203.1, from coordinate 5,016,145 downwards.
CACCACCCTGCAGCCTGGCTGTGATGGCTTGGCTGTGTGCACAGGCAGCAAGAGCAGTCCCCAGGGCTGTCTAACTCAGACCAGTCCATGCCAGACTCCAGCTGGATTCTGACCCTCCTGGCAGGTGCTGGCAGGAGCTTTTTGTGGCTCAGATGTATTGGGCAGGGCTGGGCACCCTTCCTGCCCAGCATGTGCCCAGGCAGCTCCCAGCATCCAGGTGTAAGGCTATGGGACAGGAGCCTGCACCCAGCCTCGCCCACGTGCCCCAGGCAGTTTCATGAGCCTCACAAAGCCCAGAGGCCACGGGGATGGGCACTATGGAACACTCAGGGCACAGGTGCTACCCTGCCCAAAGAAAAGAAGGGCAAAGTCTGCTGGTGCCGTGCATAACTGTCCTGATGTCAGTCCAGCATGCCTCTCCCCTCAAAAACTGCCCGCAGGTTTCTCTACCCCGTGGTGCCTGGCTGGGCTGGCCTCTCTGCTCACCCACCGTGACCGGGGCACCACGGCGGGCAGCCCAGGGCTCGGGGTGGGCAGAGCCACCCCCACAGCTCCCCCCTGTTCCTGTCCCCTGGCTCAGCCCTGCTGGGAAGGACCACAGAGCCAATAAGCTCGTGGAGATGCTGGTGCAGCCAGGGCTCCCATGGCGGGGCAGTGTCCTGCAGCCACCTGACAGCAGTGGGGAAGGGGTAGCTTGGCGTGGGCACTGAGAGGCACCACCAGACAAAGCGTTTGGGTGCTTGGAAAGGCAATGCAGAGGGTGCACAGTGCAGAAGTGCCCTGCCCTTCCCTGTGCCCCCATGCCAGGTAGGAAAGGCTCAGCAGGACCAGCCCCGCTCACAGCAACAGGCTCAGGCTCTCTGCACACTTGGGTAGCTGTGGGCATGAGAACTCAGTCTTTTCTTCCCTGACCACCTCCCTGTCTGTCCAAATGCTTTTGCCAGGGCAAAGTACCATCTGCACTGGGCACCATCCCAAGCGGAGGCCAGGGAAAAGCACCTTTGCCCATGATGTCTGAGGACTGCAGCAGTGGAGAGGTCGGGGGCACAGTGGGGACGGAGGACATCTCAGGACAGCAGGGCATCCTGGTGCCAGTGGGGAGGCCCCGAAGGAAAAGGAGTTGTAAACATGGGGCTAAGGTTGCAGGCGGGGGAGATACGTTATCTTGGGGGCAGAGGGCCAGGGATATGCGGTGCAGGGGTGTGAAGAGTGCCCGGGTGGTGCCTCTGGGAGCCCCCACAGGGTGGGCATCCCTCTGCAGTGATGAGCGGTTTTGGCAGGGGGTGTGCAGAAGTCCTGCGTTGGGGGTCTGTAATCAGTTGGGCTTATCCACCGCTGGGGGGACTGCGGGTGACACCCCAAACTGTAGACAGCACCCCAAACAGGTCACCGCGAAGCTCCGCCGCGCTGAGAAGGCGCAGCATCCCTACACTCCCAAATACTCCAGGCGCCCCGTCGCGCCTCGCGCCACAGCGGTGCCCGGTGCCCCGCGATGTCCCCCGGTGTCCCCGGTACTCACCAAAGTCTGTTCATACTGCAGCGCCCGCTGCGCCTCGCTCTCGGAGGCCATGGTGCAGCGCTGCTGCCGCTCCGCTCCGCGCCGTCCCGGTGCCGGTGCCGCTGCCGGTGCCCGCGGCGGCGGCGGCTCCTCCCGGACCGTGCGGGGCGGGCCCGGGGCACTGCCCGGGGGAGGGATCGACCGCGCTCCGCCTCCGCCACCAGCACCCGGCACCGGCGGCGCCCGATACCGGCACCGGCATCGCCCGGCACCCATCGCTGGGATGGGTCAAGGGATGCCCGGCCGGGAGCTCTGTCCTGCGGTGGGGCAACTTCCACCCGTGGACTTTGTCCAGGATGGCACCCGTGGGCAGCCAGCGGGTGCAGGTGAGGGTAAAAGCTGGTGTGGGACCACTATGAGTACGGCTTCCCCCTGGGACACGTTGTTGCCTCTTCCCACGGGTAGAAGGGGCTGGCGTGGGGCTGGGCACTGCTTCCCTGTGGGTTCTCCTCGGTGGGATGTGAGAGAACCATCCTGGGGCTCTGCAGACAGTTCACCCCCAGGTGCATGTCCATGCCTGGCTGGGGGATAGATTTGGGGGCCAGAGTGCCTAGGTATGTCTTGGCATTGAGGGCACAGGGGGCCCTGTCAATGCCCAAGGAGAGCAGAGCACCTTGGCACTGTGGGGACTCACCACCCAAAGCCATAAGGGAGCTTGTCCTTACCGTGGTGCTGCTTAGCGACTGGGGACTGTCAGCCCCCAAGGAGGCAGGTGGGCTCCACTCTTCCTTGCCGAACCCACTGGGCAGCAGCAGCTCAGTCCTGTCCAGAGGGATACACGGGTAGATCTTGGCACTGACAACCCTTGGGCAACACGCTCCAGCATGGCAGGCTCTGGCTGCTGGGATGTCCGTCTCAGTGCCACCGCAGGCTCAGGGGCAGCCGGGCAGCTGGCAGGGCCAAGCTCGCCCTCCTCTCTGGGGCACTGTATGGCACCTTTGTGGAAAAAACTGGGTGCAGGGACGGACAGAGCCGTGGCACTGCTGGGCTGGTGCTGCAGGATCGAGAACGGGCTAGTTCTCACTGCCCAGGTGCCACCCTCTGGTTTGACGTCAGCACCCCCAAGGGTGAGTGATGATGGCTGGGCTGGGGGCTGGAATATGCCCTGTGCCAGCTTGGGAGGGTTCATCGTCGGACACGAACCGGTTTGAAGCAGAGAGGTGACAAAATGGGCTGCCCGCTCATTGTATCCCCAGGCACGGAGCTCCCTCCTTTCTCATCAGCTCCTGGCACTGCCCTGTGGCAGCAGGGACACTCATCCGGAGGGAAAGCCCTGTGCCAGGACACATGCTCTGCCCGCTGCTACCAGCACACCCGGCTGTGGGCCACCAGCACACTGCAAGGCCACCACGGGTGATGCCACCCTGCTGACACAGACTCCTGTGTGGCTGTGGGCGTGCACAGGGCAGGACACCCAACTCAGCACACAGAAGTTTGGCCCAGTCCATTTTTCCGCAATGTCATCCTTCTATTGCCCTACCACCACTCCAGTCTAACCTAGTGTCACCTCTGGTGCAGCCCCAGTACAGGAAAACACTGTCCCACTATAGCATTGTTATACCAGCACGCCTTACTGCTGTCCTGGTAGAATCCAGTGCTACTTTTCCTACAGCCCTGGCACTGTTTCAGCATAGCCCAGCTGTTTTCAGCTCTGGTACTATCCCAGACATCCCAGAGATACCCCAGTCCTCCACGTTGGGGATGGAAGTGCAGGGGGCAGCACTGGGTCTGCCACAGGTCTCGCAAGGTCTTAGTCCGGTGCAGGTGTACAGGAGTGACCAAAGTTGTGCTGACCCAGAGCACACACAGTGGTCTGCTCTGCACTGCCATGGGTGTCTGTGCCCAGCCTTGGGACAAGGTGCTGTTGGACAGTGCCTCCAGGGTGGCAGCTGGCTTGTGACCCTGGCCTGAGCTTTGTGCCACCATGGAGGTGTGGGGGAGAGTCTAGCCATCCCTGTGCCAGTGGGCACTGTCACTGAGGACTGTGTCCACAGCATCCACCATGGACAGAGGCCTGACTGGCATGTGGCTCCAGCTGTGGGCACTGGACACTGCTCTGGTCCTCTCCAGTGTCACCCCACAGCCCATGAGGGGTGACTCCAGCCTGGCATTGGCTCCCATGCCCCATACCCCCCAAATATACACCTTCAGCCCCAGTAATTCCAGGGTCTGCAAACCCCACTGGAACCCAGCATGGGATGCAGGGGGACAGCCCTGTGCCTGCTGCTGATAGAAAGACACGGGAGCCAGATGAGCAATATCTCTGGTTTTAATAAATACATCTTGACCCCCATCCACAGGCACCATAAATTACATGAGAAGCCCATCTGAGCCAGGGTGGTGCAGCAAACGGGAGCCAGAGGGATTTTACACTATGTACAACGTGGGCACGATGCCCACTGGCCAGGGGCGCTTGGATGGGGAACACAGCAGGTGCCCCAACTTCGGTGAGCCCAGCCTCTGCCCACAGACATGAGTGGGTAGGGCAGTCCTGGCATTGCAGTCATGCTGAGATGGGGTGCCCAGGCCGAGGGCCTGGCCAGGTGCACCCCACTGTGCTCCTCTGTGCCCCCTGCCCTCGGAGGGCAGAGGCAATAGGCAGGGGGGAGCCCCCAGTGCCACCCAGCCTCGCTGCATGCTTGCCCTACTGCGGGCAGCAGTCACTGCTCAGTGGCTCCACGCCTCCACATTGGCATCATGGACCTTCTCCCGTGCATCCAAGGGGGCATCCGAGGCTGTGGGGGTGAAAGTGGGGCTTAAGAATGGTTACAGTGGGTGCCAGGAGGGCATGTGAGGTCATTGTGCCAGCCCTGGCTCAGCACCAAGAGTCCTGGGAGGTGCAGGGGCTGCTGCAGACTGTGTAGGGGTGTCTATGTGTGAGCAGGGGCACTCACCGCGGCACTTGGCACAGCATGGGTTGTCCCTTGTGGCAGGGCTGGCACAGGCAGATGGGGGGCACTCCTGGCGCTGGCAATGTGTCTCCCCTGACTAGGGGACAGAGAGAGGGGTTAAGCACCAGAGCTGGGGGGGGCAGCAGCTCCTCAGAGTGCAGGGGGTGCCCAGGACGCTGCCATCTCACCCATCCTCAAAGCCCTGGCAACTGGCAGAGTGGCACCTCCCCCTGGTGCTGTACACTCACCACACACCAGCACAGGATACACTTCATTTCACCAAATGGGGGCACAGAGGGGTGCCAGCTCTCGTTGTTGAGGTACCAGCGGCGCCCAAAGCGGCATGCCCGAGGCCCATCTGCCTGCATGGAGTCAGCCAGCTCAGGAACACTCTTCTCTGGGGCTGCAGAAAAGGGCACTGGCAGGCTGCCCGCCTGTGGCAAGGCACCCTGTGACATTGCCAGTAGGGGCATTCAGGGGCTATGAAGGCAGAACGGAGGGCAGGAGAGGGGTGTAGGTACCTGGGCACTGCTTGCAGCAGTCGGAGGGGCTGATGCGTACGGGGTTGGCACAGGTGAGCCGCGGGCACTGTACCTTTTCACAGTGCACTTCACCCGTGGTGCCCTGCAGGGAGTGCATGGGGCTCACGGGAGGCATGGGGCAGCTGGCACCCCACTCCATGGTTTGAGTCCCTGCTACAGTGCCTGGTAACTGAGAGCACCCATAGGTACCAGACTAGGTTGGGGAGCAAGTCTTGAACCTGCACTTACCTTGCAGGTACAAATGGCACATTTGATGAGGCCAAAAGGCGGCACAACAGGGTGCCAGCGAGTGCCAGAGCCTCGCCACGTCTTGTCTCCGTCAAAGTAGCAGCCTGAGAGACGAAGTAGAAGAGGAAGACACAACCCTCGTAGGGGTGTTGGGGAGGCAGAGTGGGGCAGAGCTGCCCTCTCAGCCCACACTCACTAAGACTCACCCTCGCTACTGTCCCGTGCCCTCTCCAGCTTCTGCTCTTCCTGCTCTCTCTTCTTCTCTGCAAGGTAGAGGAAGGTCATGAGGGGGTGCACACAGTGCCAGCAGCAAAGTCTCAGAGAGAGACCTTGTTCTCCAAGTGAAGCCCCCAGTATGGAAACCCCTCTGTCCCCCAGATACCTTCACAGATGGGACAGCACAGCTCTTCAGGGTGCACCTGGTGGGTACAGTTGAGGGGCTGGCACAAGATGGGGTCGCAGATCACTGTGCGCTTCTAGGGACAGCAAGGATGGGGCTTATTACAGGGGGGCATTACTGATGGGTGCTGTCCCCTAAGCACATCCTCCTGGCTCATACCTGGCAGCTGCAGATGGAGCACTTCTTGTCATAGTCGGGTGCCCAGCGGGTGCCATGTGCCCGGTGCTGCCCCTCAAAGAAGCAGGAGTTGGGGTCCTTCTTCAGCTGCTCTAGGTCCCTGGTCTTAGTGCCCTCAGAGAGGTCGGCCTCCCCCAGGGCCTCCCCCGGAGCCAGGCGGGTCCCTCCTGCATGGCACTGATTGGGGATGTGCACCTGGAAGGGGGCAACAGGGAGGAGGTTGCTTTGCTGCCCTCCATGGTCAAGGCTAGGGAAGGAAGCACCCATAACCACAGAACACACCACGCTATAATGCTGGGACCATTCAACAGTGTCTCCTCCATCCTGTGCCCTTCCATCTGCTCCAGACAGTGCCACCTGGCTGGGGACCCCAGGCAGCAGTGGGGAAGGGTAGGAGTGCCCTGCCCCAATAAGGACCTACCTGTCCCCGCATCTCCCCGTGGGGGTGTGCTTTGGTGCTGACTTGCAGGAAAGCAGTGCCCTGGGCCAGGTGCTGCAGCAGGTCAGCGTCCAGGTCTTTCACCACTCCCTGAGCCTGTCAGGGCAAGGGGAGCACCAGGAGAAGGGTGAGGTCTAAGCCCAGTCCCTGCCATGGGGAGCCCTGACCGGGTGCCCACCTTACCTCGGTGCTGTAGAAACCCTTGAGCAGGCGCTTGTGCTGGTGGGAGCGGGCACCCATCTCACCCAGCTCAGCCACCCCATGGAGGTGGGCACTGACGGTGCCATCGCTCGGGCGTCCCAGCCCTGCCACTGAGATCTCGTAGTGCAGGTGGCAGTGCTCATCCAGCGAGAGCCAGGCGTGCCCCCCAGCGCCACTACTCACTGGGGGGGACACCAGCTGCCCTGCCAACACCACGGGCATCTCTGCACACAGACAGGGACCATGAGAGGGGGTGGTTGGTGTAAAAGGGCTGCTCCACTCATCCCCATTACCACCCCACACATCCCTGGGTACCTGTGTTGCGGGCAAGCAGCCCACTGTAGGGCAGGGAGATGACTTGGCCCCGCAGCTCACCCTCCGCCCAGTCCTTGGTGGCCACATTTAGGAAAAGCTCATTTTGTAGAAGCATATGGGCATCACGGGCACCTGGGCTCTGCCAGACACCCCAGGCCTGCCGCCAGTGGAAGACAACACATGTTGGGATGGCCACTCACCCAAAGCCCTTGTGCCATCCCCCCCAGTGCCACCCAGTGCTCACCAGCCCATCCTTGTAGCTGTGTGTCATATCAAACAGGATGTTCCTCTTGCTCTTCCGCCGGGGCTTGGTCTCCAGTGTGATGCCCACAACCTCACTGGCAGTGCCCACCACCTGCACCTGCAGGTAGGGTGTCCAGGGCCAGTGCCAGGGTGGTAGATGCCCCTGGGATCGTTGGGAGGGACATGAGTGCTTGCCACTTACCTGGTACTCCAGGGTGCCATTCTCATGCAGTGCCAGCTTGGCTGAGCCCACAGCCCCAGTCTTGGTTGGCATCAAGGCATCCGCTCCGCACAGCACACTTTGGATGGCTTCATCCCAGGGAGAGAGGCACAGGGGTGGGTAAGGTTGGCATGAGGGTGGGCATGGCCATCCCCCTGCCACCCAGGGTGCTGCCCCCGTGCTCACTGTCACAGCTGCGGCGGGTGGTGATGGTGCCTGCCAGCTGGCGCGCGTGCCGGCCCTCTGTCTCAGCCACGATGCGGAGCTGCCCCTGCACCAGCCACTGCAGCTCATGGGTGGACAGATCACTCAGCACCTCTGCAAAGTCAGGGTCCTGCCAAGGAAGGTACAGTGGATCAGTCCTGGTGCTCTGGGCACTCTGACTGCCAGGGTGTGCAGGTGCAGACAGCTTTACCTCCATGGTGATGTTGGTATGGACCTCCCGTAGCGTCTGGCCCTGGTGCAGTATGCGGACCCTCAGTGGGACCGAGGGGGACTCTGGACATGGCAGAGGGGAGTGGACCCACTGGATTAGGGGTCTGCAATCACTGTTCAACATCCCTCTGTGCCTACCACCCTCAAATCTCTGCACCTGATCTCCCCTTTCTTGTCAGCTGCCTGCCCTGTATACTCGAACTCTCACCATTCCCTCTGGCAGCCCCCAAATCCTTGCACATCCCAAACCCATCCTTCTTGTACAATGACCCACAGACCCCATATGCACTCCAGCACCCCCTGGCCTCACACCCCTCCATGGGTGCACACCACATACCTCAAATCAACCCCTATACACATCCCACACCGCCTCTCCCCTCCCACCATCACACACAGCCCCTATTCTCACCCTGAGCCCTACACCCAGCCCAGGCACCCATCCTGATCCCACTGATGCTGAACCATGCATCCTGAGTCACAGACATGCCATGCACCCCTCCAGTCTATGCAGCCCCCTCTGGACAGTGCCAGGCCTCACAGGGTGTCCCTGGCTGCACTCACCCCTGGCACCAGGCTCCAGCAGCCCCCGGGCCATAAGAATGAAGTGCAGGTTGCTCTCAGAGTCACTCAGTGTCAGCATGGCCATGCCCCCAGCACCCAGGTGCAAGGGGTCCGATGATGCAAGGATGGCACCAAATGTCTCTGTGCAGAGAGAGGGGGCATGAGGGGCATTTGGGGCATTCTAGTGAGCACCCACTGGGTGGGCACGTGGGAGGTGGACTGACCTGCAAAGAGTGCCCGATGCTTGAGGATGTGCCCATGGACCTCTCCGGAGGGCTGTGCCCGGGTGATGAGTGACACACGGAGCTGCTCCCCCCGCAACATCTGGATGTTGGCTTTGGACACTGTCCTCCACATCCCACAGAGCTGAGGGGTGATGGATGAAAGGGCTGGGCATGGGCTGGGGGGCATTGCACACCTGGGCAGGGAGAGGAAGGGGCACCATGCCCCCCTGCCCTCCCAGCCCCTCTCACCATGCCATCCTCAGGGGTAGCACTCTTCTGCACGGGGTGTTCAAACAGCACGTTGCCCTCAGGGTCACTGAAACGCACCCGGCTTGGCCGCCCCAGCCTGTGGGCACCCCGAGAGTGAGTAAGGACAACTTGCCTTGGCCCCTGCTACCCTCGCACCACCCTTACTCATTACCAGGCATAGGGGTACATCAGGGAGGGCACATGGATGTCACCCGGCCATTTGGGGTGGGCAGGAGAAGGATGACATTCCCCTCGGATGCCAAGTGCCATGCTCTGCCTGCCCATGCTAGGACTAGCCCAGCACTGCTGTCCTGCTGGATGCCAGCTTGGCATGAGTCCTCTGGGCTTCCCTAACTCAGAACAGTGTCTAACTGGCACAAAGCAGCATGGGGGTCCCTGCCGGGAAAGGCAGCAGGGTAGGACCTGCTGGGAGCCGAGTGCTCAGGCTGTAAATAAGGAGCATTTTCAGCACTGCTTGGCTCTCCCGGTCAGAGCTGGAAATTAGTCATCACTTTACTATGCAAAGGGGCCTGAAAGCAAGGAATAACAGAAGAAACTGGAGAGGGAGGAGGGAGGGAGAGGAGAGGCTCTGCCGCTGGCGAGCATCCATGGAGGGCACAGCAAGGATGGGGGACCTTGGTAGCAGTGCCCTGATGGTGCCCACCAGCAGAGCCTGCAGGGTGGCACAGCATTTCTGCCAGCAGCACCCACGGGAGCCCTGGAGCCATTCCCATTTGTTCCCACTCCAGACCTGGAGGCAAATGGGTGAGGCTGGGCCGGCGCCATGGGTGTGCTGAAATCCCAGCCACTGACCCAGGCTGGAGCCCCAGCACATTGCCCCCTCCCCAGATCTCTCACTCTGTCAATGCAGGGCTGTGGCACCATGGGGGGATGTCAGAAGGGAAACTGAGGCACAAACACTGCAGTATCTCTCCCCAAGAGCTGAGAGCTGCCTGCTGTGCCAGCCTGGGCAGGGAATGGGAAGCAGGACTCACCGCTCATAGCTGATGGAGAAGAGCAGGGATGAGCGCAGCAGGGTGAACCGAGCTTTGCCCACTGCACTGGACGTGGGGTGCCACGGCTCCGGGCCACTTGTCAGCAAGGCCACGAACTCTGGGGAGGGAATGCCCATGACGACCGGGAGTGCAACGGGGTGCCCCCCACTGTTGCTGCCCTGGCATGTGGGCGGCTCACCTGTGCGAGCGTCGTCACGGGCCAGCCCCTCGGAGCTGAGGTAGGAGCGGTCATTGTAGGGCTTGTCTAGGTCATCCTCCTTGTCCTGGAAGTACTCAAAGGTGTCGAAGTGGGGTGCAAGGCTTTTCTCTGGGGGGCCTGGCAAAGTTGGCATAGGGGGGACAAAGGAGGAGACTGTCACACCAGGCTGCTTGTGCCCAAGAGCTCAGGGAGGGGGACAAAAATAAATCTCCTGTCCCGAGCTAGACTGACATGTGCCCTGTGAATTACACTGGGTCCCTGAGCTGGGCTGCAGGGGCATGCTGTCCACAGGCATATGGACAGGCAGGGTGTTTAGCCCTGTGTGCCCTCTCTGCATCCCTTCCAGGATGGTTCAGGGACAGCTGTGCCCTTCAGAGCTTCCCTGTGCCCAACATATTGTGGGTACTGATGACTTCCATAACAAATAAACCAACCCTTTTCAGAGGCGTGTGCAGTGCCCCCTTTCCCAGGCCCACGGGGGATGCTGTGGGGGCTCCCTGCAGGAAGGCACCTGCTGTCCTCACCTTTGGGGCAGGTGTGGCAGCAGTGCCCAGGCAGCAGCATGGCCCGTGGGCAGGCAGGCACAGGGCAGTCCTGCTTCATGTTCTTGCAGTTCACTTTCCCCACTGGCTTTCCCCGGCGGTTCCTCTGCTGAGAGAGGGCAAAGAAGAGCCCATGAGAGCTATGCCAAGGTATGCCAGGTCATGCTGAGGTGTGTTAAGCCATGCCCTCCCGACGCAGACTGGTTTCCCCATCTTTTCCCATCTGGAGTCCCCGGACACCTTGCACAGCCCCCGTCTGTAAGGCAGCCAAGCCCAGGCCCCCTCCCCACGGCCCCCAGCCCCCTGACCAGCTGTGCGTGGCCCTCCAGTCCCGGCCTCGGGGGGCTGCTCGGAGGGAGGGAGGAGGCCGGGGGCCATCCTCGAGCAGGGGGAGGAAGAATGAAGCCTGATCCTTTAAACCCCCCTTCTCCTCCCTGCTGCCGCGGGGGAGGACATCCAGGTGTCCGGCAGGCTGGAGGGATCCCGCTTCCCTCTTCCATGGGAAGGAGAAGGAATGAGAGGACTGTATTGAACGAAGGGGTCCAAATCCCTCCCTGTCAGTCCTGTGCCCAGCAGGGTCGAGTCCTGGGGAGTCTCCCAGGGAACGGGGGTTGCGGGCACTCACCGGCTCGCAGTGGCAGATAACGCAGCGCATCACCCCGAAGGGCTCTCCCAGGTCCGGGTGCCACGTCTCCTCCAGGGCATAGAAGTGCCCCCCGAAGGCGCAGCCTGCGGAGACACCACGACCACCACCCACCGCCGTCCCCGGTCACCTCCGGGCCGCGGACACCCCCCTGCCGCACCCCCGGACCGGCCAGCACCGCCCCGCCGCCCCCTGCGCTCCCGGTGCCGGTCCCAGTGCCGGTCCCGACCAGCCGGGGGGCCCGGGGCGGGATGCCAGAGGAGGGGGGGGGTGCAGACATGCGGAGCTCGGACGGGGGTGCGGGTGGCAGGGAGGAGGTGCCCGACGCGGGACGCGCGAAGTGGGGCGCGGCAGCGGCTTGTGCAGGACGAGGAGTGCGCGGAGCGGGGGAAGGAGGAGTATAGGGCAGGGGGCTCCTACCTGCCGCCCCTCCGGGGGGCAGNAGGGGGGGCCGGGCGCTGCCGGGCGCTGCCGCCGCCTCTGCCCGGCTGCCGGCTCCGGCTCCGCTTTATAGGCGGCGGCATGGGCAAGCGGGAGCTGCAAGCCCTGTGCAAACAAAGGCCCCGCTAATGAGGCGCAGGCAGCGGCCGGCCGGGGGGGCGATGCGCCCCCCGCCGCGCTCTGACACCCCACCCCGAGCCTCGTCCCCGCCGCTCCCGCAGGGCACGGGCCGTCCTGTCCTGACCCGCGGCATCCCGGGGCACGTGGCTGCCCCGCCGGGCAGGGGATCCCCCCCATTCATTGCCCTCCCTCTCCCCTGGGCATGGGGTACCTTTGGGTGTGTAGAGCATCCCCACTCACATGCCAGCCCCAAGGAATGGGGAACTGGAGGGATGGGGATTGAAACTAGATGATCTAGTTTCACTAACACAACCCAGTCTATATGATTCTGATATAAGCATCCCTCAGGGCACAGGGCACCTTTAGGGGTTGGGCATCTGGGGGATTCCCCCTCCCAATTCACACAACTGGGACATAGGGCATCGTGGAAAACTCCATCACCATCATTCCTACTCCTTGCATAGAGGTTGGGGTGTTTCTGAGCACTGGGCATCCTGGCTATTCCCCCATTAACATGTCCCTCTCCAAGGCCATAAACCCCCGGAGTCCCCCATTCACATAAGGCCCCTCGGGAATAAGGCATTTGCAGGGCACACCCACTCAAATGCGCGTGTCCTTAATTCATATACTCTCCTTGGCACTTGGAGTCTTCTGGGCACAGAGCATCCTGTGGTCTCCCCATCTACACATTCCAGCTTCAAGCATGAGCCCTTCCATGAGATCATTGCCCCCCTCCCAGGCATGAAACATCCTGGGGGACTCCTCGATCGACTCAGCCCACTCCCAGGTCACTTGGCACCCCAGGCCACGAGGTAATGCAGAGCACTCTCCATGCAGAGTCCCAAGTGGAACATGGACCCTCACAGACCTCTCCTCTGCAGCCAGTCTTTTCATGTGACTATGAATCCTCCCTCCACTCAGCACCCCGGTCATGGGCTCCCAAATTAGTCTCTCCCTCCTCCCAGTCCACACTACACTCTGAATAGTCATACACCCCCCACAGCTTCCAGCTGTGCCCTCAGCATTCCCCAATCCCTCCAGCCGCTGCCTGCTCTGGGCAGAGGAAGGCTCCAGAGTGAGACCCTGGGCTCCTGCTCACCAGTGACAGAAGCTGCAGGGGGGAACAGGAGTCCAGATGCCTGGGTTCCTTTCCTGGGGTTGGAAGGGGCAAGGAGGGGGCTGTGGGAGCAGCACCCAGCACCAGCCCCACTCTTCACCCACATGTGCCTGGGCTGGCCAGGTTGACAGTGGCTGGTGGTGGGTAGACACCATGGAAAAGCCTGGGGAAAGCATCATCCAGCTGAGTAAACTGAGGCACAGCTATCAGGGAGCAGGAGCTGGTGAGGAGCGGGACCTATGTCCCTGTTGTCACCCTTGCCAAGGGTGGCAGGGAGGAGCTAAGGGTGCTAGGTGCAAGGCAGGCAGGCGCCCGGTGTGGGGAAGGCGGGTGGGGAGGGAAGGAGGGGGAAGTGCGGGGCTGCCAAAATCAACTACGGGCGGTGCAAACACCAGGCCAGCTGCGCAGTGTAGCTAGGGAAACACGGCACAGCTGGAGCACAACAGGCCCCTGCCTCCCCAGAAGGCTCCTCTTGGGCCTCCCCACAGCCTGGTAAGTGGCTGGGGTGGGGGTACAACCCACTGCCCTGTGCCCCCACTGCCAACCCACATGGGGTTGCCCATCCGGGGCTTGTCCGTGGCTGCGCCATCCCAATTCCCTGTCCCGGGTTGGCACATGTCCCCATGCAGTGGACACATCTCCTGGGGAGGGCAGGGGGACACCGGGGCTTGGCCATGCTGGGGACCTGGCCCTTGGCAGGAGCTGGCAGAAGCCAATGAGGAGCAGCTGGGCTTCCCCCGGTAGAACAGCCCACTAGCATCGCCAGGGCTGGGACACTGCCAGGACCCCAGGCATCCCCTCAGGCATGGCTGTGCCCAACACTCTGCTGCTTGCGAGCACTTTCTGCAAGAGGGACCGTGCCTGGCACTATGGCACTCCTTGGCCCTGTGCCCTCCCAGCTGTCCTCAGCAGTGTCACTGACCTGTCCCCTCTCCTCTCTCCTGGCATCCTTGCTGGCCAGGGATGCAGCGATGTGGAGGGCAGGGAAGGATTTGGGTCTGTGTGGCCGTGCCAGTGTTGCTGCCCGGTGCCTGCTGCAGCACAGCAGCAGCCCTGGGGATGGTGGAATGCAAGCGGGGCTGAGCAGGGAGGAGGCGGGTGATGGCTCCCAGCTGTCCCGCCGGTGCCAGGAATCCAGTGCTGGCTCTGTGCACCCAGAGCTCGTCACAGTCTCCTGGCTCGTCTGCAGGACATGGGGAAGCGATGGGGAAGCTCCCTCCCCTTTCCAGGGGAAAGGAAGAAGAGATGAGGAACCCGCCTGGCTGCAGCCCTCAGCATGGGGGAATATGAGGTACTGGATGGCAGCATGAGGGAGAGGGGGACTGCAAACCTGTCCCAGAACTTCCTGGCTTGGACCAGGGTGGTACACTGGCATGTGGCCTGACAGGGCAGGTGGGTGATGGGCATCCCTGCCCAGGGAGGGGGCATAGCCACTTCAGTGGGGGAATGGATGCTGTGGTCATGCCTGAGTTCCCCTCATCCACAGCCTCTGCTGTCCCGGGAAATGCCAAGGGGTACCCTTGTCAAGAGGTAGAGGTAGCTTGCCAGAACTTGGGGGTCCCTGTGCTCTTGGGCAGGGGATGGTGCTGGATGAGGGCGGTGCTGGGAAAGGGTCCTGGTCTTGCCAGCTGCTTCCCAGCGCCCACACGTGTGTGAGCAGCAGTTCCCTGTACAAAGGCAGCTCTGAGGCTCCAGAGCTGGGCCTGGCGCCGCCACATCCCCAGTGGGGCTGCCGGCTGCGGGCAGCTGGAGCTGCACCAGGATGGGGGCAGCTGGCCATGGTCAGGCCCAGCCACCCCTCCTGCCACCCGCACCCCGCTGCCACCTTTACTCACAGCAGGCACTGGTTTGTCCGTGTTGGAGAGGTGCTGGTCCCCTGAGGTATCATCCCATCCCAGAACTTCGTGGGTGGGGTGCCCCAGTGGTGCCCCCCAGAACTGCCTGCAGTGCTGTCAGGGCTTCGTGGGCACATGCCCTGCCCAGTGGCAAGGGTTCCATGGAGGATTCCAGAGGGTTGTGGTGCCGGGGCTGTGCCATGCCTGGCGTGGGGGAGCCACAGCAGGCCCTCACCCATGCTCTGCCCCATGCAGCTCCCATTGTCTGCCCTCATTAGCCACTGACTGCTCGTGGCTTTGAACATGAGCTGGGCTTGGGGCGGCAGGAAGGAGCCTCTGCTCCCCAGGGATGGGGTCGTGGTGAAACTGCATGCCCTGGCCCCCTCTTCCCACAGCTTGACACTGCCTCCTAGGCACCCCAACACCCCCTCCAGGCATGAGCCTGGAGATGGGAAGGTGTGTGGGGCACTCCCTCTCTCCAAAAAGAACCCCCCTCCACTGACCTGCCTTGTTGCAGGATGTGGAGAGCTGTCAGCCTCCCCAAAGCTTTGTGCTGAGTGCAGCTTGTCCCGTGTCTAATCCCCCCGGCCTCACACACACGCGGCGGGGCGGGGGGGGCTGTCGTAATGGGTGGAAATATCTCATAATTCACGTTGGACACAGGGATTACAGCCATTCCGGCAATATTTGCACAACTGGTAGGCAACTTGCAGGGCTGGGCTGTCCCAGACGAAGGCTGGGGGGGGGTCTGGGGATTGAGGGGATTCTGGGGGTGGCAGGTACAGGAGGGGGTAGTTTGCAGGAGTGGTGGAGAGGGGGAAAGTGGGTATTTTCTGCCTGTTAACACGTGGAGTTTATTACAGAGGGTGCGTTGCTAGCACGGTGGGAATGGCTGGGGCTCTCACCTTCATCCTATCCTTCTGTGGTGGCCACAGCTTGGGGTGCAGAAGGGGACCCCAAAGAAATCTCATCTGCCATGCCAAGCAAATCCTGGCAGTGCCCTTGAACACCATATCTGCTCCCAGTGTCCAGTCAGCCCTAAAGAGCTCCCTGCTCACAGGAGCACCCAAAGGTGTTTGGGTCCTCCTGACCCCAAATGTCCCCTCCTCAAAGGCTTTGCAGAGGGTGGGAGGAAGGCAGGGGGCATGTGGGATATGGGGGGGGCCTTGTTTGGCATTTGGATTAGCAAACTCCCAGAAGCGATGGTGGTCTCTCCCCCCTCCCCACCGGACATGCAGGCAAATATTTGTGCCCAGACTTCGCAGGACAGCGAGAAGGAATTTCATTCTTGCGCCCACCTGCGGCTCGGCTGCCTGGCATTAACCCCTTCACCACTCCATGGGATGGAGGAGAGGGATGAGGTGCCCTCCCAGCATATCCCATGCCCTGCACTGGAGTGGGGAGCTCAGCTGAAGAGCGGGATGGAAGAAGGGGCACAGTGGAATTGCCCCAGGTGCCAGCAGAGCCACCGGCACGTGCTGCCCTTGCCCAAGGCAGCAACTGGTGGGTTTACCCACAGGGATCCTCTGAGCAGCATCTAGGGCTTTGTGCTAGCTTGCTGGGCAGCATGTGGCCTGGAAAGGTGGGAAAAACCCTGCCAGGCTATGTCCCCAAGCTTCTGCACCCTGACCAAGCTGCCCCCTGCAAGACCCTTTGCCCAGCAGTGTCACAGTGCTCTCCGGGGATGGCTGCCTGGCAGCAGTGTCAGGAGCGGGCTGCGCAGGGAGCAGGATTTGCCGACGGATGTTTATTGGCAATTTGTAAATATAGAAAAAAGCCCGGAGGATCCAGGAGGGATCCTGCTCCCAGGGACTGCCCGTCCTCGGGGAGGGGCAGCCAGGGTAGAGGGTCCCCCGCTGCCTGGCACCCCCAGAACCCCGCTGTGCTCCTTTGCCTGGCCCCGGGGCCAGCTGTGCCCTGAGCAAACGGGGCTGTTTGCTCACGCCGGGATTAGCCGCTTCCTTTGTTCCTTTGACTTTCTCTTCCCTTTATGCCAGACTCTTTTATGGGGGCTTCAAAGGGGGCTGGGACCCCCCTCTCTGCCACTGGAAGGCCAGGTTTGCTTTCCATGCTACCCTGGCCTTGCACTCACATCCTGGGGGTGCCCATTGAGCACATCTGGGTGGCCGGTGGGGACAGCAGCTGTGCCACCGATCCACAGTCTCCCCCCCAACCCGACATCTCCCCCCTCGTCCTCTTCCCCTCCTTTGACTCCTGGCACCTCCTGCTGTCTTCAGCACCTTGGCAAAGTGGGTGCGAACGGCTGCCCCTGCAGCGGGATTCCCAGCACTTTGCACCCTGTAAGGAGAGGTGGGAAACTTGGCACCGAGATCCAGCCAGCTGTGCAGTCCCGCAGCCCCCGCCTGGCTTCCTGTCCTCTGCCAGAGCCCTGGCTGCTTGGCCGGAGCCCCCGCATCCCTCTGGGGTCCCTGTGCTTCACTGCCCCCACACCTCCTTCCACAGTTCGCAGCATCCCTGAAATCGGGCTGGAGCCAGCAGCAGGGGCTCCCCCCATCCTCCTCTGCCTCCCTGGCACAGGCAGCAAATGCTGGCATTGCCGTTACCAGTGGAGAAATACCAGACTGCCCACGGGCACAGGCTTGACACTGCCTGCTAACTTCTGGCATGACTGAAAAGGAGCATTTTGTAGTGAAGAGACTATTGTGGGCACCTTAGGGTGCCTCAGTGCCCATTAGACCTCCAGTTTCCAGTGGCTCTCCAGTTTCTCCTGGTCGGTTTATTTGCCTCATGAAGAGGGAAGACAGGGCACTGCAGCTCTCCAGCCTGGCATGGCCAATGGATTTACCAGGGAGGGATGGGGACACGGGCGTGGAGGGGGCATGACAGGGACTGACGTGGGACTAGTGGGACCTGCCAGCACTGGCAGAGGCATTGAGGGTGCTGACGAGTATGTTTGCAGCTTGTCACGTCCGCAGAAGGGCCACAACCGTGGGGAGAAATCCTGGAGGTGTTTGACCCCAGTGCTCACAGGTCCCGTTGCTGACAGCTGTGCCCAGGCGGTCTGGGCTGCCTGTCTCGTCCCTGGAGCTGTGGCACCCACTGGACCCCCATCTGGGCACCCTGCAAGGTGGGCTGTTGTGGGCTGAGCAGAGCACAGGGCAGGCGGAACAGGGCTGGGTGTTTACTCTGACTGTTGTCACCCAGCCAGGCGCTGCCGGGAATTGCCGGCAGCAGGGACAGGGGTGGGAACGTGCGAGAGTGTGCGAGAGCTGGGGTGTGAGAAGGAAACGCACGGGCTGTGGAGACACTGGGAGCAAGAGGATGTGGGCTGGGAGCAAGGTGTCCCCCAAAGGGAAGTGTGTGGGGGGCTGCCAGGGCAGAGGGTTATCTGAGCGCGTGGCCGGACGCGTGCCAGGGCAGTGCACATGTACACACGTGGGTCTGGGGCGCACGTGGGGGGTGTGTACAGTGTGCCCGTAGGGACACGCATGTACACGTGGCTATGGGGCTGTGCACCCCCCTGCCAGAGTGCCTGGTGGGGGCTGGCTTTGCTGGGGAATGGACATGCCAGGGCCTGGTGCTAAACAGACTCCTGGTGCTTCTCCTACACAGGAAGGGGCATCTGCCCACCCACCCCACTCCCAACCAATACCCCTGGTGAAAGAACCCTGGGACCAGGTGTCAGCCAGATCCTTGTGCTCCACCACCCTCCCCAGAGCAGAGGGGTCCTTGTGCATCACAGCAATCCCTGGCATCTCCAGCTCTCCTCTGTGTGATGGATGCAGGGGTCAAGCCACATCTCTGAGCAAGCGTCACCAGGAATGGGGTCTAACTCTGGGTAAGGGTCCCAAGGGATGAAGTCCACCTCTAAGAGAGGGACACCAGCGACAGGGTCCACCTCTGTGAAAGGATCTTTGGTGGCCTTCCTACCTGGCTGCCACAGCCGGGAGCAGAACCCTGTTAGGGCTGATGCTCCCGGGGCTGTCCAGTGCAGGGTCACTGGCGCCATCCCTTCTGCAGGTACCAGGGCCATCCCCACCCCCTGGACAGGCACACTGACCACTGAGGCTCCGGCTGCCGAGCGCTCAGGACGGGGGGCAGGTGAGCGGCCGCCGAGGGCCCCCAGGGACGCCCTTCCCGCGCCCCGAGCCAAGGGAGGAAGCGGCGGGAGGCAGGAAGCCGTCCCCCAGGCCCGGGGCCCCCGCTGTGATTTCACTCGAAGGTCAGCGGCAACACAACAGGAAATCGTGCTGCCTCGGCTGGGCGGCCAGGCCGGAGAGCCGCGCCGAGCTGTCCCGGGGCCGTTGCCGGCCTCCGGCCCTCCGTCCCGGCTGGGCGGCTCGCGGGGAGCCCGCGCCACCGCTGCCCTCCATGGAAGGGGGACGGGAGCCGGGGAGCAGCCGCTGGCCCCAGGGTGGAAGATGCGGGGCCGAAGCCCCCAGCCGAGCATGGAGCTGAACAGTGAGTGTGTGGCTAAAAGGGGGGCGGGAGGGTGCAGAAAGGGACAGTGGATGCTGTGGCCCCAGAGCCAGAGCGTTTCCCACAAGATGAGCCCCACAGGTGGGCACCAAACACCAAGGGTGGCTTTGGACTGGTTGGACCTGGCCACTACTGGTGTGCGAGGGTAGATGAGCATCCCTCTGAGGCCGTGATAGGCAAACAGGCTGCATTGAGGGCTTCTGGGGACAGGTGCAGTGGCAGGGCAGGCAGCGAGGCAGGAGGATGCATAGAAGGCCTTTGGAGAGGAGGTGCCTGTTGCCAGGATGGGCAGTCACTGGGCACAGTGGCATGCCAGTGTGGGGAAGGCCGTGCTGGCAGGAGAGCACTCAGCCAGGCCAGCGGCGAGGACCAGATGTTCCCTGTGGGATATTGCAAGCTGGGATTCCCCTAAGTGCACGTGATACCCAGAGCTGCTCTTGGCACAGATCCGGAGGGCTGGCCCTGGTCTGCACAGGGAGTGCAGCTTTACTCCCTTGCCTGGAGCAGGGCCAAAAATCCCAGCACACACACGGCTGTGCAGCCCCTTGGCGCACACCACAGGCACAGGAACCACGGCTCTCCCCAGTGAGCACTGGGCATCCTGTGCTGACTGACTGGAGGGCAGCACCAGGCCCTCCTCAGCCCCCAGATCTCTGCATCCCCACCATAGGGCCATCAAGGGCACCACTGGGTTTGAGGGGAGGGCTTGCCACTGCAGGCACTGCCCTGGGCTGATGCTGCCCAGGGAGAGTAGCACAGTGCCCAGGTAACCCCATCTTCCCCAGGACTGCTCCTCCTCACATCCTTCCTCCTGCATGTGAAAGAAGACCGTGCCAGCCCAACACGGCTGGTCTGTGACAACAGGCTTATCCAGAAGTACATCGTGGAGGCCAAAGACATGGAGAAGAAAGTGGTGAGGACACAGTCCCCTCCAAAACCAAGGTCAGGAACATGCACAACTTCTGGTACCTCACCTTAGCATCTCCTCTCCCCACTAGAGCCAGTGCCAGGCACTGCCTGCACTCAGCTGCCCTGCAGTGCTGCCCTTGGTGGACTTCAGCCTCCAACAGTGGAAATCCAAATCGGTGAGAGGGGCTGGGAGGAGGGTGCTGGCACTGGCACGCCCCTGGGTTGGCATAAGCACCAGAAACACTGGACAAGATGCCCGTGGGTGTATCTGATGGTACGGGGAGGATAGAAGGCTCCATCCAGACCTAGGGTGGGCACAGAAATCGGTCAGGCCACTCATTATTTGCTCCCCAGAATGAGACCAAGCGGCGGGAGATCCTGTGTGACCTGGCTCTGCTGGTGGGTGCTGCCACAGGGGCCCAGGGACAGGTGAGCGAGGAATGTGGGGCTAAGCAGCTGAACCAGCTCTACCGACATGCCAACTCCTTCTTCCTGCTCCTGCAGACCTTCAGCTGGGAGGTAAGCTTTCCCCAAGTGAGCCAGACCACTGTGGCACAGGTGCCAGCTGGGTTGGGCACAATGGTCTCCGCTCTGTCCCACTCTGGCCCCCCAGGCAGGACACTGGGAGCCAAGCTGCTCCCCACACTCCATGGAGCAGACTGACATCACCAGCATCTTCCTCACCTACCGGCAGCTGGTGCAGGGCAAGCTGCGCTTCTTCTTCCACGACCTGGCCAAGGTCTTGTGCAAGCAAGGACAGGGGGGCAGCAGAGACCCTCCGTGTGGCTGTACTTAGGGTTCACCCCCAGTCTGACGCTGGAGCAATCCTGCTGGATACTGAGCTGTGCTCTGAGTGCCCAGGAAGATGACCAAAAGATGGCCAGAGGGAAAGGGTTGGCTCCTGTTCCTTGAGTCTTTAGTGACCACTCAGCCCATGAAGGCAAACAGCAATATCCACACGCCAGTGGGCACAGGCCTTGCTCCCACCCGGGCAGGCACCTCTACTGTGAATGCTTTTCGATTAAAGAGCTATTTTTCTAAACGGCTGTGTGTGTCCTCCTCCGGCCCAGGGCAGGAGTAGCCCCTCTGGGACAGGCTGCCAACTCCGCCCAGCACCCGCTCCCTCCCGCGGCAGCCACCAGCACTGCACCGTCCCAGCCTGACCCCGCACAGGGCCTGAGCTGCCACTCCTCACTTTCTGCACCCACCTCCCAGCCCTGGCACAATCCGTGCCCAGAGCGGTGGTGGGTGGAGAAGAGGCTGGGCAGGTTTGGACTCCCCATCCTTTGGGAAGTGGCAGCATCCTCCTTTGTGCCCTGTACAGGTGTATCCACTCTCTGCAGTCTCATCTCTCACCAAGCAGAGCCAGGTGTAGAAAACATCCTAATTTAATCAAAACTAAGTCAAGCTTGCCTCAGGATGGTCCCCAGCCCCGAGGCAGGCAGGTGGCTGTCCCAGTCTGGCTGTCTCTGGCCAGAGCCAGGGTTGAACCTGCTGTTGAGCACAGGAAGGTGGAGGTGAGGACTGGAGCACCTGGCACTGTCTCCACTTAGACATCAGGCACCTCTGTCCTTGCAAACGGAGCAGCAGATCCCAACAGGAGTCAGAAAAGGCCAGGATGAAGAGGGGGACTGCTCCCTCCTCCCCAGCTCCAGAGAGGCTGGGCAGCATGGATGCTGTAGCAGAATTTGGGGTCGCAGGGCTCCTGTTTGCTCGGCAGCAGGATGTCTGTGGGGCAGCCCATGGAGGTGCGCTAGAAGGCCAACTTCTTCATCAGCAGGTAAACACGAGAGTCCACCTCAAACCCGTGCAGGTTGTTTGCATCTCCCTGAAGCCGCATGAGCAGCCCCCCGTAGGACACGTAGGCAGAGCTGGGACAGAAGGGAAGCAGTGAGTGCAGGGCATTCCATGGAAGACCCAAGCCGAGATCCCAGTGCCCCCCACACTACCCAGGGCACTGTGTTCGCCCTTTGGGCCAAGAGGCACTCACAGGCGCGTGGCTGCCTCCGTGGAGGTCTCGTCCCCTTCGATCCGGTACACCTTGCCGTACATCACATACTCAAACTGGTCTGCCCTGCAACAGCACAGTGTGAGGTCAGCTAGGGATGAAACCCAGACAGTACCCCAGCTCAGTGTCTTCTGGGAGAAGGAATCTCACAGTCACAGAATCAATCAGGTTGGAAAAGGCCTCTAAGAACATTGAGTCCAACCTTTGGTCAATCAGTACCGGGTCAACTAGACCACGGCACTGAGCACCACATCCAGTCTTTCCTTAAACACCTCCAGGATGTTGACTCCACCACCTCCCTGGGCAGCCCGTCCCAATGTTTAATCAACCTTTCTGTGAAGAAATTCCTCCTTATGTCCAACCTGAGACATTCAATCTCAGTACTTCACCTTTTCCCCCATCCACACTCTTGTGGGTCCTGTACCTGGATGGCCGGTCATCCGTGGGGTTGTACTCGCCGTCATCCAGGGTGCCATCCTCATACAACGTGCTGGCGATCACCAGGCGGAATTTATCCCCTGGGAAGAGGGCAGAGGAGAGGTGAGAAGGCAAGGGCACAGCCAGAGCTGCAGTGGCCACAACCAGAACTCAGGGTGGTGCTAAACAGCCACCTTGGCAGGTGTTTGGCTTGTAATAAAAGAGCTCTGTCCCTGCTGCCAGTCCCCACCAGAACTGTGGGGAATGAGTGAAAGGTCACACTGAATCCTGTGTCTCCCTGTTCACCATGTCATGGAAGAGACCAGAGCCACCAGGACACCACTTCTGGTGTTTTCATGGAACACAGCAAGATATTCACAGGAAGAGTCACAGAGAGCTTGGCTGGACCCTGGGCAGGAACCAGTTCCACCCCTTCTGTGCTTCACTGAGGGCAAGATTCTCTTTTCCACCCATTTTATGTATTTAGCTGCAGAAGTTCATTTCAGGTCTCACTTCAAACTTGGCCATCAGCAGGTGAGGCAGTTTCCCCAGACACTGCTTCTGGAGAACGGGACAGAGCGGAGTCCAAACACAAGCAGGGAGGTGAACCAGAACCCAGCTCAGCCCCAGCACACTGAGAGTGCCCAGAACCTCCTGTGACCTGGGGACAGCACAGGGGCCCAAGGAAATCTGGGACAGCTCATTTCTGGTTCACAGAAAATTTAGGCTCCATCCTCTGAGTG
This sequence comes from Formicarius rufipectus, assembly GCA_013399695.1. Taxonomy (NCBI): domain Eukaryota; kingdom Metazoa; phylum Chordata; class Aves; order Passeriformes; family Formicariidae; genus Formicarius; species Formicarius rufipectus. The sequence continues at coordinate 4,993,032 of VXAU01004203.1, read as the reverse complement.
TCTCTCCACCCTGTCTCACCGAAGCTGACACTGGCTGACTCGCTCTGGGCTATCAGCCTGATGGCTTACCGAGGTCCACGGGGTAGATCTGTATGTTCACATCCAGGATGAGATCCATCTTGAAGGACTCACTCTCGCAGTGCAGGCGAGATACTGTGGAGAGCAGCAGAGTCAGGGGCCAGGACAGAGACCATCCCCGGGAGCCAGGTGGGAACAGGGTCCCCTCCCCACCCCTGTCGGGCACCCGAGGTGTTCGGGGATGGATGCCAGAGCCCGGGAGCTGACGGAGGAGGCACAGCCAGGGTCAGGAACACGGTGGGGCGAGGAACAGACGGCACCAGGACCCGCGGGGCGGCACAGCAGCCGGGCTGGGGATGCCCTGAGAAAGGGGGACGCTCCGGGCGCCGGAAACACGCGGAGAGGACGGGGCACAAGGGCCACCGTCAGCGGGAGGCGGGGAGCGGGGAGCGGGGACCGGCAGAGGACGGGGCACAAGGGCCACTACCGGCGGGAGGGGCGGCGCGGGGCCCAGCTTACCACGGTCAAACTTCTTGCCCTCGGGGTCGATATCCTTTACGTCGAAGATGTCCTCGAAGAGGATCCCGGCCATGGCGCCGGCTCCGCGGCCCGGCCCGGCCCCGCTCCCGGTGTGTCTCCCGCTCCCGGCGCGCTCCGATGACGCGCCCGCTCCCGGTGCCGCTCCTGGTGCCGGCGCGCTCTGATGACGCGCCCGTCCGTGCCCGGCGGGGCGGAAGCGGCTTCACGGTGGGCGGGGCGACGCCGCTGCCAGCACGGGCGC
>VXAU01004203.1:4943426-4992040 GCA_013399695.1 Formicarius rufipectus | reverse complement strand
GTGTCTGGAATGACCTGGGGGTCCCGGGAGGTTACGGAGTGTGTAGAGGGGATCTGGGATGTGTCGGGGGGTTCCGAGGTGTCACTGATGGGGTACGGGATGTCCGGGAGGGTCCGGGATGTCCCTGGTGGAGTCTGGGATGTTCCGAGGGGTCCGGGATCTCCGGAGGGGTCCGGAATGTCCCCGAGGAAGTCCGAGATTTCCCCGGGGGGGCGTTTGGTATGTTCCTCGTTCCCTGGCGCAGCCAGGCAGCGGTGTGATGAGCTGCGCGGACTCAGCCAGCGATGGGCCTGGGGGCTGCAGCCCCCACCGGCTCCTTCCACGGCGGGGGGACAGACGTGTGACACCGTCACCCGTGTCCTGCCGATGAACCGTGAGGAGAGCAGGGGGATCTGGCACGGCGGGGGGCTGCTCACACGTTGGGCACCACGGGGTGCTCCGTGCCTGGCATCTGGTCCGGAGCCGCCGGCACGGGTTCAGGAGTTCAGCCCCGTTCCCCCGCCCCGTTCCCCGAATGCCACCGCCAGCCTGCCTGAACAGATTTCCCCCTGGTTCGGGCAAGACGTGGCAGCGGGGACACTTCACCTCACCTGGGCAGCGGGTGACCGCGCAGACATGGCACAGACGGGGCTGGAACAGGGGCCTGTGGGGCGGGCAGGTATCCCGGCGTGACAGGGACTGGGGAGGGCAGGTGGCACAGCGCCGTGTGTGCAGCATATGCCAGCAGCTCGCCAGGGACCACGAGGCCATGAGTGGGGACATCTGTGAGACACAGGTCCTTGCGTGTGGCACTGATGCCTTCAGCGAGGTGGGATGTAGCCCGCTGTCCCCGGGAGCCAGACATCTCCAGGTCGTGGTCGGGGGTGGTACCCAGAGCCGAGGTGTCCCCGCATCCGCACCGGGATGCCTGTCACAAGATGCCTGTTGTTCCCAGAGCCGCACAGGTGTGACCTCCCCATAGCGTGTCCCCTCCGTGACACGGTGTCAGAGCGTCTCTAAGCATGCCTTCGGCGCAGGCAGCGGAACGGGGCAACGTGGCGACACAGCGGGGACACTGCCTTGACGGGGGTGCTGCTGCGAGGGGGATGGTGGCCTGTTGGGGGGGTGCGGGCGGTTCACGGCTGGGTCACCCTGCGGCGGTGCCACTCAGCAGGGACAGTCTTTAATGCGTTGGGACATAATCTCGGCTCTTTCTAATCATCGCCTGGGCGGGTGATCCCCCTCAGGACTCACAGCCCTCTTCCCCACTCTGCCCACCCAGGCTCTGGGCAAGGCAAACCTCCCTGCCAAAATGTGGGGCCCATGGACAGGCGGGCTGGCTGGTGCAAAGCAAGGGGTGCGGACCCCTCACCCCCGGGTCCCTGTGCCCTCCTGGCATCCTGCACCCCGGGGTGCCCCTGCCCGCTGGGCTGTGGGGCTCCTGGGCAACCCTGCGTGGGGGACTGCGGGGAGCACCCAAGGATCTGTGGGTTGCCAGAGGGTGGCAGCAACACATCGAACATGATAGCGTTGTGCCGCTGCCACGGCAGTCCTACCCTAGTCAGGCTCACCAGTATGAGCAGTTAATCCCTCCAGTATCCCTAGGATGCCATCCTAAAGGGATGTGACCAACGAGGCGGGGACCAGCCGCCTGGGACTGAGCGGCGTGGAGCCCAGGGCTGTTTTTCAGAGGGGACTCCATGTGCCAGTCCCCACATTGCTCAGGGCTACCCCTGGGAGCCTGGTGTGATTCAGGCTGGGGGGGCTGTGCTCCCTGCTTGCATGCTCTCAGGGCCACTGCAGGATGACACAAAGGGCTAATCCCACCTGGCTGTCTCTACCTGCCCCTGCTGAGATCTGGCACACCCAGTGCAGGCTGTCAAGCAGCTGAGATTGTGCTCACCAGCCGATGAGGCAGCCCTCAGGGGTGTTGCTACCCACCGACCCTGCCAGCCGGCACTGCCATCTGCCCTCCTGCCCTTGTGGGACTGGGGCACACCTGAGCCCTGACCCTGGCCATGGGCGGGCATGGCCCCACATGGGGGTCATGGGCACACAGCCACCTGCAGGGACAGCTGGGGAGAAGGGGAGGGCAGATTTCCAGGTGCCCCCCAGATGCCACAGGATTGGAGTGGCAGCAGGAGCCTGGCACAGCCCTGAACCTCCTGGCTGCTGGCTGTGCAGCAGGGCCATGGTGCCAAGACCTTTTCTTGGCCCCAAGCCCCCTCCTTGGCCCCATGCCTGAGCAGCCTGTGGGGCAGGATTGTCCAGGGCAGGGCTGGCCCTGGTGTAAATTCGGCCAGGTCTGGCAGAAGACAGGGCATCCTGCTTTTCCCTGCACTCCAACTCCATCTGTCCTGGCTCTGACGCCTGCCTGCTGCCTTGCTGACCCCATGCCATGTGCCATGCCATGCTATGTCACAGGAGTGTGGGTGGCCAGAGGGACTCGTGTGCCCAGCTAACGCCAGCTTCATGCTGCCAGGGGCAAACAGACAGTCCTGGCGTAAATGCTGGCAGGTGCTGGGGGGTTTGGCACTGCTTTTGGTGCCGTTGCCGGGGAGCGCCTGTTTGCCAGGCAGGTGCCTGGCGTTGCCTCCTTATCTGGGATTAAACAAAGCATCCTCAGATCCGGTGCCCTACTTTGGAGGTGCTGCCCCTGTGCCCGTGGGACCAGCCCTTCCCTTCCTCATGCCCCCTCAATGCCTGCTGCCCTTCCCCCATGCTGGGCTGTGTAGGGCACCCAGTCCATGAGTCCCTGGGGTGAAGAGCCCCCCAAATACTGAATCTGACTCCCCTTGCTCTGGTCATGTAGTAGCTCCCAGGGTCTCTGCTCAAGGCAGGCCACATCTCCAAAGCAAGGTACAGAGTGGGACCATCTCTGTCCCTGCCTTGGGGCACCCCCAAAGCATCCCAGCACTAAATGGGACCCACCGGGGTGGCCCTTTGTTGTGCCTTGGCCAGGGAGGTGCCCGTGCCCTCAGTGTGACAGATCCTGGCAGCTCCAGTGCCCCTGGTGCCGTGCTCCCCTGAGCAGGGATACAGCCTCCCTGCCTTGTTAGCCGCTTGTCTGTTATCTCCTGCCGATAAATTATACAACACAAGCGCCTTTGAAAGGCGGCCAGGCCTCCATCCGGTGGGGCAGCCTTTGGGGGCCCTCCATCAGCCATCGTGGACTGCCACCAGCTGCCTTTACTGGGGAGAGGGACAGAGACAGCGTTCTGGGCACTGCTCTGGTGACAGGGAGCTGGAGATGGGCTCCTGGGCTGTAACATGGACCCAAACACACAGCAGAGGAGCAGCGGGGTTGAAAAACGTGCCTGCACCCCAGCCTGCACCCTGTTCTCATACCTGCTGATTGCAACCCTGCCTGTACCTGCCTCTGCCTGCACTCCTGCCTGTGCCCCTTCACTCCTTGCTCATATCCCCATATTCCTGCCCAGGCTGGGGTGCAGGGCGGCAGCGGTGCCCGGGCTGGCAGCCGGTGCTTCAGAAGCAGCGGCGATCCCTGTTATCTGCCGGCACAAAGGAGCCGAAGCGCCGCCGTTATGGAAGCAAACAAGGACAAGGCGAGGCTGGGAAGGTGAGCAATCATCGGCACTTTTAGGCACCTGCCGCCGTGGCACCCCTGCCCATCCCAGTGGGGCAAGGGGCAGGGTGGCATTGTCCCCATGCCCAGGTATGGGGGTTTCTCCCATGCACCCCGATGCCAGGGAGTCAGGGTGGGCTGCCGAGGGCAGCTCCTCCAACTCGTGGGTGTTGTACATGTGTGTGCCCTCCTGTGCTCTCCCACCAGCTCTGCGGGTGCCCCCGCGGGGTGCAGCAATGTGGCCTCCGGGTGCCCATTCCTGCACCCCACTGGGCTGGTCCCCACCTGGGCTGGGGGTCAGGAAGGAAGAGATGGAGCCGAAATTAAGCTGTTAATGAGCCGTCTGTCACCAGGCCACCAATTACCCGGGCTGGGAACGAGGAGATGATGGAGCGTGACTGGCGGAGGGGAGGAGGATGTCAGGGTCTCCAGCATGGGGGCAGCTGGGGGGTGTCACCATGTCTCGGCAGCTTCCTCATCACCACCTGCCACCAGCCACCCCAGGGATCGCAGACAAGTCCTGTGGAGAGACAGGGGAGACCAAGGGGTGAAAGGGTCACAACCACAGCAGAAGTCCCAAGGGATCTGGGAAGGGATTAGAACCTTCCTTCCCCTCACTGAGGTCTCGGGTGAAAAAATAGGCTTCTGGTGAAATCGATCCCAGCCACTGTCCCCAGCTGGCACAGGGGCTGTCACCAGTGTTGTGAGCTGGCTGTTCTCTGCACTCAGAGCATGGAGGGACATGTGCCTACAAGGAGCAGAGTGAGTGACTGCACCCTGGGTATGCTCCCAGACCCTCTGGCTGTTCCCAGCCCTGGGAAGGGGTACAGCAAGGAAGGGGGCTTATAGCCCTCCCCCCATTTTGCCCTGCTAAAGTCTGCTGTGATACATGGCAGAGGCCTCTGTCCTTGTCCCCAGCTGGGATGGGCCAGGACAGACAAATTCCTCTGGGCTGATGCTGATGTCAGTTTTTCCGCGACACCTCTCAAAGCGGGGCCGGGTGTCTGTCCAGGCTGGCAGAGGGACAGGCCATCTCCCCAGCTGTCATCACTCTTGCCTGTCCCCACAATGGCCCTTAGCAACACCAGGCCCTGGGAGGGACCTGGGGACTGCTGAAGCCTGGGCTGGGAGCCTGCAGGAGTGGGTTCCTGCTCCTTCATGATGGCAAAGGGCTCCATGACGGACAATGGCAGCTGCCTGCCATGCCCCTGACAGACCCACCGAGCTGGAGGGTGGGCTGGGATGAAAGCTGTGGGATTTTCCTGGTCTTGGAATTAACTTAGGAGCTTTGGAAGACAAACAAATTAGGGAGCTGCAGGGATTGGGGGTGAGGATCAGTTAAATTGGAAGCAGAGGTGAGTGGCAGCATCCTGCCCAAACCCCCAACCTGGCCCCATCCCTGCGTCACCCAAGCACAGGGTGCCACCATAGGGTCCTCACAGTCCCCTCCCATGGCCAAGCTGGTGATGGGTTTGGTCAGGGCAGACTGGTCTCTCCAGTCTGGGTCTTGGCCACATGTCAGCAACCTCTGGGCGTTGCCTCCTTCCCTTTCCCTGCCCATCATTTTCCCACTCTCTGTGCCCCTCTCCCTGCCCCCCCTTTCCCCAACACCCCACATCCTCACCAGCATCCCCACTGCATCCTGGTCGTGTCCCCCTGCCCCTCCCCTCATATGCCATGAGGCCACAGTTCCAAAATAAGTAGTCCCAAACAGACTTCCTCCTAGGACTCCATAAATCCCAGCAAAGAACAGAGTCACAGGGTCAGTCCTGCACCCCCTTTGCTGACAGGATGCTCTGTCCCACCCCTATGTGTCTCCACTGGTGCCCCAGGAGGGTTTGGGGCTGCTTTGCCACCCTGATAGTACTGGGTCCCCCTGCTCACTGGAGATTGGATCGCCAGTAATGAACAACATCTGGCCATGGGGCCTGGAGACAGAGAATACAGGGGGACAGCCCTGTCCCCCTCCAGCAGCCCAGTCACATCTCTGGGGACATTGGGCAGCACCAGACCAACAAGTTTCACTACCCGTTTTGGGGTGACACCCCCATGGAAGACCCCCAGTGCTATTCATGACCTGAGCCTGGCAGGTCTCAGCTGGGCTTTGATGGTGCAGTGGGGAGAGAGTGCCTGGCCTGGGGGTCCCTGAGGAGGAGGGGGCCGTGGTGAGGAAGGCTGGCTGTGCAGGACAGCCTCCTGCTGCAGCAGCCCCCCCGGCGCCCCCGTCCCCCTCCCGCCCCCGCTTCCTGCGCAGGCGGCCCGGGGAGGCGATGAAAGCAGCCCCAGCAGATGTTTCTGGCTTGTTTTCATCTCATTAACTGTTTCCTCTTTTATTACGGGATAAATTATTAATTGTTCAGTGCGAGGAAGAAAGGAAAGAGAAATCCTGATGGAGAACCCGCAGGCTCTGGGGAGGGCAGTGGGCAGGAGTTGGCACAGCCTGGGGCAAGGGGTGGGCAGTGGGGATTTGGGATCTCTAGGGTAGAGGCAGCCCCTTGCAGTGCCACAAACCCCCAGCTGTCTGCCCAAAAAGGGGGGCAATGTGGAATGCAGGAGGTGCTCTGGGAGTGGGTCAGGGGAAGGCTGTCGGCACCTGGCCTCTGTCAGCAGCCAAGGAAAGTAACCCAGACAGACAGAGCAACAGCGGGGCTGGGCATGGGATACAGACATCTGGGCACCAGTTTCCAAGCCCCTTGCTCAGAGATCCCCAACACCTTCTACCTGCCCTCTCTGGCTCCTGCAGGCTGAGAATGGACACACTCACTGCAGCTCCTGGCCAAGTGATGGGGCTCAGCCCCACCCGTGACCCCCCAGCTCCCCAGCCTCTTCACCCCTTGAAATATTCATGGTCTGCAATGATGAGCTAATTTAATTGCCCTGATGAGAAGCTGAATAATTTACGTTCTTTTCGAGCAGGTCAGGAGACATCATTAGTAGCTGATCTTGGAGCAGGGAGGGGAAGTGGCTGAGCCCCCATCCTGCTGCTTGGGGACACCAGGTGGGCAACGGGGACCCAAAAGCATCCCCATCCTGGAATTCCCGTGGCTGATTGGCACATAGCGAGCTCTAAGGTACCAAATCCTCTGACCATCCTAATCCTCTTCTCTGCACTGTGGGGAGAGAAAGGGACCCCAACCTGGTATGTTGTGGCTCCCATGGTCCTGAGGTTCTCGTGGACTCCAAGGCAGAGCCTTTCTCCATCCCCTCATTGCTGCTCTGGTTCGCTGCCAGCAGCGATGGCTGGGATGAAATATGGCTGGGAGAAGGGCCCAGCGCGCTCCGGATTCCTGAGATAAGGGGGACAGGCGGGACAGGGACCTTTATTTACATTTTTCCTGGAAATTTCAGCCTCTCTCTGGTGAGACTCCATCCGGCTGCCATGCAGATAAGAGGGGCTTGTGAGGGGGCTTGTGAGGGGTCAAGATGCATTTCAGGGGGCTTATTCACCTCCCAGCCCTGATGGTCCTCCCATTCCATGTATCCTCTGTGAGTGGGGGACACAGCTAAGCATGAAGGCAGGACTCAGGACTGGCTCCTTCCCCATCAAACTCCATGTTTCTTCCTCTCCACTGGTATGATGGAGATCTGGGGGGCCTGATCCACCACATCCCCTCACCCCCCGGTGTCAAGGGGAAGCTGTGTCTCCTGCTGGCTGGGCCCCACCTTGGTGGGAAAGGCACAGCCCAGGATAACACTGTTGTGATGGTCATGCCAGGAAATTTCGGGCCAGAGGCCAGGGCAAGGGCTGCAGCCGGCTGCCCGATAACGCCTGGATTTCCTCCCGGCACTGCCCAGCGTCCGGCTGGTGGGGAGGGACGTGGTGTGGGGGCTGCCCAGCAGCATCCCCTTGAACTCTGGCTGGAACAGCTCCAGCTACCCCTTGGCCCTGGGTAGCACAGCAGAGCCCTGCAGTGGTCCGGCTCTCCAGCAGGGCTGGGGGACCCAGGCTGTGCCCCTCTCAGCACTGGGAGTATCCCTGCCCCAGGGAACGATGGGTGGATGAGAGGGGATGCTGCAACCTGCAGGTGCCTTCTGCATCTGAAGCCCTGGGGGTCTTGTCCTTGCTGCCCCCACGGGGCCAGCCAGGGAGGCTCCCTGGGAGGTCTGGCGTGGCTGGGGTGGGGGACAGAGCCAGGACCCACTGCAGCCACCCCAACCTGCCAGAGCCCGCTGGGTGGGAGCACAGCAGCATCCCCACAGCCAGATGTGCACCCACACACACACCTTTGCACACACAGACACTAAAACACAACTACACATGGCTCTGACATCCCCCACACGGACACAAACACCTCCTCCTCCATGCACTCAGACATACAGACAGGCTGACATGTGTGCAGATACCTCCACGTTACCACACACATGCACATGTACACAAACATGTGCACATGCACATCAGCAGGTGAGTGAGAATGCACACACAGGCACTCATGCACGTGCAGGCACACACCCAAATCCACACATGCACACACATGGGTGGTTCCCGTGCACAAACACCCGCTGGAAGTGCACACACACAAATCCACACAAACTCACAAACACGTGTGCTGCCTGCCCAGGGTGCCGGCGGCTGCTCCCCATGCAGCCTCTGCCCCCCGGCCGTGCTCGGGAGTTTAAGATCGAGGAGGAATTTTAAATGCATTGACCCCTGACCCATCCCTGCCTGCGAGGGGAAGCCAGACCCCAGGCTGCCCCCAGCCGGATGGGGATTGGGGGGGAAGGGCCACAGGGGATGGTGAGCCCTCAAAGCCCATGGAGGGCAAGGGGGGCACCTTGCCTCAATTCCCTCTTTCTCTGCACCCCATGTGCCTCCCGCCTTGGGGAATACCAAGAAGGGTTATTTCAAAGCCTCGCTGCCTGCACCACTCATGGCTTGGGATGCCACAGCTGTGTGCCCCACCCCAGGGAGAGCCTGTGGGAGCGAGATGCCCCTGCCATGCCCTCTGTTGGGGGGCCCCGGGCCCCCTACCCCGCTCCTGTCCAGCTCCTGGCATCGCTGCCTCCCGCGGAGGGGCTGTGGTGATGGCGTGTAATTAAAAACGCAATTAAGCGCTGCCACTTAGCAGAAAAGTCATACAGTTTGGGGATAATTATCTGACAATATAACAAGTTGCCCAACATTAATCAGGCGCTGATCTGCTCCGGCAGCTGTGCTCCCTGCTCCGGCCACGCTCTTAATGGTATCCTTTAGGAGACAGCAATAAATCAGGCCCTTTCGGTAGCCCCGGGGGCATCACACTGTCCCCTTCCTGCGTTTGGGGGGTTTTTGGGGTGACAAAGCAGCACATTCCCCACCCAGCCCCAGGGTGCCGAGAGTCGCCCTCACCCTAAGCTGCAGGGATAGCGGGGCACCCCTGAAAGGAGACCAGCCGAGTGGGGATGGCTCGGCCCAGAGGAGATGCCTCACTCTTCTCTGCCAAGGGGTATCCCACATCCTCTCCAAGGGGATCCCAGATAGTTGGGGAACATGAGTGGGAGAGGGCACACTGGATCTCAAACCCATCAGTGATGATTTTTATATGATGATTTATAATATTAATGACTATTTATGGCTTGTGTTTGTCAGTGTTAATGAAGCCCTTGCACTGTAACAACATTAACTCTGAAGCAGAGGCAGGTCCTCCCACTGCATCACCCCAGCATTAGCTGGGGACTGTTCCCACACCGGGACAGATCCAGATATTGCCCTTCTAATGCTGTTCCCTGGCTTGAGGGGCCTCATGCCACAGGGACCCCTCGGTGTCACATCTCCCTGACCTGGAGATCAGTTCTTTTGGCCCCCTTCCCCAAATTTACCTCCACAGCCAATGTTTTGGCACAACTCCTTTGCAGCATGTTCCTCCCACGCTGCTTGGCCACAGCCCCGAGCTCTGCCCATCTCTCTCCCTGTCCATTTTGGAGGGGGATGCACAGCCCCGTACAGCTCTGACTTCTAAGGACCAGAGATAAAAGCAGAGCTCATCGCCTTTGTTTGGACTCCGGCACGGCGTGGGCTGGGGAGGGGGAACTCACCAGAAAGAAACCAGCAGCTTAACACATTCACTTCGCCCCTAATTTGCCGGTTCTGCCACAAAATCCCATTACAAAGGGCTTAGCGCTGCGCCCAGGAAGAGGTCACCGCCGGGGGCCCCCGAGGAGATTTTCCAGCCACAAAAAGCTCGAGAAAAGAGCAACCCCATCTCCCTTGAGCGCTTCCCGGCACGGTGAGGGATGGGCACCGTGTCTTGGGGTCCCCTGCCCCTTCCCTCCATCCTGCACCTGGCAGCAGGGAAGAGCGGTTGCAGAGGTACAGCTGGGTCAATTCACCTTTACAACTCCCAAAACAAATAAAATGCGGATGGGCATTGATCCGCAGGTGTTGAGCAGGGCCATAAAATACCAGTTGTGGCAAACGATGCTGCCGGAGGGCCAGCTGCACTGGGCTGGGTCCCTGCAGTCTGGTGGCTCTGGGGCCTCCCCAAATGCATTGGAGGTGATGGTGCAGTGGGTCCACAGAGAGGGTACTGGGAGCCGTGGGGAGCCCAGGGCTGCTTGTGGTACCCCTGTGCCACAGGGACTGGCTGTGCCAGGCTGGGCAGAGCTGCCTGCCAGCCCTGGGGACCCTGCTCAACTGTGGTGGGGGGATTTGGGGGACCCTGAGGGCAGGCAGTGTGTTTGTAGGTGTAAAAAGGGCAGAGTGGGTACACAAAGCTAGAACTGGCCGTGGGGGGATGAGTGTGCACCAATGAGTACATTCATGTAGCTGTGTGTGAGGGAAGCACACACACCCCTCTGAGTGTGGCAGCCTGGGCACGAGTAGAAACATGCACCTGTGCAAGTGTGCTCAGACACGAGGACCCTCGGTGGGACCAGAACAGAGCAGCTCAGCAACCACTGCAGGGGGCAGGGGCACACACAACAGCTCCACACAGCGGGATGGGGGCATGAACCCCCGGGGTGGGCACAGCGCTGGTCTGGGGCACAGCTGTGTGCTTGGCACAGCTGCTGCAGGCTCCTGCACGCTGGTGGAGCAGGGAGTGAGGTCTGTCGGCGCTGAAAGGAGCGGGGAGAGAGCCCGGGCGGGATGGAAATGAGCCCCCGGGGGTCCGCACAACACAAAGGCGCCTGCTGGGGTGGGCTGAGACCTTCCCAGCCCCTCACCACAATGTTTGCAAATACCAAAGGCCACTTATGGCGGGGCCGCCAGCAGGGAGGGCCAGGGGGGCTCCCAGCATCCCCCTCTGGCTGGGGGCTCCTCGACCCCTGCAGTGCCCCATGGCACCTCAGATGGTGAGGCAAGGCAGGCAGGGGTTGCCCATTGGCTTTGTTAGTGTCCCTGGTGTGGGAGCCAGGGGAGCAAGGAGTATTGGGGAGGAATGTCCCCACTCAAAGCCCACCACGCCGGGGTTGACAGCCCTGAAATCAGGCTGTCACATCCCGTCTGGGCAGCCCTTCACCTCCATTTGTGGGGGCTTGTTTGGCTCCTGCCTCATTCAGCCAACACAAACAGCACTTAACCCCCTGGCTCCCACCGGCCCAGCGTGGGGGTCTGCTGGCCCCAGGCAGAGCACTGAGCACTGGGATGTGCTGCCACCATCCTGCTGCACCATCTGTGGGAATGAGGTGAGATACCCCATAGTGCCAGGTTCTTTGGAAGGGAAGTTTAGGGTCCCCAGGACCTCCCACCCTCACCTCACAGCCCCCAACAGACAGTCTGAACAGGAACCTGCTGACTGCCCTGGGATGATGGGGATCATGCCAACCCCTCTGACACCGCACACCCTTCCACCATCGCCTCCCTCCAGTCCCCACAGCCACCCCGGTATCCCTTCCCCCTCACTGTGGGGACACCCACCCCGCAGCAGCCCTGGCCACGGATGAAAGCAGGAGCAGGAGCCTTTCCTTTGACACAATTAAGCAGCCCTGGGTCCCAGCGCCTCGGCTCGCCGCAGTGTGTTAAATTAATGTAGCAGAAAAAATCATTATGCGGGGACACAGATGGAAGTGACCAAGCAGAAAATGCGATGTGCAGCGGCAGAGGACCCCTCTTACCCGTGTAAACACCACAGGGAAGAACAGGTTTCCCAGCTCCCAGGCAAGGAGGTGACCGCAGCCTGCCAAGGAGCTTCCCCCCAGCACTGCCACTGGGGCAGATCCTGGATGGAGCCAAGCACGGGGGTCCTGTGGGTGGGTGAGGGAAGTAAATGGTGGGAGGGCCTGGAAAGCATCTACCCGGGGCATGGGAGGGCTGGCCAGTGAGCTGGGCAGTGCGTGTGGCCAGGCCGCCGCTCACAATTACCATGTCATTATGTGCCTGCACAGCCGTGGCTAACGGAGCAGAAAAGCGGCCCCGGCTCAACACTCGTGGGGAGCAGGGTGAGGAGCCCCAGGGGAGCATGCAGATAGATGCGTGCACGCACCCATACCTGCACCAAACACATGTCCCCAGGGGTGGGGGGCTTGTTCTCTGAGTGCCCCCAACGCTGGGGACCTCTCCCTGGGTGCTCACCCCACCCTTGCCCGCCTCTGTGGCCTCAAGGGAGCTGCACTCACTCTGAGGACCCTCTCCCAAAGGATCTGTCCTGGAGAGGGCTTCTGCTCCCCAGGCAGACAAGCCCAGGGCAGACAGGGGATTGGCTTATCAAACACTGAGAGCTGCAGGGCTGCTCCCCTAGACCTTGCACACTAGTAACCCCAAATAATGGGCAAAGGGTCCCCACACCAGGACCCAGTATGGGGCCCAGCATGAGGCTCAGCAAGATGCAGAGGGAATGGAGAGGTGCTGAGCATGTGGGAAACCTGGGGTCTGATGTCACTATGGCAAACTGTCCTCCACCTCTCTCATGGGTCCTGCCTGCCACTTGGACAGGAGCTGGAGCCTCTCAGTTTGAACCTGCAGCTGTTTCGGGGGCGTGGGGGGCTAGGACTAGCCCTGTGTGTATGGGAGGCTCCCACTGCCCCTGGGGGCCCTTAGACAGCCCAGCTCTTTTCCTGGCTGACTTTATACTCCATGGCCTCCTCCAGCCTGGATTTTCCCCAGCTAACTCCTGGCAAATAAGGACTAATTTACACACTTGCCCTCGTTTCCCAGGAGCTCCTAGGTATCAGCATTTGGGCACTTCCCATGTCACCTCCCTCCAGGGCTTGGGATGGAGGGACATGAGGATGCATGGGGGGTCAAGGGGGTGGCTGGGGGCTGGTTGGGGTTATCGTCCTGGGGTGGTGTGGGATGATAACCAGAGCTCGCTCCTGTCAACACCATGGGGTGTGAGAGCAGGATGGGGACAGGGACCATCCCCAAGCCCCTCTCCCCCACCTTGGGGACGCCTTGGGATGGTGGGTACCTGCTCCGTGCTGCCTCCCTGTCTGGCTTTGTTTCCACTGGACTGTGTTCCCACCGGCCCAATATTCATGTGGGCCCCTTCCCTCCCCGGGGGGGGGCTAATCCCCCCCGAAACGGCCCAGGGATTGTTGACCGAGCTGCCATATCCCTTGAACAAGCAAGCCTGGGCCCCGCAGCTGCCGCTGGATTAAGAGTCACCCTTTCGCTGCCACATCCCCCATGGCAAAGCCCACGGCCCCCCCCCCGTATGCTCAGCCCCCCCATCCACGATGGGAGGGGCAGCCAACTGGACGCCAAGGAGGTGGTCGTTTGGGGCACTCCTGCAGTCAAAGCTGACAGGTTTAGTGCAGCTCTGCCAGCGCCCAAAAATGCCTGATCCCCTGGGTCTGGCTTGTGATGGAAGTGCCTGGGAAGCAGGGACAGGAGCTCGCAGGAATGGGCCCCAGGAGGTCATGCTGGTAGGGAGGCACTGGCACCACTGTCTGCCCAGTCGGTCCCCTTCCTGCTGCCACCAGCCACGGCATGGGCAGAGCTGTGCGTAACAATGGCAGAGGGTGAGGAGCAACTCTCACGCTCCTGAATTGTGGGTCATCGGAATTACATTAATTAGTGTGTGCTAATGGCATCTAATTAACACTCAGCAGTGCTGATGCAGAGCTTGCTAAGCCGGGCACCGGACCCCTGTCCTGCTGCCTCAGTTTACCCAACTGCAGCACGGATGAACCTGGCTCTCTGTGAAGCCCAGGGACATCAAACCAACAGGGAAATACCGCAGGGAGAGGGGACCAGCTGCAGGTTTGTTATCAGGGCCAGTCCTGCCAAGTGCCCCTGGCCGGGGCAGCCTCTGGCTATCTCATTATCTCAAGAGCTTGTTCCAGGTCGGGGTGGACATGTCCACACACAGAAGTAGGTGTTGTGGGATGCCCAAGCCAGGGTGGCTTGAGGGTACCCGGGGTGTCTCAGGGGGAGAATAAAAAATAGTGGGAAGGGCAGAGTAATCTAGTTCTGCCTGCTCCTGTTGCAGGGAGGACCGTGGGTCTGATTTTTGTGGGGAGAAAGAGCCATCATGGGTGCTGTTCATACCTGGAGAGATTAAAAACCGCACCTTTTGGCTCCATTGACAAGCCCCCAGAGCCCTGCAGCAGCATTCATCCCAGCTAAGTGCACAGGGCAGATAAAGGGTTCTCGAGAGTCCCTAAGGAGCTGGCTGAGATGCTTGCTGTTCTCAGAGTGCATTTTTGGTGGCAAACACCTTGTCTCTCTCTTGCAGAGACTCCCTGAGCCTTGCAGCAGCCTCAGCAGTGGTGCTGGACACTTACTGTTGTGGGGTGTTAAGACAAAAACCCTTTACCCACACTGTGCCCATCCCAGCTTCTCCTGGAGAGTTTCTTCCTCCAGGTGACATGTGACCTTTGCTGGGGACACCAGCTCAAGTACAAGCCTTCCTCTCAGAGCAGCTGGTGTAATGGGTGCCATCCCCTGGAGGACAGGCTTGACTCTCCTCAGTACTGTGGGAATATCTGGAGGCTGTGGCCAGCAGCCCATCCTGGCTCCATGGCACAGAGAGGGTTCCCCAGCACCAGCGTTTAGGGGCATTTTGTGGCCAACCTCATCTGGACAAGGGGATAGTGCAGGGGAAAAGGCTACTTCAGGAATTTCAAACCCTGGCACAAGCTGTCCTGCCTTCAATGCAGGCAGCGAGTGTGAAGTTAAGAGATAAAGAGGGAATTAGAAGATAAAGTCTGCGTAATCCCAGTTGCTCTATGCAATTAAAATGAGCTTCACCCCTCTGTAATTGGATGGAAGCTGCCTGCCAGCGTCAGCGCGGCCGGGAGCGCTGGGCGAGCAGGCGCGGAGGATTCACCGCACCGAGCACGGAGACTTATCTCCCCGCCAGAAAAACTGAGAGGGCAGCGGCACAGAGAGCAGGAGTTAATGAGATGAAAATGGAAAGCCTGGCACAAAGGATTAGCTCCCAGCCGGCTCTGCTGCTGAAATCCCAAGGTTCCCTGGGAAGGCTTTCCTTGCATCATGGATGCATCCTGCCTGGGCCTGCTTGACAGAGTAGGGATGTGCATGGAGCAGAAAAATTTGTCTCTTCCTCACTGCTTTGACTCTCAGTTGAAACTGGGCAGTCCCAGCCACCAGCTTCACTTACTCCAACACAGCAGTGCCCCAGTACCCCGTCTCCCTCTGGAGGGTCTCTGCACAAGACAATCCCTAACAGCATTTACAGCTGCTGGTATTAAGCAGAAATAAAAAAACCCAAGTGCAGATTAAAAGGACACTGATGGAATGCTAGGAGATGAATTACAGCCCTAATAAACTGCTGCCTTCTGCTGGGGGTGAGCGACAGGGGGGTTTACGAGGCTATTTAAACTTCACTGTCAGAAAGGTGTATTAAAGCCATAAAGGTCTCGTTGCCTCTCCTGTCCCCTGAATGCCGGAGCATGGCTGTGGTCATAAATCCACCTGCTCATAGCCCAGGGCCAGGGGCCCAAAGCCCCTTGTCCCTGGGAAAAGCCAGGAAGAGCAACGAGGCCTCCTTGGCTGGGGTCTTGGAGGGTGACGTCAGCCCTGGCGTGAGATAAATGCCGACCGTGGGCCGGCAGGGACGGGATTATCTCGGCACGGAGACTGGGACATGCCTCGTCCATCACCCACCGCCCACCCGCCGGGAGCGTGTGAATAGGAGCCCACAACCCTGGTACCAGTGCATCCTGTCCCCAGCCTGCCTCCTGGTCCCAAGGGGACAACGGCTGGGACTGCAACACAGCTGCCATCACAATTTCAGGGACAGCCTCTGCCCCGTACCAAGGCCCCAGATGGTCTGTGCTGTGGCTCCATCACTCAGGTCCCTGATCCCATGAGTCCCAGAGCTGGGGGTGTGATGGACTGACTCTATTCATCCCTGTGCCTGGCTCTGCCCCATCCCTGTGTGGTCCTGCAGGTTTGTTTGCACAAGGCTGATGACGCTGGCTCACACATCCCAGCGCTCCTGCTCAGGGGCTCCTGCCCCAGACTTGGCTCATCCTCCTGCTCTCCTTCCTGCAGGGGCTTGGCTGTGGGTGGAAACATCAGCCACCTCCATGGAACTTTTTGCCTCCCTCCTCTCCATCATTGCCTCCGTCGGGGTCCTTCTGTGCCATGGTATTGTGGGATGGGGATGGGGTCAGGCACAGGGACAGGAACAGGAATAGACACAGGGACAGGAATGGGGATGGTGCTGGAAGGTGCTTTCCAGCATAAACCACTCAACACTGCCTGACTCACTGCCCCAGGGATGGCTCATGGTTTCAGCTTCACCCTCCTGGGGTGCAGTCCTGGGTTTCCACCTGGATGACGATGGGGACAGAGGGATGGAGGAAACTGCACCAGGGAGGTGGCAGAGGTTGAGCCACCCTGGGAAGTGGTGGTATGAGGCACCTTTCTTTCTGGGCACCAGTGTGGGGCTTTTGGGGTGGCAGGGATGTGCTGGGAGTTAGTGGGGCTGGTTGGGGAGCCCTGAGAACAGGCACGACCCAATGCGAGGAGTTAAGGGTGGGTGATGGCTGCCTCTCCTCCCAGTATGCTTTGCTAGGAGCCACTTGCCCCCTCCACTGCCGCAGTTTGGGGGCCCTTGCTCCTTGCTGCTTCCCATGCAGGCTCATTAGTGAGTTCGGAGTGAGCAAATCCGTTAATGGCATGAAATGACTTCAGGCTGTGGCACAGGGAGTGGAGATCTGAGCCCAAACCCTCACACAGTGCAAGAGCAGTGATTGCTGCTTTTCCTCTTCCCTTTGAACTTCCTCAGCTGCCCGGAGATGTGGTTCCCTCGAGCACGGACCAGGGCATCTGGGATGGTGGGATGCAGCAGGGTGTGGTACCCTTACCCACCCCGCCACTGCTGCATCACCCCTTCCCCAGCCTCAGCCCATCCAGCCCAGCTTCAGGGCAGCACCCAGCTTCACTCTGGAGTGTCTGGCTCTTGCAACAGGATGGGTCATCAGAGTTTTGGTTTTGCCAGGCTCTCGGTCATGCCATCCCCAGGGGAAGGTGTGGAGAAGGGGGTGCTGCCCTGGCCTAGCAAGCACTGGGATGGTGGCAAAGCCAGTGTGCGGGGAGGTGGCCAGGGGCCCTCTGTGACTCAGTCTGCCGTGGAGGAGGCAGAGGTGGGGTAGTGATACCAGAGCTAAAAAAAACCTGGCCAAGCACGTGGGAGAGGAAATTTCTCATTAGCCAGAAATGTGTGGCTGAACCAGTCTGACACCCGCAGCGATACTGGCCCTGGCTCTGAGGGAGATCAAAGCAGGAGAGGGGCAACAAGGGGGCTCAGCAGAAGTTGGGCTGTGGTTGTGGTGGGTCGTGGGGCATGGTGAAGAGGTCCCCTCATGCGGTGATGCCAGGTTTGGGTGTGTCCATCTGATTTTCTGCTGCAGATCCAGACTCAGCCTTTCCCAGACCACACTGGGTGCGGGCATTGCTCTGGTCTTGTTTAATAACCCAAAGCTACTTTTTACCTCGTGGTCCATCACTGGGTCAGATTCTGCTCCCCAAATACAGCAGACAGGCGCGGCGTGATTGATGCGAGCACATTTGCTCGCTGGCTGAGCTGCCAAAGACGATGTCAGCTCCCAGGCATCTGGGAGAGAGCTGCCTCCTACTCCCCAAGGCAGCCCCCTGGCCCTCAGATCCTCTTTTCTGGAGCATCCCACACTGTCTGGGCAGCTCCTGGGGGTCTTGTCCCCCATGGTCATCCTGTGGGGACATTCAGACCTGGTGAGGGGGTAAGGATGCAGTCCTGGTAGCAGTGGGCAGGGAGGATGAGCTGCATCAGCAGCTGAGGACGGACGCTGCACCATATGCAAGTCCCCTGCTAGCAACCAAAGGAGACTGGAAGGAAGGAATGGAAAGAAAATGATTAAAACAATTCCTTTTTTTTTTAATATATAAAAAAAGCCCTGGGAAAAAGCTGCGTAGGGTCCTGGCACGTGAACAGAGTCTGTAAGTGGTCTTAAAAATTACCAATAAATAATCTTAACAGGAAACAGAAGGAGCAGGGCTGGGGTGTTCGTGGGTGTCTCGCGGCTCTTTGCGAGCATGGGAAAATGTGCGGGGTCCTGTCCCTCGTGTTGTAGGGACAGCCCCTTCCCGGGCCATGGTGTGTCCCTGGCTCTGGCCACGAGGCAACAACCCGCCTGGCTGTCGTCCGGCCTGTCCTTGGCTGAGCGGGTGCAGGATGTGGCCCCCAGCGTGGCTGTGCTGGCAATTCCCATAGGCACAGTGTGGCAGTGGGGTTGAGACACAGTGGAGACTGTGGAGGAACACTGAGCCCTCGCTGCCCTGCGCCTCGTGCTGTCCTGTCGGGTCACGGACGCCCTGTGCCAAGCCATGCCGAGCCGTGATCCCTTCCAGCTGTGCCGGCCCCAGGCGGCTGACGGGGCTGCGGGATCCTCTCCCTGCCAAGTCGTTGAGGTGTCAGCCAAGAGTTAGCAGGGAAAACGCCAAGCAGCCGCCAAGCCGGCCAGCCCCTCATCCTCAGCCTTCCTCCTCTGCTGCAAAGAGCCTCCCACCTCCCGTTGGAGCCCTGAGCTCCCAGTTTACCCCAGCAGGGTCTCCCCTTAGCACCCAGTGTGCCTTCGCCCCAGCTGTGCCCTCAGGACCCCCCCACTGCCGCTCCCTGGGTGCCCCACACCCCCCCACCCATCCCAGCCCCTCCACCTGGGGCACACAACCCCCTGCTATGGGTCTGTCTGGAAAGGGACGGTTCCCCCTCCCCGAACTTTCCAGCTCTCTGCAGAGCGGGAACAATCGTAGCCTTTGTCTTCCCTTAATCTCCTGGTTAGGAATTAAAAGGGGGAAAAAAACCTCAGCAGCACAAAAGACTCTTTTGCATGGGCTGGGAGAGGGGAAGCGCAGGGCGCAGGCAGATTGCAGGCAGGATGCAGGGAGGGCTCGCCTTTCCCCCAGCCCAGCCTGGCCACCATGCTCCCCAAGGGCCACTCCACACTGTTCCCATCCCCGTGGCCCCAGAATGTGCCTGCAGTGGCACCTGAGGGGTGGGTGTTCTGGGAGCATCCCCTAGTCCCCTCAAAAACTCCTCACCCATTGGCTGTTCTGGGAGGAAGCAGGCAGCATCTTTGGGGGGGCACTCGGGTGGGGCTTTTGGGGTCAAGTGCCTCATGCTCACTGCCACAGACTCACTTTTACACACACAGTGCCCAAACACACCTTCACCCACCCAGCACAGGGCTCCCTGACACCCAGAGCCCCCAAAGAACCACACAGGCACCACAGACCTCCATAAAATTCCTTAAATAATTTAATTGAAAAAAAGTCTTTCCGTTAAAAAATATTTTTACAAACGCACGCTCGCATTGATTTCCCTGGCTGCTGTTTTTTGTTGTTGCTTTTCTTTCACCATGGAACACAGCTTTTCCCCAGTGTGGATCTGTTTGGAAAGGGAGGTGGCAGGTACATCATGTGAAGAGCAGCTGGGTGCACCTCTGAGGATGGAGGGAGACCTGGGACTGGCTGCAGGAATGCTGCATCCTCCCCCATGGGAGTAGGGTGTGCATGAAAAAGGCTGGGAGGAGGGGATTGTGACTTAAACCAAGCAAACCCTTCCTCAAAGCAAAGCCATGCCAGGATGGTTGAGGTGGGGATGGTGGGACCCCAAACCTTGCAGCAGCAGGGGCTGGCAGGGATAGACCCTGTGCCCCACAGTGTTTCAGGGTGAGGGGCTGTGGGGAATTAGCAAGCCCCAAACAGGCTCTGACATCTCTTTAGCCACTTGCTCTTAAAAGTCTCCCAGTGGTGGATTCCTTCACCTGACCCGAGAGGGATGAGGTCTGCCCAGTGTTTCTGTCTGGGGTCCCACTGTGGCTGGGCTGGGGAACAGCCATGGTAAGGAGCAAGGCAGATGTGAAAATCCTGTGAAATGGGGCTGCAGTGTCCCTGGCAGCCAACATTCCAGATACATCCTGCAGAGGAGACAGGGTGGGATGCAGGGAGACCATTCCCTAGCGCAGGACCTGCTGCCAGCTGCCCTCCTGGACTTGTTTACTGTTCCCTGTGGAGGACAGGGCTAATGAAAAACCCCAAAGCAGGTCAGTTCCAAGGAAAGGGGAAAAACACCACCTGCCCTGTCAGCCTGGGAAGGAAGGGAGCAGGGCCAAGCACTGGGAAGCACAGGGGCCCACCCTCTCATTTTGGGGAGTAACTGCTTGCCCCTCTGGACTGCCAGCAGAGCATCCCGTAAGTCAGACAGCAAGGTGTACTGCAGATGTACTGCAGAAGGGGACCCAAGAAACCCAGGACAAGCAACTGGGCATCCCCACTTGGCTGCTATGGAGCACTCCCCCTAGACTGAGGGCATGGGGGTCCTCGGCTCTGCTCTCCCGGGGGGTTACCTTGCTGCCTGCAGACAGTCGGTTCACCTTGGTGTGTTCCCACCTGGCTCAGCAGCCAGCACTTATTAGAGAGGTCAGTGATTGAGGGATGCCTGGGGGTTGTCACAACACTCCTGCTGGGAGTCAGACTCTGCCCAGGAGGAGCAGAGGAGGAGCAGCGCTCTAGGGAGAAGCCCTGGGGCTGTGGGGGCCCCCTGGCTATAGGCAGTGTGCATGTCTCCTCCCCGCTTGGCTTTCAAACTCTGTATTTGATTCTCACAGATCCAGCCCAACTTGAGGATGGATGGGGGAAAAAAATGCTGAGCACCTCTAGTACATTAGATTGAGTTTCCTGACTGGCTCTGCCCTGGGACTCACAACCTCCACTCTACACACCCGGTGGGGAGAGCGCTGGGTCTGCCAGCACTGCAGGGTGGGTACAGCATCACTGCATGGTCCCCGTGGGACAACCTGAAAACATGACAGGAAGAGAGGAGCAGAAAGCAGCCTAGAGCCAGCTCGGGGTCGGCCAGGAGGAGGAGGAGGATGGCTCTGGTGGGCAGTGAAGCTGCAGGCAGCTGGGCCCATCCAATGAGAGCGCGATCGAGCAAAGGAAACTCGGGTAAAATTCTTATTGCCTTTATTCTGCCCATTGCCTCCCACAGTCCTGCGGCCAGCACACACCCACGCACGCATGCACACACTCACGCACACTCAGGCACGCTGGGAGTCTCTCCCTCGGCTCGGAGGAACCGGGCTGCAGTGAATCCTCAGGGAAAGGTGAGTGAGTCTTTTGGCAGCAATCACAGCGTGTGTCAGGAGCGGGCAGCCACACAGGCGGCACCGGCTCCTTCTGCATAAAAGAGGAGGCTGGGGGAGCCGCGGCCCCCGGCGCAGCCCCCTCCCCAGCCCCGCTCTCCCGCCCCTCGCGGGGAGCGCGGCTGCCGTCGGTCCGGGGGCGGAGGGTCCCTGTGCAAACGTGCTGACGGCCTCGCTCTGCAGTCCAGAGCCGGCCAGGAGAACCAAGAGGGTAAGAGATGTGGAGCCAGGCACCTGGTCCCCCTCCCTCCCCTTTCTGCTCCCTCTTTTTTTTTTTTAATATATCTCTTTTTTTTTCATTTTTCTTTTTTTTTTTTTTTGCCTAACTCCCTGCATAGTAAATCGGGTTTGGGTTCTGGCGTGCAAAGCCAAGAAAGGGAGTGAAGCCTTCCCCTTGGACATGTTCCAGTGCAGACCCTTGGGCGGAGGGCTTGCCAGGGCTGGAGGAAAGGAGTGATTGTCTGGGGCTGGTGGCCCCAGCCCTGTCGCTGGCTTGGCCTCCTCTGGCTGCTTCCATTTGGGGACCAGAGTTAGGGAAGGCTTCAGACGTGTCTGACGGACTCAGTGGATGGGTCAACAGTCTGTGGCCTTGGGGAGGTGAGGAAAGTGAGGACTGGGGGAAAAACAGGGTGAAAAGAAATCCAAGAAGCAGAACAACTCTTCAAACCGATGAGCACCGAGACAGGGCGGGAAGCGGGATGTGCCATCTCTGTCCCATAATCCATCTTCAATATGAAGATGTGTTGCTGCCTCGCCGCTCCAGGACACGGGACGAAAAGCTGGGCTCCCTCTCAGCATGAGTGCCTTCGATCCAGGGAAGGGTGTCCCGTCCCATCCCATCCCAGGCGACCGTCCGAGGCAGAGGAGCGCCATGTGGAGGGGAAAACGGGAGGCTGGGCTGCACCACAAACTGAACCTGGTTGGCAGGTTCCATCGGTCCATTCCAATGCAGAGTCCCCTGTGGTCAAACCTGCACCGGGAGCGTCTGGTTCATCTGCAGCCTCATGTCCTGAATGCTGCTCAGTATCTTCTTCTGGTGCCCTGCTAGCGTCACCCCTATCCTCAGCAGGTCCCTGCAAAGAGAAGGTGAAGACTCAGCCCCACACAAACAGCAACATCAGCACACAGCCCTACCCCATGTAGCTGCAAGGCAAAGGACCTATCCCTCCTTACAGCCCTCCACCAAGCTCCAGTGCTCCTGTAACACCAGGGAACTGGATACTGAATCCCAGACGTGAATTGCTTTGGGACTGGCTGCTAAATCCTAGCCCTAACTCAGCTCTACATGCCCAGGTGGGAGTAGGTGGCTGTCAAGAGAGGAAAGGGACAAGGGATGCTGTGCAGCAGCCCCAGGCCCAGCCTCTTCCTCTACAAGCAGGGACTTACTCTGCAGTCATCTGTGCCACCAGGTCAAAGGAGGCAAACCCAGCATTGACAAAGTTCTCCTTGTACCGTCCCATTTTGATGGCATCCAGCCAGTCTCCCACGGTGGTGAAGGTGGTGTAATCTGGGACGGTGCGGTCCAGGAGTGGCTGGGAGATGCTAAAGGGCAAGAGAGCCACAGGTCACAGGGAGCAGGGGACAGAGATACATAACTGGAAGCAGGGGAGATTTCTTATCCCTGTTCTCCCACAGTCTATTTCCAACCACTCCAGCATTCCCTGGGCTTGGGGGAAGCCCTGGCTGGAAACAGGGATGTCACTGACCCAGACTGGACGCTGGCGATGACTTTCAGGCTGGCAGCATTGCGGATAAGCTTGTCCAGCGTGTTGACAATCTGTGCAAACTTGGGCCGCAGGTTGCGGTCCCGCACCCAGCAGTCCAGCATCAGCTGGTGCAGTGCAGTGGGGCAGTCCATGGGGGGTGGCAGGCGGTAATCCTGCTCCACTGCATTGATCACCTGCAGAGAGACAGGAAGAGGCAGGCTGTGAGCCACCTGGGCTCCCACAGGCAGCCTAGAGCTCCCAGTTCCCAGCTCCCCAGGGAGCACTTACATCCTGGTTGGACATGTCCCAGTAGGGTCGCTCCCCATAGGACATCACTTCCCACATGACGATTCCATAGCTCCACACGTCGCTGGCTGATGTGAATTTGCGGTAGGCAATGGCCTCAGGAGCTGTCCATCTGATTGGGATCTTGCCCCCCTGCATGGATACACAGCTCCCTGGTTTAGCACATATCTGAGGTATTCCTCCCCTGCTCCCCAAACCGGTGGACCCCCATAATGTCACATACCAGGGAGCTGGTGTAGGTGGGGTCAGCTGGGTCATCTTCCAGAAAGCGAGAGAGCCCGAAGTCAGACACTTTGCAGACCAAGTTGCTGTTGACCAGGATGTTGCGGGCAGCCAGATCCCGGTGCACATAGTTCATCTCAGAAAGGTACTTCATGCCAGCTGCGATGCCTCGCATCATTCCCACCAGCTGGATGACTGTGAACTGCCCATCATTCAGCTACCAGAGGAGAGATCAGAGGGGTTTGCAACACCTCAAACAGATTGAGGAAATATCCCAATGTGCTACTACCATTTTCCTCCTCCCTAGAGCCATCCCTCTTCTCCCACCCCATGATGTCTACGGAGAGCTTCACTCCAGAGATGCCAGTGCAACAATGTAGAGGGATGGGGAAGTGCTTGGAGCTGTGGTCCCCCATGTGCTGCAGCCCCCAGCCCAGGCCAGGAGGGCATGGATACTCACCCGGAGGAAGGAGTCAAGGGCGCAGTTCTCCATGAACTCCGTGATGATCATGACGGGGCGGCTCTTGGTCACCACACCCTCCAGGTGGATGATGTTGGGGTGGTCGAACTGGCCCATGATGCTGGCCTCGCTCAGGAAGTCCCGCCGCTGGCGCTCTGTGTAGCCCACCTTCAGTGTCTTGATGGCCACAAAAATCTCGCGGCGGCCAGGCAGCTTCAGGCGTCCACGACAAACCTCACCAAACTCCCCTGTGGTGGGGAAGGAGAGAGCAGGGCAACACAGTGAGCCACAGCACAGGGTGGGAAGCGGCAGCTGCTGTGCCCAGCCTCAGGACTTGCCTGCTCCAATGACCTCCTCAATTTTCACACAGGAGATGTCAATCTCTTTGGCGAACTCCCGGACAGCTTCGTTGGGATCCTCGTAGGTGAAGGGGTCAATGTACACCTTCGTCCCAGGGGTAACTGCAAGGGCAGGAGTCATCACCAGGAGGGACACGGCACAGGTGACAGATGTCAAGCCACTTGGCCAGTTGTCAGCCCACCTCTCCCTGGCTAGCAAAGGCTGTCCCTTCACCTGCGCACAGGGCAGGAATTGGGAGGGAGCAGGCAGAGCCCATTAGCTGGGCTCTCACACTCACCATATTGCTGCAGTTTCTCTGTGTACTCAGGGTCGGTGTTGTTGCGTTGCTTCCTGCCCAAAGGAGACGAGAGGAGGTGTTCAGTAACCATCCCTTTCCTGATGGGGCAAAGACATTCACTGCCAGCTTCCAAATCCCAGCACAGACAGCCTATTACCAGAGAGCCTTCCCTCTGGCAGCCTGTGTCCAGTGCCATCCCTCCACCCAAGGTGCTATGGAAGGAGATGGCCCAGTTGTGCTGAGAGGATGGCAGAGCCCAGCTCATGCTGGGGAAGCAGAGAGGCACAGTCCTTGAACAGAAACCCGGCTCTGGGACCCCTGTGTGGCAGGTCCAGTCCTTCGCTTTCAGACTGGAGCTGCCAGAGCTCTGCCCACAGGCGGAAGCTCTGTGGCAGACACGAGCAACCCCCAAATCCAGCTCTGAAACCCCTTTCCCTGCAAATCCAGTACCTGAAGCAGACGATAGCGATCACCACCACAACGATGACAAACACCAATCCTGCAGTGGCCGAACCCACAATCAGAGGCAGCTCCTGGAAAGTTTTGCTGGTAGAGCCTGGACGGATTAAGTGGCAGGAATCAAAGTCACATTGGGAAAGGAGCATGCATAGGAAGGCTGGGGGATGAAGGCAGCCCAGTCCTGGTACCTACCACCCTCTGCAGTTGTCTGAAACTCCGTGGGGAGGCTGTAGCGGCCGTATCCAGCCACAGTTCGTGCCCGGACCTGCACCATGTACCGAGCATTGGCCTTCAGCCCATCCAGACGCACTGAGTTCTTCTGGCTGGTGACTGTGTTGGCTATGCCATCACTCTGGCCTTGCTGTAGGGGAGATATGCAGGTGACACCTCTGTGAAGCCATCCCCTGTTTGCCAGCTCCCACATTCCCCAGGCACTTTCTCTGCAGTGACCCCCTTTGCCATGGTGCTGATGGCCAGATAAGAAGGGCTGGAGGAGGGAAAAGGCTGCTCCTGCTTTACCTTCTCTGAGTACTTGATCTCATAGTCGAGAATGATGCCATTGGGTCTCTCTGGGGGAGTCCATGACAGTGTCATGCTGTTCCCGGTGCTGCTGTGCAGGTGCATTGTTGGCACAGCAGATGGGGCTAGGAAAGAAGGCAGGAAAGGAATGAACCACTGGTGCCAGGCTCCCCACTCCACCATCCCACATCAGTTTAAGACATGCTTGGATGATCTTGGTGAAAGGGTATGGAGAAGACTGGCCTCCCCCAAGTTTCTGTAAGGAGATGTGATCTCAGCAACAAGGGGAGACTCAGAAATAGCACCAAGGCTTCACCTCATGCCTAGCTGCAAGCTGGTCTGGGGAAGGGCCTTGCCAGCCCAAAATGGGGCTCCCTCGCCTCCTCCACTCGCAAGGAGCTCTGTGCTCTGCCACACCAAGACTTGTGAAATCAGATCAGAGCACAGTGGCTGGAGATTACCAGCATGCTGGAGCGAGGCCAGAGCGGAAGGAAGGAGGGAACAGCAGAACACTTGGCTGGCTGCAAAGGTTTGGGCTGATGCTGAGCCTTCCCAGGCCCACAGGGGAGAAATCTCATTTCCTTCCTCCTCCCTTTGCAGCAACCACAGCATCTCTGGGGTAGGTCTAGCAGCTCCAGAGCTCTCTGGAGCATCTGCCAACCCTATTCTTCCCTCTTGCTTGTGCATTGATCTCATCTCCTCCAGGGACATGCGTTAAACAGGGAGGACAGTTCACCCATGGGAATTAGATGCAGAGAGCCAGTTACACAGCACCAAAAGGACTGCAATCTCCCAGGCTGTCAGCAAGAAATCTCAGCTGCTCTCTGCTCTGTGGTGGAAATCCAGCCCCTACTCCCTGGCAGCTCCACTGACCTGCCTGGTTGGTGGTGATGTTGACGGAAGCAAAATGGGGAGGGTAGGGACTCTTGTTGGAGATGCCATTCACAGCCTGGATCTCGAAGGTGTACTGGGTGTGGGCCATCAGGTTGCTGATGTAGATGCGTCGCTCGGTGAGGCCGAGCTGGCGTGGCACGAACTCCACGTTGTCGTCGCAGCGGGTGCACAGGCGCCGCTCCACGCTGCACTTCTTGCAGATGACATTGTAGAGCAGGTCATCCCGCCCGCCCGTGTCCTGCGGCTCACTCCACTCCAGCACCAGCGACGTCTCGTTCACGTTGGAGATGACGTTGCGAGGGGCTGAGGGGACACCTGCAGGGAGAATGAGGGACTCAGGGATGGTCTGTCCCCATGCCCAGCTCACCCCTGACATGGGCACAGCACACTCGCCCACCCCAGATGCAGACCCTCACCACCTCCACAGCTCCCCTCACTTCCCCTCCTCGCCCAGGGAAGGACTCACTGGTGCAGGCACTGTCTGCAGGGTCTGTGTCTGCCCGGAAAAAGCCATTTCGACAAGTGCAGACCATTGCTGCTCCAGATGTGGTCCGGCTGTTAGGAGGGCAGGGAGAGCAGGGACCTTCCCCCTGCTTAGACTTGAAGGTTCCTGGGCCACATGCTGGAGGAAGAAAAAAAAAAAGCCTGAGTTATAAAAGAACCCAGAAAAATCCCCCGCTCCCATGAAGGCTGGACAGATCCTTCCTTGCTGCCCGGCCAAATCTTCCATCAGTCGCTTGAAGACCTCAGGCCTCCTATGGGCCTCTTCACCATTGTCTGGCCATGCCCACCATGTGGTACCCCTGGCTAAGCAGAGTGGGCAAGAGTGGGCTGCTGGAGGGCAGGAGCACCAGCCAGCCCAGACGCAGCTCTGCCCAGGACATGCTATGCTCCAGCAGCAGGGTACAGGGTAATTGGAGATGGGAAGAGCTGGTCACCACCAGCAATTCTGGAAGCAGGGCAGGTCCATTCTGGAAAGCATATTGCCAGTTTTGTTTCTTCACTGCTTTTCCCAAGGGCTTTGCCATGCTCCCTTCCCCAGCTGGTTTCTAGAACCAGCACTCTCCGCTGGGTTACTGATCCATCCCCCAGGGAAATAAGGCTGAAAATGAAAGGATTCCTCAGCTGTGTTGGCAGCAGCCCCTGCGAGAGGCCTCCACCACCCAAAGTCAGCCACTCAGCCCCAAACCTTCCGCCTCAGGCACTTCAGCCACTTCTCAGCCTCAGGGTGGTGGCACCTCCTGAGGTCGGCTCAAGTGGAGCACTGAGTGAGATGAAAACATTCCTGCAGGTCCTTGGCTAAAGAGCTGCTTCAGCATCACTGCCACCTCCCTCCTCTGCTTCCGATCAGGGTCCTTCAAGGAGCCGTAAGTCCTGGGATATGGCCCGACTGGCACCACAGGGTGTTTATTTGTAATGAGGGGCACGTGAAAGGATTAACAGCACTTGAGGTGAGAAGCACAGCGGCCTTGGGAACCCGACCCACATCTCAAAATAGCCCAATTTATCACAGTGGTGCCCATGGAAGTGGATTCTCTGCTCTGTGTTTGCAGCCAGATGAGATGAGAGACCTGTTGTCGCCAGCTCTGCTTCAGCATCACCCTGTTTGCCACAGCCGGGGCAGCATCAGCATCAGTGGTCCCGAAAGAGGGCATGTCCTCCTCACTCTGCTGGGTGAGGGAAGCTCTGAGGGCACATAAACAGACAGCCCTGTCCCACCTTCCACACTTGTCACGCTTCACTCTGAAAACAGGGAGATTTCCTGGTGCTTCACCAGGCTGTGGCAAGCGGAAGTTTCCTGCTATGAGGCATCTCCCGACACCCTCCATGGAAGTTTTCTGGCTGGTTGCAGCCCCACACGGGGTGTGGAGTGCTGCTGAGTCACAGGCTGCCGGGCTGGCCCTACAGGGACCCGCACACAGATCTGGGGTGCCATCCTGGGCCCCTGGTTTTTCCAGACACTGGGTGGGAGCAGCCCAAGGGAGAAGCCCCACTCCAGCATGGTGCTGCTGGGTAGGGGTATGTGAGAGCAGCCCCTCACAGTGGGTGGGACTCCACTGCCTCAGAGAACTGGGTGCTCTCCAGCCCCATTGCCTGGATGGGTGGCAGGAGCTGCTTCCTGTTCCCAGGGTGCGAGCCTTCTGGCAAGGAGACTCCTCTGGTCAAAACAGGACCAACCACATGGTTCGACTCATTCCAGTTCCTTGACCTGAGTTCACCCAGCCTTTAGGCCTTCCTTTTGGAAATGAAAGCTTAGCCCGTCCCAACTGTGCAGGCTGGAGGGCAAAGGAGTGTGCAGACCTGCTCCCTGGCAAGCAATGGAAGGCCAGCAGGTCCAGGGCTCCCACCTCCAGAGCCTGGGACACCCTGGCCACCACAAAATGTGTCTTTACGTGGACAGCAAATGCCCAGAGGTCACAGAGCAGCCTCGGCACAGGCAGATCCACCCCAGCTGGAGTTCTGGGCGGTTCAAACTGGGTGGATGCAGATTCACACATAAGGAACCAGATTGTTGAGGAATGAGAGATGACTGAAACCTCTTGGACAGGAACGCTCTGGGCTCAGAAAGCTGCCAAACATGCTTTGGTTATGGAGAGGAGCCCAGATCCATCAGGGACAAAACCCCCTGAAATAACAGGCTTTTTGAGGGGGAAGGTGAAGTCAGAGCAACCAGAGCTTGTGTGACACTGACAGCCCAAGCATGGCACGGTAGCTGGGGACAGCCAGGTGCTCTGCAAACGATGCAGGAGGGATGAGGGCACTTGGCCTCCTGCACATGCAGTGCCAGCTGGTGCCCAGTGGGTTATGGGCATGGAAGGGACAGTGACTTCTGTACACAGGAGGAAAGGACAGCCAGAGCTGTTCTTGGGCAGCTGCTTGTCACCACATAGAGTACCCAGTGCAGGCACAAGGGGTGAAGGTCACTTCTTCACATCCTCATGCCAACCCAGCAGGAGAGGGGCAAGCCATGACCCAGCCACGTTAAGCAGGGTAAGAACAGGAGAGGGACCAAGGCCCAGATGCACTCCAGTGTTTAAGTTTCCAACTCTGCTTAATAAATCAGAGCATAAGGACCTCGGTGGCAGCATGACAGCTCTCAGCCGCCACATTTGAAGGCTGTAACCGAGCTGAAAGCTGATCCCAGGTCCCTGGTGGATAAGCCGCTGTGTCATCTCTTCTCTGCAAGAAACTGCCTGTACAACAACCACTGTCTTGGCCAGCATGCCACGGAACGAGCCTGGGAGCTCCAGAGTGGGAACGTGACTCCATCCAGCCGGAGCTGGGAAGCCAGGCTCCCCTCTCCCTACTGAGAGCTTTGCATAAGCACTTTTCCTGCTGAAGTGTCCTCAAATAAAATAACAACTCTGAACCTCTGCACACAGATCACATCTCCTGGTGCTGTGCTGCGGTCACCTCTGGGGAGAACATGACAGTCACTGACAGCCACAGGATAACAGGTCAGGGCACCGAAGCAGAGCTCTCTGGTCTGAAGAGAAGCTGCTGGTTTGATGGGAAGGAGAGGCAGTGTGGCCTGACAGCGAGGACTGGCCACAGAGGGGATTTGTGTGGGGTGTGGGAGGGAGGAGGACAGTAACAGAGCCCTGCTGCAAAGCTGCCCCTGCACCCTCTACGGGGTACTGCACACTTGGCATGGCACGACATGGCAACCCTGGCCATCTGGCTGCTTCTTGCAGCCCCTCTGGGATTTTCATCAGTTGCCAGCCTTCGGGGCTCGATCCTGCCTCAAAGAGCTGCAGCACAGGGCTGAGAAGAGGAGAGCACTACTCCCTAATGCAATCCCCGCCCCGGTGAATAAAATACAAGGAAAGGAGCTGAAAAAACCACTGAAATAAAATCCTCCTGGCAGCAGCAGAGAGCAGTGACTCATCCCACAGGCACCAGGAACCCTCCACTATTGCATAGGATGCAGGCAAGCAGCAATGAATCCTGTGCACATCCCCAAAGCTTTGGTGTTCCCTCCCTTGGAAAAGGCAAGGATAGTCGTGACACATGAGGAAACACTAGCCCCAACCATGTCTTCTGCCTTGACCGCTTTTCCATCCACACTACGCTGTTCCAGCATCCTTCTAGGTATTTCTCTCCTGGTAGCATGAGGCAGAATGCCTTTCTTCAGCCTAGATAAATTCAACCGATCATATCCCTTTGCCCAGCAACCCTGTAATTTCTTTGGAGACAGCAGTTGGGTTTGCTTGGGACGATCTGTGCTTTATGAACCTGCATGGCTCACTCCCTTTCCGCTGTCATAAGTGGCTGCAGATGGAGCAGAACCATGGAAGCAACAGCCTGGCTATAGCTGAGGCGGTAACTCTGTTTTTAAGTCTCTCTTAAAAGGCAGCTATTTAAAAACAAATAAAATAATCACACTTTGGGTGAAAATATTTCACACCAGTGCAGTCCAAAAGTGGATGGAATAAATTTGAAGGGAGAGAAGGGAAAGAGCCCTTGGGGGTTTGAAGTGGCATCCAAAGAACACGCAGGAAAACATTTTCTCTTTTTTTTAAAGAAAAGAAAAAAAGATTCAATAAGCAAAGCTGCCTCCCAAGCCACAATGGGTCACAGGCAGAACGGCAGGGGCAGATTTCCTCGAACGTGTTACAAGTAACCCATTGTGGAGCTGCCTGGCTATAAACCGGCAGTTCTCCCTGCCTTCCCTGCTGCTGCCTTTGATCTGGGAGCCCAGGCAATTAATCCCAGGCAGTTTCACTTCCTGGGTTTCATGCAGCAAGCCCATGTTGCAACGCAAAGCTGCAAACAGTTGGCAAGTGCAATGCTTGCTTGGCAATTTTTTTTTTCTTTAATTCAGGGTGATGTTTCCATTAGTCACTGATTGCAAGGGAAATTTATTTTTGCAAAAATTCTGGTTTTGGCCCCAGCCTGACCTGCATTCACCTACTACTGACTGTGCCCAAATGTTCAGTGGCTGGTGCCATGAGAACAGGGACATCAAAAAGCCTGAGAAATAGGTCTCAGGAGAGCACGGTGTCAGTTTGGACACTGTCACCTCAGGTGCTCTTATCGTTTGAGTATCCACTGACTGCACCACACAGCCTGAGATCCCCTTTCGAGTGGGGTGTAGGCTCTGGGGGCACTGTGGCCCTCCTCCAGGACACTCCATGGACATGGGGCCGCATGAGGAGGGGGCTCACTGCTCACTCTGGCACAGCAGCCAGCCAGACCCCAAACCTTTCAGTCTTTTCGTGAAGCCAGCAACACAAAAGGGTGCAAACCTCAATGAATCCCGACACAGGAGCACATGTCCAGAACACTTTTGGAGAGCCTCTTGACACCAAATCCCCTGAACAGTTTGGGTGCTTGCTAACCAAGAGGAGGCAATTATGGGAAAAGCTGAAATCCAGGGTCTGCAGGGCTTGGGGTGAGAACGCAGCGCAGCCTTCTCTGGGGAGGCATACGGGAACCTTCACCCCCCTTCTCTGGCCAGCAGCTTCTCTTCATCCTGCAAGAGCTGCCTCTGCAGCTCTGTGTGGCAGGGAGTGTGTGGGAAGTGGCACAACCCCCAGAAGAGCCGTGTGCTAATTAAATAAAGATAATGAGGCTGAGAATGAGATGCCAAATCAATGCTGTGGCAACTCAGGACTAGAGCGCCAGGTACCAGCCTAGCGTATCACCTTACAAAGCACGGCAAAGAAACTGTCTTCAGCTGGGCAGGATGAGCCCTCTGCTCCCGAGGGACTGGGATACAAGCTGCATTGTAACAGGTCTGAATGCGAGGTCTAATCTTGGCTCTGGATGGAGATAAAGAGGAGGAGACGGAGGAGGAGATCTTCAAAGGCCACTGAAAGTCTGGGGAAAGGGGAGATTTACAACAGGGCTTATCCCATCCTAAGCAGTAACCGGGTATTGTTATTTATTAAAATGCCATCTGGCACTCTGGAGTGCTGCTCGCTGCGTGGTGAAGCCTCAGAGGGCTCCCCAGGACGGGAGTGATGAAATCCCAGCTCTGTGGGGCCACATCCACACCGCTCTCCATGACGTGAGGAGCCTTCTTGGTCGTGGTGGACTGTCGAAATGGGGTAAGGGAACATCCAGCCAAGAGCAGAAAAGGGAGTTGCAGCTCTGGCTTCTCCCAGCCCTTCTTCAGCTGTTTCCACTTAAAACACATGATCATACGGCGGAAAATCTGATCCTACAAGAACAGCGCAACTTTCCCAGAGAAACGTGAGGACACCGCTGCTTCTGCCCAGCAAGAAGGCAGGCTGCCGGATGGAGACATGCCCATGGCTCAGTGTGGCTTCCCTGCCTGATGCAGAAGAAGCTGGGGCTTGGGGGGAAATCAAAGGTGCTGGGAAAGCTGCCACACTGGGGGTCTGTCCATCTTCAGGAATGTGGAGAGGGGACCTCGCTCCAGGCTCCAGGAATCCCCTGAGCCCAAACTGAGGAGACTTCAGTTCTGCCTTGAGATGCTCTCTTGGCACAGCCCAGATGCTGGCTGGAAATGGTGTCACCTTGTGTCCCAACCCCACTCCCTGCAGGGAAAAAGCCAACACCCTGTACGGTCTAAGATCTCCCAGTCCAAACAGGAAGGAAATCAGCTCCCCAGAAGAGCAGACTCCAGTGCACAGTTTTAAGTGTGGACGGATGCTTGGCACTGGCGTCTACCTGTCCCAGGAAGAGCCAGATTGGCAGCTCTCAAGACTGACGTGAGGCGCTGGGACACTGAAGTCAGGGCTGTGCTGGCACTGATGGCGCTGGACATCTGGAGGAGCCACAGCCCTGTGGAGACTGAGCTCTCTCCCACTAGCCACAGCAGCATGGCTGACAGCTACAGTGCTCCCAGAGCCAATGGAGAGGCCAGCCTGGCTCAAGCCCCACACATCACGGGCCATCCCAAATTGCATGGCCCCTGCCAAGAGCAAAGGGCCGGCGCCAAGCATCCCGTCATCAGCGAGCGCAAGGCATCCACCACTGGGGGCCCAGCCAGCATCCCACTCCCTGCTCAATGCCTCCAGCCAAGGGGAACAGTGACCCTTCTGACCTAAACCCAGCCACCCCAGGGCAGGGTCCTGCCTGCCAGAGACAGCTCCCAAGGAAAAATCACCCCAAGGGAGAGCAAGGTCCTCCCAGGCAGAGTTTTCCTTTTCAACACACACAAACTGGGGTTAAACAGCAACACCAAAATGACCGTGGGAGAACACTGCAGCTGCAGGACCCACACAGGGCTATCCTGCCCTATGGTGGCTTTCCATCCCCAGCATCTCCACATGCAGGATGTGTTTCCCTCTTTTTCAGGAAGGAACAGGGAGCTTCAGATCTCCTGCCTTCATGATGCTCCCCACCCTACCTGCTCCTAGCTTTCCATGCTGTCAGGGGTTGCATGCACCAGCATGGCTTCTCCCACAGTGGAGCTGAGCCCCACTCACCATCAGAATTTCTGAGTGCCTCTGCACAAGCAGTGTGAAATCATGCTTGCTAGAAACAATCATTGGCTCCAGCCATGAGCACTGCAGGAGGGAGTGAGGGGAGATCTGGACACAGCATCAGGGTCAAGAGAGAGGTTTTGGTAGTGCTCAGGGGCTTAAATGTGCTAGATCCCTGCTGAGGACCATGCCTAGAGCTGCAAGGAGATGCATCCTGCAGAGGGTAGCACTGGTGGTTGCTATCCAGTGTATCACTGCAGACACCGCACCAGCCTAGACCACAAAGGCTTTAAGGCTTCTGACTCAAACTACAGACCAGTCCTCTGACAAATCACCCTGCTTCCTCCTCAGGGGAAAGCCTCCAAAACCAGACCAAGCTCAGTGCAAAACCACCTCCACCACATCAACCCATCCATGGGGACAAAAGCCATGCTCACTCTGCCATGTGCATACCTTGGCACTGGGTATCCTTCACGGCTGGCTCATAGCCAGCGGCACACGTACACGCTCCCACAGGTACCATCCACTCGCCGTCGCCGTTGCAGTACAGCTTTAGGGGCACAGACACCTCCACCGCGTTGGGGATGCAGGTGCCTGGTGCAATGACCAGAGAGGTGGGCTCGGCCCCTGTTAAAGTCTCCGGAAAGACAGCAAAGCCAGCAATAGTGTTGGAGCATTTCTTATAGAAAGCCCGGACGGAGATGAGGGACATGCAGGCTCCCAGGTCTTGGAAGGCGAGGTAAAAGCCATTCTTGGAGAGGGGGCCAAAGCTGCGCACCTTGGTGTTCACGCGGCCAGACTCCAGCTTGGAGAAGCTCTCATCTGGGGCAATTGTATCCACTTTGATATAAGGGTTCTCCATCCAGAAAGGGCTGTTTGCAGAGGCAGAATCTGTATCTGACTCATAATAGAAAAGGTTGAAGGTCTCTTTACAGGAGCCGGGGATGTTTGGGATGCTGTTGCAGTCCCGCACAGTGAACTTGAGTTCCACATAGACACGCTGGACATCCTGGCGCTGGATGAACTTGGTGCGAAGCCAGTTGTTCTGGTTGGCCTCCCGTACATTGCAAACCTGGTACGTGCGGATGGGGTTCATGGCCTCGTCATAACCACTGACTTCTTCCCACTGTGAGTGAGAGAGGAAGTGTTAGATCCCCAGCTGGGGACATCAGTGCCACAGACACATCATGGATGTCGCAGGGTAGTGGGGAACACACAACAGGGAAGAGCAGCAGCTGCACCTCCACCTGTCACAACCCTCCTGGTCATCAAGGTGACTAAGAGCAATCCAGGCCAGGGCCCAGAGCACTCCCACTCTGCTGGCATGGAGTCAGGAGGAGATGGTTTCATGAGGCGAGGATAAGCATGGGAGGAAAGGAGAAAGACACAGAGAGCTCCACAAAGGCACTGGTGAGCAACCCTGATCCCCATGGGGCCAGGGTCAGCTGTGCCCTTTGGAGGTCAGGACCAGGGCTGGCTCCAAACTTACCCCTGTTTCCGGATGAGTTGTCCATGCCAACTCAGAGGTCACCCACTTCGTGTCCATCAGGGTCTCTGGAGAGAAAGAAAGGAGATAAAAAGGTAATTAGAGATGAAGGCCAAGATTAGAGGGGAAAAAACCCAGGAGGAGTAGGGGAGAGGAGTGCTGATCCTGACATTTCTGTGGAAAACAGCAACTTGGGGGGTGAGACATGGTGGGAGGAGGGGGGAGCGGTGCAGACAGACTCCAGATTTCTCCCATCAGGAAGAGAGGCGTCTCTGGAGAGCTGTGCTGGAGTAGGCAAGCAGCAGGACAAGGAAATGGCCAGGTGGCGGTAGGGGGATGGGAGCAGGCTTCCAACCCCAGCCACTGGCACGGTCAGTTGTGCCCCACGGCCAGCACAGGGGGTGCCAGAGGAGGGAAACCGGGCGCCCCCATCCCACACCCTCCCCCTCTGCTTTGGCAGGCTGTGTATTTACTGTGGCTGGGGTTGAAAGGGCCGGTTCCCATGACAGGGCGGTGCGGGCCAGGCAGGTTTATCCAGAGGAGGAGGGACTGGCAGGCTGCTCTCCCAGAGACGCCCCACATCACTCATTTTACAAGAGGGGAGAAGAATTTGACCGTCTGGCCAACATTCCTGGAGCAGACTACAAGACAAACCACCCCGGCAGCATTCCCCAAACAGCCCCAGCCCCAGCCTTGGGGGAGCGAGACGCTTGTCTGGGAAGAGCTGCAATTGCAGGCAGCTGTCGCTAATCCCAGGCAGAGCCGCGTGGCTCCGCACGAGCACCGCGCGCAAAAAGCGGGAGCAAAAGGCAAGGATGAGAGGACTGCAACATGCTCTGAGGCCAGTGGCCCCTCTGTGGGCTGCTGGCCCTGCGACCCCCGCTCCAGGGATGGCCTCTAGGCTGTTTGATGGGGAGCAGGCAGCTGGAGGTGTCTGGATTGTGGGTCCAGAGGACCCATTCTTCTGCCTAGGGTGGGGTTTGGTGCAAGAAGGGTGCAAATGCCTGGAAACCCATATGGGCTCAGAGGGGCTTTAATGTCTGCCCCAAGCAGGACCCGGGACTAGAGCCAAAATGCCTGATTAGGGCATCCTGCTCCCCAGCTACAGTCATGGTCCCATCCCAAAGCCCATGCAGCTCTGCAAGGGCTGTCCATCTATCCATCCATTCTCAGCCCACCCAGGCCCAAGACAAGGGGCATGGAACCATGGCTCCCCAGCCCCTAGAACCAGCAGTGGGCTGGGAGCTGCTCATTCTTTCTGGCTGGGGCACAGGACATGCCAAAGCAGCTCAGTTGTGCCAGCACCACAGCTCAACCCCAGAGCGAGAGGCAGTTTCAACTTCTTTCCTTCCACCCCAGGAAAACCACAGGCTGACCCGGCCAGGGAGGAAGTGTGGAGGAGGAAGGAAATATTCACGTGTCGAAGGGTTTTGGATGAAGCCCAGCTGGAGGTAAACACCTTTCCCCTGCATCCCACTCCAGGGAGACCCACCAGCAGCTCCTGCGCGAGCACCCAAAGATGGGCTGGTAGTATGGGCTGCGGGTGCCACTGTGGCACAGATAAACAAGCACATCTGGGTTACACGTGGGCTCTCTGACCTGCCTTGTGGTTTGCCATGTTCCCAGCCAGGCCAGGGAGCCTGCTTCTCGCCCAGGCTACTTGCCTGGAGCAAACACAAACACAGTCACATCATGGGTTGATGGCACTGGCAGTGGACATGGCATAGGGGACAGAGGGAGGAAAACCCCTCATGGTGCCAGCTCCTCACTGGGAGAGGGGCAGGAGGGCAATCTTTACAACAGAAGCTCTGGTTTGCAAACGCAGAGGTGGTTTACTGGGCAGTGTTACTTGCTGTTTCTCAAAAACAGAAACTGGGGTTATCTGGCAAGAACAAAGGGAAAGAAAGAAAGATCCCTCTGCCAAATGTGTAACATGGGAGGGCTGGGGCACAGGATGGGCAGGATGGGGCTGGGCAGCCTCTGCTCAATCCCATGGCACTACCTGCCCAGGGAGCACAGAAAACCACCATCCCTTTCCCTTCCCATTTCCCACACCATCAGTTACTGAACACTGGCAGGACCCCAAGTGCAGCTCTGCATGGCCACAAGGTCCTCCCCAGACCCCTGCATGGGGTGGCTGCCAGGGCAGGCGGGCAGTGCCAGACCATGGGGGAGAAGGTTTCAGAGTGGGGCTGCCCACACCTCTCTGAGGGACAAGCCCCGTGTTGGCTGCCCTAATAAGGGCACAGTGGTGCCGTGAGGGCCCAGACACGCCATGCTGGCGGCAAGCAGAGCCAAGCGTGCACTCGGCGCTGACAGTGCTGGGCTGCCAAGTCCCAGTGCAGATACCCTGTGTGGGTGCAGCCAGAACAGGGCCCCACTGCCAGCACGGGTGGCTGGTGGGTGTTTCTGCAGGAGGAGCAGGGAAGGGATGCCCTGTGTGCTCAGGGCTGGGGCTGCTGATGGACGAGCGGCTGCAGCGGTGAGTCAGGTGAGGAGATGGGGATCTGGGTGCAGGGTGCGCCCGCAAGCAGAGCAACACAAGGATCCCGTGGCAAGCCTCAGCGTAACTTGGACTGACCAGTTCATGGCAGGGAGTTTGCTTCCCAAACCTATGCAGGGTGTGCAGGAATTCTCCTGCACTCCAGCAGGCACCATGTAGGAAGCCCTTGCCATGGCAGCCATCCCCTCCGGCAGCGTCCTTCCCCACAAGCGTTGGTCCTGGGCAGAACCTCAGCTTGGACAGGAGGCTCACTGCCTGCATCCTAATTTGGCAGCATCTGCCATCTGACCAGCAGAGGAGAGAAAAAACTGACAGATCCAAGCTGGCTGCTGGCGCGAGAGCCACGTAAACCACACAGAGAGAGTGGGGAGAGGAAATAATAAAAATAAAATCACCGAGCAACTCAGCTAAAGGAAACAGGCTGAGCACAGAGGGCAGAGGGGGTTTCCTGCAGCCACAGGAGTGACCCAGGTCGGGTCAGCAGAGCTTCCCAGAGCCACACAGCCTGCCACTGTGAAGGTTGTGGGTGGATGGCCCCATGGGCTGCTGTGCTGCGTGGTCTCAGGGCTGCTGGCACGTGCTGAGCTGAGCCACAGAAACCATTCTCTGCCTGTAAAGCTGTCGCAGAGATCTCACAGTGGCCTAGCACTGAACCTCCATCCTCTCCCCCAAACACTGGGGGCATGCCAAGTGCTCGCCCCCCATGAGAGGGCATATGCTAATGCTCGGGGTAGGGAGCCCAAGCCCTGGACTTCAGCGGTTCAGGAACAGCCAGCTGCTGTCTCCCTCTGGCACCAGACGTGGCCTGAGAGGCATCACCGGTGATTTCCCAGCGCAGCTCAGGTTTGCAGGTGCTTTGGAGGGACGTGAACGGCGTCAGGGCTGGCTGAACAGTGAGTCAAAGCCACTTCAATCCTGAACGCCACAGTGAGAGCCTGGTCCCATTAGTCAACGGGAAATTGGCTCCCAATTTCGCCAGCTTGGGGAAGTCACCCTAAGGCTTGCTTTATCACTGTCTGCAGTGCTGGGAGTTGTCCTCTCCTTACCTTCAGTTGGACAAAAGCAAGGGATGGAGCAGGAGCCTCGCTACGCTCAGTGAGTGCAGCCAGCCATGGCAGACCCCACATAAAATCAGGATAGGGAGAGTGAGATCCTGGGACAGGGAGAGAGCCTTACTCCTTGGTCAGGCCTCTGAGCATCAGTCTGGCTGACTCTTCACTGCCTTGCAAGTCTCCTCCCCGGCACACCCTGAGCTGCAAAGACAAGGCGTCCCCCACCAGCAGCCTCCCACTACCTCCACAGAGTCCCCCTGCAGTTCACTAGGTGTTTGAAGCCCTGGCAAGGACCCATCTGGAGCCAGGGACCTCTTTCTCCTGGTGCAGAGGCTCAGGAATGCAGCGTGCATGGTCTGAGGCCAGTGAAAACGTTTGAACTCCCCCCTTAAGAGGCCCAGAGAGCCCGTCTCGCGCTGTTGAGCGGCAGACGCGCGCAGCAGCCATGGCTGAGCCAGAAAAGGGGGGGAAATATCAAAATTCTTTCAAGATGAAGCCACTGGGGAAGACTCAGTCGTCTCCACCAATAGGTTCCAAATTGAATGCACTCTCCTTTGTATCTGGAGACTGACAGCTTTTATCAGGATGTGCTGGCAATATCAGATACCAGTTTCTTGCCCCCTGATGAGGACAAGGGAGCTCGCACAAGTCCAGAGCATCCTGGAAAAAGGCAAGGGAGGGAAGTTACTGAAGACACCCACGCAGCTTTGCTGCAAACAGAGGAACCTGTTCTACAACGTGCCCATGCTCTCTGGGAGTTACACACACCACAGCACCATGTCTGCAAGAGCTCAGAGTGGGGCGAGTGGCTTGAACTGGCCGTATGGGGCCACTTGCCCCATGCTCAGCTCCTGCAGACATCATTGATTGCTGGGCCGTTTGCCCCAGGATGTGGCTTGGCTTCTACCACAGTGGCTGCTCATAGTGGTGCCAGATGCCTCTCTCCCTTGCCACCATGCTTTTCTCCTCTGTAAGAAAAAGCAGATTGTTTGGGGATGCATTTTAAATCTTGGTGACTACCTGCTAGTCAAAAAGCCACCAAAAGGGGCATTTCTCAGCATATTTTAATTTCCTTCTTCGTTTTGAAGATAATTACGGCAGGAGCGAGTGGCCTTGCGTGCTCCCCATTCAAGCACCTATCGGTACAATTAATCCCGGCACTGTTCTGAGCAGTGGCACAAAGGGCCTTTGGTGTAAGGTCCTTTATCTGGGAACAAAGAGCTGCCTGTGGGAGAGAACCTGAGGTTGCACTTTTCCCGCTGACGAGCGTTTCCCCGTACACAAAAGCTGAGCCGCACGGAGCGCCCTGTGAGCACGTCAGGCCTGGGAGACCCTGCAACACGTTTCCTTGAAGCACGTCGCTCACCCGAATCTCTCCTCCTCCTCCTCCTGCAGGGCTCTTCCCTCTCTGACCCCAGCTAAACCCTGTATCCCATCCTCCTCCTGCACAGGTGATGTCCCTGCTCCAAGGCTAGGGGACTCCACATGCTGTCTGCATTGAGAAAGATCTCCCGTTCTGCTCAGCCCACATACTCTGTGGATGTTGCACACCACGGAGAGCAGCTCTGGAGCCGTGGTGTGTACGGGAGGTGGTGGGCTGGGTGGTTCTGGCACTTGGCAGCCCCTTGTGCTGGAGCTGCACTGCAGGGAGGGGAGGCTCTTATTGATGCAGCCAAGAGCCAGGAGAGCAGGGAGGACAACTGTAGCCAGGGAGGGAGGCAGGAGGCAGGGCACCAGCAGACCTGGCAGCACTCAGGGTGGGCAGGGGGTACCCATGGCGGAGGTGCCAGGCACGGAGAAGGTGCTGGCAGGCACTGTCTGCCAGCTCCCTCTGCAGGGATGAGGCTGGCAGCACTGCCAGCATGGTGCACAGCACACATGCCCTCATCCTCCCCCAGGAATCCTGTTTCTCCCGGGAACCCCCTGCATGCCTGGCCACCTGAGAGCCCAGCGCGAGGCCAGCAGGCTGTGCTGGTCCCACCCTTGGCTCTCCCCGGCTGTCAGGCCAGGCAGGCCAGGCGGTGCGGTTCAGCCCAAGGGAAGGGCTGGAGCACTCCCTATCACCGCCCACGCTGGGAACCTGTCCTTATGCCGAGTAGGGCGCCTGCTGCTCCCCAGCGCCGAGGGGTAAGACGCGAGGCTGCCGTGGGAGCCAGCCCCCCACCTCATCCTTCTCCAGTGGTGCACTGGGGCTCTGACCACCCAGTCCCACCAACGTGCACTTGCCAGGTCCAGGGCAAGCCAGTGACTGGGAACAAAGGGAAGAGAGGAGGGGAAAAACAGAAAAAAAAAAAAAAAAAAGAGGGGCCTGTATCACAGCTGTGGCCCTTCATGCCAAGGGCGTTTGGCCCATCATCAAAGGGGATCAGATTTGCTGAGGCAAATGATGACACATCCACTTCAAGCGGGGCAGGTTCTGCCTGCTGCTGGAGGCGAGCCACCAGAGTGAAGAAGTACTGTGGGCACTTAATAATAGACTCATTATTTCTGCATTATGGCAGGGCCCAGAGGCCCCAACTGAGATTAAGGCCCCTCTGCACACACACCACGCATGCACGCATGAAGGCAGGCAGTCCCGGCCCGGAGAGCCCAGCCAAGGGTGGGCAGCACTACCAGTCCTGGCACCATTCTCCACTGATGGTTCCAGCCCTGCCAGTACCACGCTAAGCTCACATCACACCTAAGACTCCAATTCCAAGGATGCTCCAAGGATGCATCCTCTATTTCCCGATGCCACATCTGCACTGGGGTATTAACTTCATGCCCACAGCTCTGAGCCACTGGCCTGATGCATCTCCCTCAGAGTCCCCTCATCCAACCTCAATGCCTTGCACCTTTTCCCTCAGAGGAGTGGGAGCTGCCTGGAATGCAGAATGGTGGGGGACAGCAGTGCTCCCTCCATCCATCCTTGTCCTGTCACCGACCCACCAGCCGCTAACTGGCTGAAGAGGGTTTTCCGGCCACGTGCTCCTCGCCAGGAGCTGTGTCCTGATGACCGTGAGACAGACTGAAGCATGTGAGGGAGGACAGGTGCCAGCTCTGCAAAAGGCAGATCAAGTGGCAGCGCCTGGGATGCGGGGAGGGATGGGTGCTCCTCTCCTCTCGGTCACGCACTGGATGGAGGCAGGGAGGGCAGATTTCTGCTGTTTTATGAGCAGGCCCGTGCCAAGGCGGGCTCCAGAACCCACCAGCATCACCCTGTGTGCATCCCCCTCCAAAGCAGGGCACGCAGAGCCTAGAACTTTTCTAAGAGACCAGGGTCCCGCCCTGCAGTTGCACGCCAAGGACACGTGCAGCCTGCTGCCCAAACCCTGCCAGGTCTCGCTGCCAGGTCCCAGTCCTGCAGAAAGGCCGTACCGACACTGGGGGAGGACAGGAGCCAGCTGCTTGACTCCAACCCTGCACTGCAATTACTGTTCTATTAATACCACGGGGATTTCGGATATCAGAGCCCAGTGTGCTACACCAGGGTCAGCTTGGCCAAGGAAGAGCTGCCATCCCTGCCCACGTGCTGGATGTGCCCTGGTACTCGCTGCTTCAGTTTGCCTACAAAGAAAAGATGCTTTTGCTGTGCCAAGCTGTGGACAAGGGCAACGGACAGTCCCCACGGACAGCCTCTCATCCCTGCCTGCTGCCAGACACACTGCTGGCCTTAAAATGATTGCTGCCCACTTGGGACAGGAGTGTCCCTGCCGAGCCCAGGGGAAGGGGCTGCCCACTGCAGCTTCCTGCCATGGGGACAATGTGACCAGCCATGCCAGGCAGGCAGGAGCTCTATGGCCAGCAGGCAGG
The DNA here is from genome assembly GCA_013399695.1 of Formicarius rufipectus. Lineage (NCBI taxonomy): Eukaryota > Metazoa > Chordata > Aves > Passeriformes > Formicariidae > Formicarius > Formicarius rufipectus. The sequence continues at coordinate 4,949,531 of VXAU01004203.1, read as the reverse complement.
ACAGATTTATAGGTCACTGTCCCCAGCAGGAATGGCCATGCTGCTGTCCTTTACTACCACAGAAATAACTCATCTGATCAGGAGATGCCAGACCTGTTTGAGTTGTGAATGCCACTGAATAGGACATAGGCAGGAAATTGGCCTGCAAAGCCACCCTCATTTCCAGGACATGTAATGATGGGGATGCTCCTGCTGTCTTCGTCTGTGACCCCATTGCTGGGGCTGTGGTTTCAGGGGCAGGTGTCCCCACAGGGCCACCAGGGTGAACTGGGCTGGTGCAGGTGGATGTAGAGTCCCAGAGCCCTGAGGGAAGGAAGCAGAGGCAGTCGCTGCTGCAGACCTGCCTCCGCAGGGCAACCATTTGCGGCAGGCTGAGATCCAAAAGGCCCCTCTCTCCCTCCAGCTCCATTTTTTTCCAGGTTGTACTTTTGGAAAGTGCAGAGAAAGAGTAATGATATTTAAAAGAAAAAAAGCCCCACCCGTTCCCCAAAAAAGGTTACTCGGTGCACATCCAAAGGCTCGCCCCACAGACGGGTGGCTCAGCTGCCAAGCTCCATCCCATCCCAGCAGCGCAGAGCGCGAGTTTCTGCCAAGATCTCCCTCCTCTCTACTGCCTGGGGCAGTTACCCAAATCTCTGCACTGCTCTCTGCTCGCTTCCTCGGCTCTCTGAGAGCACCAGGCCCATCTGGAACTGCTTAAACCCAAATATTGTCGCCCCCCCCCCCACCTTCTCCTCCTCCCCCACCCCTAAAGTCAGATTCTTCCAGAGTTAAAACAAGCACAGAGTCAGGAGGGGGTGCCGGGCCAGGCTGACTCGCTCCTTCATTTCAGTTTAATTTCTGGGGAACTAGAATAAATCTGTTCCTGGCGATCGTTCAAGCCCTGCACATTTTTCTCATTAATAAAAAAAGGCCTTGGATAGCACGCCGCGTGTGCATGGCCCCCCTTCCCCACGGGGTCCCCCCTGTGCCCCAGCCCTTGCGGGGTTGGCACTGAGAACCTGAGAGACACACAGGACTGGGCTGGGGGACACGGGGACAACAGTGTCCCTTCCCCAGGACAGGGATGGGTTTTGGCTGCCCTGTGCGATGGCCACACCTCAGAGAGGAACAGGGAGGCTCAAATCCCCTCGCAGCTGCCGCTGGGCACAAGAGTCCCAGTGCTGGGCTCCCCTGGGAAGGGACATCCCTGCTGCCCACCCCTTCGGCATCGCAGCCCCTGCAGGGCCCCCCGGGGCATTCCTGGGGATGGGGCTGGGAAACAGGTGTTTGTCAACAGCTCCTGCCACATGCATGAGAAACGCCAGGCCCCGCAGCAAGGCTTAGCGATGGGCAAAAATAAAATTAAGTGACCCCCACAGCAAAATCCCCCCTGCCCCAGCCTGGGACCCCCGGCCAGAACACGCACGGAGAGCAGCCATGGGGCTGGCAGTCGGCCCTGCCGTGCTCTGGGCTCTTCCCAAGATGGCTCCCGTTCCTCTTCAGCGGGGCGGCCATGTGAAGCCAGCACTGGGCTTGCTCCCTCCTGCCTCAGGGAGTTGGAGGGCTGGGCTGTACCGAGGGGAAAGTGGGTACCAGGAGAGAGATGCAGCCCCTCTGGGAGAGGTGGCCCTGTGGGAGGGGGATGTCGCCCCACTCCCGAGTTCGGACCCACAACTCTTCCACGGCCATGCTGAAGGTGGGTGATAGCAGTGCCCAGGGATGGGAAGACAAGGCTTCACCAACAGTGCCAAGCCTGTCCCTCCTCAGACAGGACAGACACCCACCCGCGCTGCAAAATGGCTCCCACATGGAGTTCAGCTCAGCGAGGGAATGGCCCATGCCCTGCTGCCAGCTCCGCCCAGCCTGAGAACAGGGCTGGATTTGCAGCAACAACAACAACAATAAAAATGCAACAAAAAAACAAAAACAAAAAAACCCCAAAACAAACAAACAAACAAAAACAACCAACCAACCAAACAAAAAAACCACGGATTCAAATGGGACGGTCCCAGTCGGGTGGGAGTGTCACTGCAACAGGCTGCCTGGCCTTCAAGATGGCAGCCCATCCCTGAGGGCGTGGGGCTGTACTGGCTCTGCAGGGAGCTTCCTGGTCATGGAGGGGCACCCCCATCCCCACCATCCCCCAAATGCTTCACGGGAATACAAAGGACCCAAAAACAACACCAACTCTTAATGACTTCAACCACAGAGAAGTTTGTGGCAACGGCAGCCATCAGCTCCACCACGGCCCTTGGGTACAATCCCCCTTTCCCAGGGTTCTCCTGCGGGGAGGGCTGACACCCCCCTGCGGTCTGCACCAGCTGGGAATGGGGATCCCGACCCCGGGGCCGCCCCAGCACCCTTCCCCCAGCACAGCTCCCAGGCGGAGACGCTTAATCCCGACAAACCAGTTTGACTCAGCACAACAGGAACAGCTACAATTTTAAAAACATGCAAGTCTGTGATTCAGATTGCTGGGGCTGTTTTAATTAAACGCCAAGCTCCCCTGCTCCAGCAGCAGCAGCAAACGGCTCACGGAAAGAAAATGCAACCAACTGGTTTCCCCAAATATCTCTTGCAATAAGTCATCACAACAAAACAAGGAGTTTCGGTTCATTCCTTAAAAACCAGAGGCCGCTATTCCCAATCGCAAGGGCTGGGCAGGAACGGCCCCACAGCCATAGCCTCGCTGTACATTAAGGGAAAAACGTGGGGCTGCAAACGGACCCCGGTCCTGCAAGTTTTCCCTCTCCCCTGCTCTCCGCATGCTCCGCCTGACACAAAGGAAAGCCCTTCTCCTCCCCTCCGCGGGAGCACGGACAGGCAGGGTTCCTCGAGTGCAGCTTTAAGTGAGGAACGCGAGATTTAATGAATCCAGTGAGAATTGTGGAGCCCCACGACCTGCTTTTTCCCTTGCAGCCCTACCCCAAGCATCAATAAAACAGCACGGCCAACTTCCCCCATCGCCCTGCTGAGAAACATGGCATTTCTGTGGAAAGTAATTAAACGGCAAGCAAATCTCCCTGCCAAGAAAATACCTGGCAGTTCCAGCACAGGGGTCAATTAAGCAGGGGTTTGCCGGCGCAGAGAGGAGCATGGTCAGGCTGTGTAACACATGGTTGGGGTCTGGGAGCTGCCACTGGGCAGAGCCCAGATGAGAAAAATTCCCCCTAGAAATCCCTATGACTTAAGGAGTTTGGCCATTTCACTAGAGACTAAGTTGGCTTGGGACTACGTGCAGTAACACAGTGCTTCTGCACAGCGGTTCATGGAGAAGTATGTGGGAAACCCCAAGTTTAAATGGAGTCCTGCATCCAGAGAGGCTGCTCAGGGCAGAAGCTGCTTCTGAGAGTGGCGCCCTGGGAGAGTAGATCCCTGTCCCAGCCCACCTGGAACCCCAGGGCAAGAGGCAGATCCAGCCTGTGGCTGTCCACACTCCCTTGGGCCAGGGTGTTTTGATGCCTGGGGTTTTACCCTCAGATGGTCAGCAAGGGCTTGGAACGCAGCACATTCCCCATGCTGTTCCACTGCGTCGGTCCCCACAGGGCCTCTGTTCCCACAGCCCTGTTGGGACAAACTCCTCAGCTCAAACCCCTGCACTGGAGAAAGGATCCGCTGTTGCCCCCGGATAGAGCATTCCTTCTGCAGCCGGTCCGGGGACTGCTGAACCGGAGAAGAAAAACACATTGTGACTTCAAACAGACCCAGCGCACTTACAGGATCTGGAGAGAAACCATTTTCTCCTCGGCAGCACAAAGCCCTCACTGAGCTGCTGCCGAGCATGGCTTTTCCCCTCCACCCCCGTGGGGCCTTGTAAAGAAACCCAACTCCCCGCCATACCCCGGGGAACAGGGAGCGCCATCCAGCCCCAAAGCCCCCTGCCCTTCCAGCCTGGCACCAGCCCCAAGCCCAGCCTGCTGCTCCTCGGAAGGGACAGTAAAGTGGCTAGGTTTGGGACCGTTCACTGCCGTTGTCTGCAGGACGTGCGTGCAGATTTATGGCCATGCCAGATTTATGATCAGCACTAAAATACCCGAAGAAACGTGCATGCGAGATTTACAGTAACCGCTGGAACGCGCCGGTCCCCGTCAGGAAGCAGCATTGAGCGCGGACAGAAATGCCCAACACAGCAGAAGCGCAGGAGCTCACTGACCCTGATGTGAGCAGCGGCTTCCCAAAGCTGAGCAAGGCAGAAGCCTCTTCGGGCCAGCTACAACTTTCCCTTCAGTTTGAACAAGAGCAAAGGGTAAAAAAATTAAAAAAGAAAAACAAAAAAAGAGAATCGCAGGGGAATGGGGGCCAGCCCCAAAAGTGCTGGGCAGCTGCCAGTCAGTCCCGAAGGAGTCCCACCAGGCTGGCACCCAGCTGGGCCCTGACCTCTTGGACCGCATGTTTGGCCCCTGAACCCTTCACACGTTCAAAAAGCTGAAATAAACTAGCGACTTCCCAGCAGGGGCTGTTTATTTTCTCTCCATCTGACTCTTCCCATCCCCAGACTGCGGTGGGGAAGAAGCTAGAGCTCTCTGCCTCCCCGGGGACTGGTAGGACGGTCCCCGGGTGATGCACGCTGGTGATGCCAGCCCCCACATCGGCTATTCTTCCCCAATTCCCAAACCGCTGATGGGAAGCAGGTCGCGAGGCGCTACCCGCAAGCGTGGGGGCCCTGCTGGGCTCTCTGCCCACAACTTCATCTTCCACACCTCTCCAGCAGGCAGGGATCCCCGGGTGGATGCTCGCGAGCCTCCATCCCGGGAAGGCTGGGTCCTTGTGGCTTACCCTGACCCTTCCGGCAGCGGGGCTCCCGCTTAGCCAGGAGCTCACGGACCAGGCAGGCCCGCAACTCTGACTCCTACGCCGCACAAAGAAAATGAGTTTTAAGATTTTTTTCTTACCCTTTTACAGGGGAAAAAAAAAAAAGTCGCACAGTAGGAGGATGAAACGGAACGCGGGCAACAAGCAGCCCCCAAACTTTCTACAAAGCCCAAAGCCGAAACAAAGATGCCTCCCCAGTCACCGCATCGCTCCTGCCGACGGCCACCCCCGGAGCCGCGGCCCGAACCCCGCAGCGAGGGGCGAGGGCAGCGTGAGCCCGAGCCCGACGCCGTCTTCGAGCAGCCCCCGCTGCCCTCCGCCCGGGCGGGGGCACCCACAGCTCCGCTCCAGCCGGGGGGGTTCTCCCTTCCCTCCCTCCACAGCCCCCTCCCGGTACTCCACCGGTGGGTTCAGTCACCGGACACCACACCACCGCCGATCCTGAACTTCCAGACGGAGCCCCGCACACTTCGTGCCGAGACACAACACTGTCCGAGCTCCCTTCTTCTCCTCCCACCTGGAGCCACCCGACTCGCCCGCCCGGGGATGCCCGGACCCCCAGCGGGGCCCAAAGCCGCTTCCCTCGCTCGAACCCGGGGGTGCTTTTACACCCCGCGCACCGCGGTTCACCATCCGACGGGCACAGAATTAGTCCCCGTTCTATTCCCAACTCCACCGGAGCTCGGGTGTGGACGAGCTGCGGAACGCAGACCCGCTCGGGGGTGGATGTGGTACGCGTGGCCACTCGCCCCGGCGGTCCCACGCTGGAGCCTCGGGGGTTAAGCTGCCGGGCGCGGCGAGCCCTGCCGGGGAAGGGATGGAGCCGGACACGGCACACGGGCATTCCTTCCGCGGCCCCACCAGTTCTGGCACGCCGCGAGCTTCCACTGAAAGAAATATTAATTTTCCAGCCCTCTCGGTCGTGGCGAAAAGCCTCGAAACGTGAACCGAGTATCCAACGAGGTGCCGCTCCCTGCCAGCAGCCCCCGTCCGCGGACGGCGAAGCTCTGCCGCACCGGGCTCGGTTCCACGGGGCGTTGACTCCGAAACCTACGGAGGGCGGCTGAGCGCGGGGAGCGGGGCTGCGGCGGCGAGCTCCCGGCGGGGACAACCGGCGAGTCGAGCTGAGCCACGACGAGTCGGCGGGCCGGGGACACTCCCGAAGAGTGCGTGCGCCCGTGCGCGGTCGCCCGGGCCCCGGCACGGCGGGCGAGTACACCCGCCCGGTACTCACCCTCCAGAGCGCGGCGGCCGCCGGGGAACAGCAAGAGCAGCAGGAGGGGAAGCAGCGGCGGCGGCGGCGGGGGGGCC